>CM053773.1:221897291-221980448 GCA_028658325.1 Potorous gilbertii | reverse complement strand
GGAAGAGGGGCGGAGTCAGTGAGTAGCCTGGACAGGGAGTGGAGGCGGAGTAAGGGAGCGCGCGCCTGAGAGGGCGGGGCCTCGGGAGGTGGGCGGGTGGGATTTGGACGCGCGTGCGCGCCTGGGGGCGGGGTCGCGGTTAGGGGTTAGGGTTCTCAGGTAGTCTGAGGTGAAGCGGGGGTGGAGCTCTGGAAAGGGGCGGGTCCATGGGTGTAACTGGCTCTGGAGGAGGGGTTCCGGGAAGGGGCGTGGCTGGGGCGAGGGGGCCAGGGCTTGGCATAGCGGGTGGGGCAGGGCATGCCCTAGGTTGGGCTTCTGTACCCCTTGGCAGGAGTCTGTGCTGGAGCAGGCTGGGGGCGGGGGCGGGGCTGCTGGAGAAGACTCTTGGGAACCTTTGGTTACAGTTTCCACAACACTCTCCTTCTTTCTCCTGGTGGTCATAGAGCCAGCACAAGCAAAATTAGTAGCAAAATTATATCCGAAAGCTCACCTGCTTTTTCCTTTGCAGTTAAACATATTTTCTGATCTCATTAGGAAACAGTACTGAATCTAACAAAGGTACAGATTCATGAGTTCTCTTGCCCATATGTTGATGGTGACCTAGGTGACATTGTATTACCAGCTGGTGCAGAATGTTCTCGTGACCTTCCTTTCAAAGTAACTCTGTCCTGCAGAAATCTAAGATCATTCACCTAGTGGATAGTTGGTTGTTCTCCTTCCTCTTCAGAGAGGGTCAATATGACATCATCATGATAAAGTGACATTTCAGTGTGTCCTACTGTGACTGATCAGACCAAAACGAGCCCGGAGTGCTAGTTCCTGTGAATATTTGGGGTGCATATCCTGCGTTTACTTTGTGCTGTCTCAGTTCTGCTTTGCTTATAGAGCACAGCACCCTTTCTGTTATGGGCATGCCATGCTGAGCAGACCTGTGCAAGAGTCTTCATGTTGCACAGTCAAATCCAAAGTTCTTCAGAGTGCCCTTGTATCCTTTCTTCTGATCACTCTGTGATCGCCTGCCCCATGAGAGTTCTCCATAAAATAGTCTTTTTGGCAAGAGAGAGAGAACACTTTGCATTCGAACAACGAATGTCCTAGTGGATACTTCTTTTTGAAAACTGTACTTTTATTCTGAAGTTTATTAACATAATCTTTAAACTAGAAGAAAGAAAAACAATTCAATCAGCATATGAGAGAAACTGTTGAATGTAATACTAGTACTTTGAGGGGGCTAGGTGGGAAAGTGGATAGAGCCCTGGTCCAGGAATCAGAAAGACTTGAGTTCAGATGCAGCCTCACACACTTATTAGCTGTATGATTCTGGGCAGTTCATTTGACCTCTCTCTGTCTGCCCTGGTTTTTCATTTGTAAAATAGAGATAAAAGCATCTAGTTCCCAGGGTTGTTATAAGGTTCAAATGAGGTCATATTTGCAAGGCACTCTGTGAATTTGGGCTGCTGTTATTATTATTACAATAGCCTTCTAATTATTCTTCCTGCATCCAGTCTCTGCACTCTGTTCTAGCTTCCGTTCAACTGCCTAAATAGTATTCCCAAGGCATATCCCTTATGTCCTTCCCTGGGATCTTCCATGGTTTCCTTTTATCTCTCATCATGCTCCTCACCCTGGCTATTACAGCTCTCCATAGTCTGGTCTCAGCCAACCTTCAGTTTATTTCACTTTTAGTGCTACATTGTTTTTGTTCCAATTAAACTATCTTAATTGCTGTTCCCCAAGTTTGGGATTCCATCTCCCTTTTCTCTGCCCTTGCTTAGGCTGTCCTGCATATATGGAATGGGTTCACTTCTCACCTCCATCTCTCAGAATTTTTAATTTCCTTAAAGGCTCAGTTCAGATACCACCTCACCAGCCTTTCCTGATCTTTCCATTTGTTAGTGCCAGTATTTTCTAATCTAAGTACATATTGCATTTCCTGTAAGGTCTCTAATGGCAAGGCTTGTTTTCTTTTGTTTGTCTTTATATCTCAGCTTCCAAGAAGGAGGCCTTAGCTTGAATAGGTAGGAAAATGTGGGATGAAGAGACAGCAAGCTGGGCTGGTTTAGGGAGAGAGAGCAGCATTTGAGAGGTAGATAAGCCTGTGCTGGGGACCCTTATGGTCTAATTAGAATCCAGTGGTCCTCGATATCCCAGGTGCTGGGGAATCATAGTGGGGCAACCATAATATGATGTAGTGAAGAGAGAATAGCTGTTGACTTTGGAGAGACCTGAGTGTGAATCCAAGCTTTGAAACTTGGTTTTGTGAATTAGCTTATGTAGATTTGATGAACTGTAGATTCCTCATTTTACAGTGAGGACTATGGTATCTGTCTGTAGAGTCTACCTTACATGGATTGTGCGAGGATCCAATGAGGTAAGAGGGAAATATTGAAATATAAGCTCTTATTAATCATTCATTTAGTCAGTAAATATTCATTAAATGTCTTCTATGTGCTAGGCACATGCCTGTGATGGGGACACAACAGTGAAAGAAGGATCACGTGCAAACAACCATGTCCAAACAAGCTGTATACAGAGAAACTGGAAATAATGAGCAGAAGGAAGGCTCTAGAATTAAGAGGGATTGGGAAATGCTTCTTATAGAAAGTGAGATTTTAGCTAGAATTTGAAGAAAGCCAGGAGGATGAAATGAGGAGGGAGAGCATTCCAGGTGTGAGGGGGACAGCCAGTAGTGTGGTACAATAGCATGGAGTGATGAAGGCCCGAACCAGGATGATGGCATTGTCAGAGGAAGAAAGGGGAGCAGACTGTATGTTGGAGAGATGTTCTGAAGGTAAAATCGACAGGTTTTGGCAACAGATTAGATGTGTGGGGTAAGAAAGAGTGAAGATTCAAGCTTGAAACCTCAATTTCAAGCCTGGGTGATTGGGAGGATAGTGTATCCTCAATATTAATAGAAGAATTAGGAAGGTATAGGAGGAAAGATAATAAGTTCAGTTTTGGACTTGTTGAGTTTAAGATGTCCATAGGGTACCCAGTTCAAGATTTGTAATGGGCAGTTTGAGATGCAAGACTGTAGGTCGGTAGGGTAGAATAAGTAGGTTTGAAAATCTTCTGCATGGAGACAGTAATTGAATCCATAGGAGGTGATAAGATTACCAAGGGAAATAGTAAAGAGGGACAAGAGAAGGTCCGGGACAGAGCCCTGGGGGCCACTTAACTTTTAGAGGGCATGACCTGGATGAAGAGCCAACAAAGGAGACAGAGAAGGAGCTGTCAGATAAGAAGGAAGAGTCAGGAGAGAGGATGTCCTGCAAACCTCCAGAAAAGAGAGTCGTCAAAGGCAGATGAGGTTTGAGAAAAGGCCATTGGATGTGGCATCGAAGAGATCATTGGAGAGAACCGTTTTGGTTAAATAATGAAGCTGGAATCCAGAGTGAGAGAATCCTGCCCCCAGGATTGTATAATCAGTAAGCAGGAGAGCCAGGAACTGAATGCACATCTTCTGACTTCAAACCCAGCCCCCTTTCTACTGTACCCAGCTTCTAGATTGGTTCAGAGTGTAGCCTTGAGGCTGAAGCTTCCCTACCCCTGGTTCAGAGTTGGAAAAACTCTAAGGCTGAGGCTCAGAGAATTAATAAATAGCTCACGTTCAGGAGAACTTTAAAGCTGACGTAACTTTTTCCTCCTAACACCTTTGTAAAACCAGTCTTAGAATCACAGAATGTGTGAGCCAGAAGGAAACTAACTGTAGGTGGTGGTATTAACCACTCCCTTTTAATAGTGGCAGGGAAGGGGTGGCCCAGCTAAGACACCAGATCAGTTACTTCATACACATTTCCCAAGGGTCTTTCATGTGCCAGATACAGTGTTAGGTTGTGGAGTTAGAATCAGAAATGGTATTAACAAGTTAGAAGTTCAGGCCAAGTTGAGTGAGATGAGGTTTTTTTTAATATGATAAATCTAAAGTCTTAGACATCTTGTAAAAAAAAAATCAGCTTCATGAGTCTAAGATGGAGGAACTCTAAGGACTGGACAGTTTGTCTGAAAAAGATCTGGTGTTTTCAGTGAAATGAAGAGAGTTAATAATGTTAGCCATGCCATCTTGTCCTGCATTTAGAGAGGTGCAATGGCTTCAGGATCAGGGAGGTGATAGACCAACTTGATTTCACCTTGGATCTACCTGATCCAGAGTCTTGTGCTAGAGATTGCCCTTTAGAAATGACATTGATGAGTTGGAAAGCACCCAGAGGATGGCAGTCAGGATGCTTAAAAGCCCAGGGTTTGAACTATACCAGGATTGTGATACTGGAAGAAAACTTAGGAGAGAAGTGAAAGCTGGTTTTAAGTATCTTTGAAGGGTTGAAAAGGGATTCCACCTGTCTGCTTAAACCCAGAGAGCAGAGCCAGGGTAATGAGTAGAAGTTTCCAAAAAGCGTATGTTTAATTTGATGTAAAGAACAATTTCCCAGCAATCTGAACTCTTCAGAAGTGACCTGGGCTGGCTTAGGGAGTACAGAGGTCTTCAGATCAATGCTTGAGATTCGCCTGTTAGGAATAATTCATGGTTAGTGATAGGTTAAAGGAAATGGCCTTAGAGACCCCTTCCAACTCAGAGACTGTGATTTATGAGGCTGTCTTCACAGTCCTGCTAGGTGGGCAGTCCTAGCCCTATTTTAAAGCTGGGGAATTGAGCATAAGATTACACCCTCATCACAGCAGTAGGTGTGGCGCTGTGAAAGAGCACTGGTCTTGGATTGAGAAGTCAGCTTGGCCGGAGCTGTCTAACCTTGGGAAAGTCACTTCCCCTTGGTGGACCTGATCTGTAAGATGGGTATGATAATTCCTGTGCCACCTCTCTTGCTTATTGTGAGGCAAGTGCTTTGTAAAAGATGAAGTGCTTTTAGAAATCATCATTTTTAAGATTCCTTCTACTTGCAGCATTTTGAATGATTCTCTAACCAGTTTCACAGTATATACACTGTGTTCCAGACAAATTGGCCTGCTCTTTATTCCCCATTCTCAACTTCTGCCTCTGGATATTTTCAGAGGTTACTGCCCTTCTCTGGAATGTTCTTTCACTCTTGCCTTCCCATTCTCATCCATCTCCTAGATCTAGCTCAGATGCCACCTTTTCTGTGATCTTTCCAGGTAAAAGTGTTCTCTTCCCCCTCACATTTTCCTCGAGTACTTAATCTAACTCTCTCCTTTGTTCTCATCACATGCTTTGTTATTGTTCAGTCATGTCTGACTCTTTGTGACCCTATTTGGAGTTTTCTTGGCAAGGATGCTGGAGTGGTTTGCCATATCCTTCTCCAGTTCATTTTACAGGTGAAGAAACCGAGGCAAAAGGGCTCACACAGTAAGTGTCTGAGGTCAGGTTTGAACTCACAAAGGTAGTTTTTCTGAGTCTAGGCCTGGCACCTAGCTGTCCCTTATATTGAATATATTTATGTACGTGTCACATCTTTGCTCCCTCTGTAGAATGTGAGCTCCTTGAGGGCAGTGATTGCATTAAAAAAAGATCTTTGTATCTATCAGCAGTGCTGAAGAGGGCTGACCTTGAAATCAGGACAGCCTGGGTTCAAGTCCTCATACTGACACACACTAGCCCTGTGATTATGGGCTTCAGTGTCCCAGACAGCTCCTCAGGACTACATGCATCTGTGAGAGGGAGTTTTCATTCTGAGACTTCCATATACTGATACACCCAAAGGTTGGTACTACCTTTTTCTCCCTCCCCCAAATCCTTAGCACCTGGTATAGCTTTTTTACGTCTATGTCAAATAGACAATAAATGTTGAATTGAACTGTCATCATGAATAGCAATAAGTGGCTGAGCCAAGTATTCCACTGCTGCACCTTGTCTTCCTTTGGGGCAGGTGGTGTTGCAATATGATTAGGAAACTTTTGTGGGGTAAGACTGGGAGAGGAGGGAAGATGTGTGAAAAAGTCTTTTTTCTATGTTAAAAAATTACTTTTAACTTTTTTAAATTTTTAGTTCCAAATTCTCTCCCACCCCTCCACCCCTCACCAAGGGAAGCAGTATGATATCAGTTATACATGTGAAATAAAAATAAAGAAAGTGAGAAAATTATGCTTCATTTTGTACTTAGAGTTCATCTATTCTCCCTCTGGAGGTAGGTAGCATTTTTTCATCATGAGTCCTTTGAAATTGTCTTGGATCACTGCATTGATTAGTGTAGCCAGGTCTTTCACAGTTGTTCATCATTACAGCATTGCTGTTACAGTGCGATGAGCTTCTGGTTCTTTTCACTTCACTTTGCATCAGTTCTTGCCATGTTTTTCAAGCCTCCCCCTTCCCCCATTTCTTATAGCAACGTAGTATTCCATCACAATCATAGGTCACAACTTGCTTAGCCATTCCCCAACTGATGAGCATCCCTTCAGTTTCCAGTTCTTTGTTACCTCAAAAAGAGCTACTAGAAATATTTTTGTACATATAGGACCTATTCCTAGTAATGGTATTGCTGGGTCAAGGGGTACACACGGTTTTGTGATCCTTTGGCTGTAGTTCCAAATTGTTCTCCAGAATGGATTAGTTCACAGCTCCATCCACAGTTTAATGTTCTTCCTGTTTTCCCCCATTCCCTGTAGCATTTGTCAGTTCTAGTAGATTATGTGAAATGTTACCTCAGTTATTTTAATTTGTATTTCTCTAACCAATAGTGATTTAGAGCATATGTCCACATGACTATAGCTAGCTCTGATTTCTCCTGAAAACTACCTGTTCATATCCTTTTATCAGTTGGATAATGGCTCTTATTTTTATAAATTTGACTCAGTTCTCTATATATTTGACAAATTAGAGAATATTATATATATTATACATATCTATAGTAGAGAAACTTGTAAAATTTTTGGATATTTATTTTCTGTGATATCTTTTAGCAAAACATGCTTTTCCTGATTATCTCTTTTAATTAGGCCTATTTTTGCTTGGTCTGAGGTCATTACTGCTACCCCTGCTTTCAGCTGAAGCTTGCTAAAATTCATTCCAACCTTTTATTTTAACTTTGTGGGTGTCTTTCTGTTTCAAGTGTATCTCTTGTAAACAACATGTTGTTGGATTCCACTTTCTAATCCATTCTGTTACCTGCTTTCAATTTTATGGGTGAACTGATTCACATTCACAGTTATGATTACTGTGTCTTTTCTTCCATCCCATTTTCTTCTGTTTCTTCTCTTTCTCTGTTTATCCTGTCCCTCCTCAAAAATCTGTTTTGCTTCTGACTACTGCCTCCTCTTTCTCTTACCCCTTCCCCTCCTATTTCCCTGTTGGGTAAGATAGATTTCTGTACACAACTGAGTGCATATATTCTTCCCTTTTTGAACAAGTTCTGATGATAGTGAGGTTCCAGCATTGCCCACTACCTTCCCCCATTTCCTCCTCCATTGCAAAGGCTCTTCTTTGCAACCTCTTTTATGTGAGAATATTTTTCCCATTCTGCCACTTCCTTCCCCTTTTTCTCAGTGCATCCCTCTTTTTCACCCCTTCTTTTTTTGTTTGAGATCATTTCAACATAATTGACTCATACCTATGTCCTCTGTGTAGACTCCTTTTTAACTGCCATAAAAAATGATAAAGTTCTTAGAGGTTACATGTCTCATTTTCCCATATAGGAATGTAAACAGTTTAACTTTATTATAGAGTCCCTTATGATTATTCTTTCATATTTTACTTTTTTATGTTTCTCTTGAGTCTTGTGTTTGAATGTCAAATTTCTGTTCAACTCTGGTTGCTTGACAGTCCTCTATTTTTATTAACTGTCCATTTTTTCTCCCTGAAGGATTATAATGAAGTTTTGTTGGATAGGTGATTCTTGGTTGTAATCCTAGCTCCTCTGCCTTCTGGAATATCATATTTCAGACCTTCTGTTCCCTTAATGTGGAAGCCATTACATTTTGTGTGATCTTGACTATGGCTCCATTATATTTGAATTGGGTTTTTCTTTTTTTCTGGCTGCTTACAACAGTTTTCCTTGACTTAGGTGCTTTGAAATTTGTCTATAATATTCCTGGAAGTTTTCATTTCGGGGTCTTTGTCAGGAGATGATTGGTGGATTCTTTCAGTTTCTGTTTTACCCTCTGAATCTAAGATGGCAAGGCAGTTTTTCGGTATAGTTTGATGAAATGTGATGCCGAGGCTCTGTTTTCGATTGTGGCTTTCAGGTAGCACAGTAATTTTTAGAGGAATTCTCCTTGATCTGTTTTCTAGGTCAGTTGTTTCTCTGATGAGATGGTTCACATTGTCTTCTGTTTTTCATTCTTTTGACTGTTGTTTATTGTTTCTCGGTGTTTTAGGAAGTCGTTATTCTTAAGGAATCATTTCTTCAGTGAGCTTTTGTGCCTGCTTTTTCACTTGGCCTGTTCTGTGCTTTGTAAGTTTTGTTCTTCAGTGAATTTTTGTGTCTCTTTTACCATTGGGCCAATTCTGTTTTATGAGGGATTCTTTTCTGTTATTTTCCTCTTTTACTAGGTTGTTAATTCTCTTCATAATTTTCTTTCATCACTCTCATTTCTTTTCCCAATTTTTCCCCTACCATGCTTATCTTTTTCTTTCCTCTTTTCTTTCTATCTTTCTTTCCTCTTCCAGGAATTCTTGTTGGGCTTATGTCCACTTAGTATTTATTTTCTTGGAGGCTTTGTGTGTAGTTGTTTCCACAGTGTTATAGGTTGCCACTGTGGTAGCTTTTTATGTAGTCGAGGTCCTTTTTTTGGTTGTTTGCTAATTTTTTCAGCCCGTTTCTTGGTTTTGAACTTAATGTCAGAGTTGGCTTCTGTTCCCCTGGGGATGGGGAGACACTGTCCCAGGCTTCAGACTTTCTTGTGCTTCTGTTTTCAGAGTTAGCTCTAGGGGTCTGCAAGTTTTCAGTGCTTCCAGGGTGGTGTGATCTGGGGAATGGTGTGGTCTCTTTGCCCAGGAAGCTGCTGCCATTGCCCCTTTGCCAGCTGCCTCCAGGGCCTGCTGCTGGTGCTGCACGGTGTGTGTTCTGGACCAGCTCTACTCCAGTGTCACAGACCTCTCCTACCTCAGGTGTCTTAGGCTGGGAAAATGCCTCCCCTGAGCTTTTGTTGGCGCTGCTGCTCCCAAAATTGAAGAGACATTATTTTAAAGTTGTTTAGAGGAAAATGTTTAGGGAATTCAGCTGATTTGCTGCCTCTAAGTTGCCATCCAAAAACGTTCTGAGAGAGGACTGTTAACACTTGGAGTGAATCGTTGCCTTGAGTGATGGTTCTCATCCCCAGTTGAAACCACATCTTTTCTCTTTTAATTTCTCCTTTCACCATGTGTCTCTTCTGCCCCCTTCTTCCCCAAAAGAAAAAAAACTTTATCTGCTGACTTCTGGTTCTTGCAACAGTTGAAACATGCTGAACTCTCTATCTTTTTCCTTTTCTTAACTCTTCACTTACTCAGATTCTCTCACTTCAGGGTTGGGAGTATACATCTGATTACAAATCTGTCTGAAGAGTCACTTAGTTAATATTTCAGTTTTAGGGTTGTGTGATCGACACCATTTTAAAACAAATCTAAATGAAATTTTTGCAACCAACTCTGTGTAAATGGTTTCATATTTAAAATTCCCCATCGTTGTGGGGTTAGTATTCTGAGACTTACAGTTTGGAAGCATTTTGCTCACAAACAGAAGGATTACAAATGACTAAAAATGCAATGATTGCCCAGCCTCTCATTTCCATTAGTGCACTTGGAGCATCCTTGAGTGGGAAGCTGACTTTCCCACTGTCCGAGTAGTGTTGACAGTGAGGAGACCTGGTTTTTGTCTGTCTTTAGTGTTTACTTTAGAGCATTTCATTTTGTTCCATGTGATTTATGAAGTATACAGTTTCTACTAGCAGACATTTAAATCTAAGTTAGCTATTACTTTTGGTTCCTGGAGGTGTTGAAAGATAGAACATCTGGAATATTCAATTACCTGTAACCAAACTTTGGTCAGACCTGGTGGATTGATCGGGTCTTTGGATCTTGGATCAATCTCTTTGTAACTGGGTTACTGTTTCTCTGGGTGTGGAGCTCTGTTTTGTGCTTTATTCATTCCCTCTTCCTTGGGCTAGGACCTGTGTGCACTGTGTTTAGGCGCTTCATTAGTTTTGAGGAAGAACTTATTGGTGGGACGTGTTGTTTTTATTCCCCCAGTGAATTATTTTCTCCATCTCAGAAGTACCAGCTTTTGGTCTACCATGCAGATTCTCTCTTTCATGATAAAGAATATCGGAACGCTGTTAGCAAGTACACGATGGCCCTCCAGCAGAAAAAAGCCTTAAGTAAAACATCCAAAGTTCGACCTTCCACTGGCAGTGCTGCTTCAACTCCTCAGAGTCAGGTATTTGGCAACACATATGTGATGGTTTGTTGTGTAACACAGGCCCCTGGCAAATAGAAATGGTAAAACTGATTTCATGTCCTTTTCCTGGCACTTTGAAAATAACTGTCTGGTGTCAGCAAGTTCACTTTTTTTTCCTTTTAATTTTGAAAAGATTTATTGATATATTCTGTTTTGACAACAGAGATACTTTCTAACACAAAGCCAAACACTCTGAAGAAGCACATTCCCTGAAGAAAGTTAACAAGGTGATAGAGTCCTGAAATGGTATTTTTTTTTTTGTCTCCTTAGTCAGTAGTAGGAGAAAGAATCCCAACTTACGAGCCATGAGGCTTGACTTCGCGTTTTAGCTCTGCTGTATATAAAGTGTGTGACCTTGGATAATTCCCTTTCCTGCCCTAGGCTTCATTGCCCTCAGCTGTAGAATCGAAGGGGTCAGATCAGACAGTCTCTGAGGTCCCTTCCAGCTCTCTGTTACCAGTTTAATAGCCAGAAAAAGCCTGTTTCCCCTGGATGTTTCATAGGTGTGTCAAACTTGGTGAATTCTGTTTTGGACGTATTCTTACTCCCACCCCTGCCAAACGACACCTCCTAATTCCCAATTTCTATCAAGGACATCCTTGGCTTTCCACTTAGGCTAGTTGCCTTGGAGTGAGTCATCCCTGATTGTTCACTCTCGCCTTCCACGTGAAGGCAGTTGCCAAATCTTACTAGCCTGCAGATTATTTCTTGTGGCCACTCACCTTGCTGGCTGCCGTTCTAGGTCAGGGCCTCCCTGCCGCCAGTCCTTCCCTTTTCTAAGCCACATTCTTATGGCCTCCATAGACATTCCTGAAACTCGGTCATTTTCTCTGTTTGAAACTCTTCCCCAGCTGCCTTTTCTGCCCCGTGCCACATTACTCCCCTCACTCCATTCTGGGTTCTTGCCCAATGGACTGACTCACTTGGGCCTGCAGCACTCTCCTCCGTTGCCTTCTGTCTTGAGATCCCTTGTGCACCCTTGGGCCAAGCTTAGCGACCACCTTTTTTCCCCAGTTGTCAGTCTCCAGTGTGCCCCCCACAGTTGGTTTGTATTTCTGTAGTATTTAGTAGTACTTGAAGTATTCATTTCTCCCACTAAGCTATAAGGACCTTTAAAAAGCTTGGTCGATAGTAAGGATTGTTTTCTCTTTTGCTGTTCCACCTCCCGGCTTTTAGAGGTACATTTCAGATGACGCCTTCTCCATGAAGCTTTCTTCGTCTTACCTAAGTTTTCCACAGCTGAGCAGCCCCTCCACTCATCCAATTCTCCCTTGTGTAAATAGCTTGTTTTGTTCTTTCCCCTGTTGAACCGTACTCTTCTGAGGGCAGGGCTTGGGTTGTGGCAGCTTTCACCAGTTCACTGAATTGAAATGAAAGTGAAGTAGATTAGTATTTGGATTTTCCCCCAAATAGCTGCTGCTTCAATTGCATTTTGAACTCACTTATAATATTTTTGTCTTTGTCTTTCAATAGTGTCTTCCATCTGAAATTGAAGTGAAATACAGAATGGCCGAGTGTTACACGATGCTAAAACAAGACAAAGATGCAATTGCTGTCCTTGATGGGATCCCCTCGAGACAGAGAACCCCTAAAGTAGGTTGGTTTAATAGATTTTCAGGCCCATTTCTGGTGGATGTTTTTCTGTTTCCCCTTTCTCTTGCCCATGTTGTCTATGAATGCTTGTTTACACATGACTTATCCTGTTTCGGGCTCTATTGTTGAGGGGTTCAATTTAGGGCAATTACAGGGAAAAAAAATTCCCTTTCCGAGTCAGCAAGTTGGGCTGAGGGAGATGTCAGCTGGAATGAATCACAAGAATCATTTGTTATTTTGGTTGGTTTCTTATCCTAGGAAATAGTATATTGCCAGTAGAAGTTTGGCAATCATTTTATTTCTAAAAAATTTCATCTTATCCGCCTATGATTTGTTTGAAAATCTATATTTGCATCTGGATAATGGGAATTGGTTTGTCACCTCCAGATAATGGAAATTGGTTTGTTACTTCCTTTGCTAAGAATTCAAGAACATTGAGCCCTTTTGTACACACTTAAGATGTGGGATACATTTATATTTTATTGTACAAGGCATCATTAATCAGAGTGTTTTTGAAAACGTGATTAAAAGATCAATGGGAACTTTTGCACTCAGGAATAAATTTATATTCATATTCAGTATCCCCACATCACGCCAAAAATCCACTGAGACTCTCTTCATTTTGTACATCTTGTTCCACTAACAAGGATTTTCATCTAGGGTCAGAAACAGTACATCTGGTTTTTTAAGATAGGGGGTTATTAACCTTAGGGTTCTGTTATATTTCAGTTAGTTAGAGCCTCTGAGTCTGGGTCTAGACTAGATTTATAACTTCTGGACCCCCAAAGTCGTCACCTTCCTTCTCCTGTTTATATGAAGTGAGTTATTCATTACTAAGCATAAAAAGTGGCTGATAAATATGATCACTGTTTGTTTAAACTAATCCCAATAGTTGAGAGAGATTTTGATAACTTTTGAGTCAGTTGTTTTTAAAACCAACATACTATCTGGCCTAAACTGTAACCATATTTACTGCTGATGGCTCCTTTAAAAGCATATTAATTCTTTTGTACAATTAGACCAGGTGAAAAGAAATCGCTGTCCCATTCTGCTAACTTGGACTTCCTAGAAATGTCCCTTAACCTTATCCCAAGAGGATTGGGTTTTTCTTTTTTCACATAAAGTAGGATTTTTTTTGTTTTGTCCAAGAGAGGTGTAGTTATAATTGAAGACTTGTTACTCCTTACAGAAAGGCTTTCTGGCTGCCAGTTCTTAATGATAGTGTTTCTTTTTCAGTAAATAGATATGAGATTTCTTCCTTGATGACTTTATTGGGGTTCTTGGAAGCTCTTGGAAAAAAGGGATGAAATAGTTGAGTTTTGTAGACACCTAATCCCTTACCATTTTTTACCTTTAATTCTAGGTGCACTAGGTGATCAGTAAGGTTCCTTTCACTCCCAAATTCTATTACTTTTATTTATTTTTAATGGGATGATTGACTTGCAACACACAGAAAACTAGAATATTTCACTTTTTTCTGTGTAAGATAAGTTTACATTGTGTTGCGACCTCCTGCCCTTAATTCTGTAATAGCTAGGAGCAAACACAAAAGATATATTCATCAAATATAATATTTATACTTTTTCTTTCTTGTCCGTTAGGGAGTTAACTGGGCTTCTCAGTCTGTGTAAAGGACAAGGAAGTGAGTCAAAATGCATCTAAATGAACTTCTGTTAATGTATGGTAAACATCGCCACACATTCCCTCACCTTTTAAAGGAAAACTCCAGTGATAGGTTATAATAACTTAGTAAGTATTCAGTTCTCTTAATAGGAATACATCTCTCACATAAAGGTTCTTCATTTTGCCTTAGAAAATTATAACTGCTTGTGTTTGGAACTATGAGATTTGTATAATTATAATGAGATTTCCAAGGAAGGGCTTGTTTTGAAGAAAAAAGGATTGGCTATTCCATTAGAAAATACTGCAAATCAGATTGGCAGTGACAGTGAAGGAGGCTTAGAATATACAGAGCTGAATTGTATCACCTCCACCAGGACATGCCTATCGGGCTTTGTTTTGGAAGATCTGGTAGTTGAGAAGGCGCCTTTTACCTCCTTTATTGGAGACACTAGCACTGGAGTCTTCCTTTGAGCATTTCCCTTTTTATCAAGTATTACATTTTCAAAGAGTTTAAAATGGAAAGCCTAAAGTCAGGGAGAAGGTGGTTTGCATTAGTGCATGGCTTGAGAACATGTCATATTAGATGAGTACATATACAGTAGGCCTCTGTTCAGAGGGGATGTCCTTTACTCTTTTGGATAAACGTGTAGGTGTAAAATTGTATGGCACAGTCATAGAGTACACAGCAAGCCATAATCTAGACCTGGAGAACTGGAGAAGACACGCCTTGCTGCTTTTTTTTGCCCTGCCTACCTTCTCATAGGTCTATTCTGAGGCCTGATGGGATACTGAATGTGAAAGTGCTTTGTATAAAGCATTATGTAAATGAAAGCCACAGGATGCACATATCCATACCCCAGTGGGACTGCCTAATTAGGTCCTTGATAATGGCTTTGCAGTCTAGGTAGTTTTTTTTTTTTAACTAGGTATTCTAATTTTCTAAAATATAAACACTGTTCTATCCTCTGCATTCTCTTCCTTTCAACATTTTTCTTTTTCTTCAGAATTCATTTTACCCTCTTGCATGTCTAGAAAGGTTTGTTTTAATAAAGCTTTACTAAATCACATACTTGTGTGTTGTGCCAAAAATGTGGAAGTCTTTGCTTACTAGCATTAAAGAGTGCGGATGATCTATTTGTGATTATCACCTGGGAGGGGAGGTGTCAGTTGGAGCCTGTCCTTGGCAGCCTTCTTTTGGCAAGTGCAGATCGTAGCCCTGGGTCAGGCCAGACTGATGAGCAGAGGGAGGCTGAGCATTTGACCTGGGGAGCTCAGTTTGACACTCCTCATGTAGTTGTGCCATTAGTTCCTCTTTCTTGTGCCTTAATTGTAATTAGATATTAAATATAAAAACCCAGGCAACTGCTTGGGGAATTTTCCTGCTGTTTTGAGAACAAGAAAGAAGAAATCTAGCTAGTACAGACATGATACTAATATTTTTTGAATGTAGCATTTTCCAGTTTTCAGATGCAGGAGATTTGGTATTAGACTTGACTGAACTGTTTGCTGTTGGTTTGGTCAGCCAGGGAGCCCTTGGGCCCTCTTGTCTACATGGGTCATTTTCCTGTGTAGATGAGAGGGCCCGGTGGACAGCCAGATTCACTGCAGGGGGACAGGGCGGGAGATGGCATTTTCCTGGAAACCCTGGGGTTCTAGCTGGTAATAGGGACTAGAACTCCTTTGTGGCGAATCACTTAGTTTACACTGGGATTTTCTTTTTCTTTTCTTGATGACTGTTGATTACAGATAAACATGATGTTGGCCAACTTGTACAAGAAGGCAGGTCAGGAGCGCTCTTCTGTGACCAGCTACAAAGAGGTGCTGAGGCAGTGCCCACTGGCTCTGGACGCCATTCTAGGTAGACATGCTCTTCTCCTTCATTTTGTATTCTGCTCACTTGTGTAGGGCTGCGGAGTCAGGTGTCTCAGGAAAAGGTTACATTGCTGTTTAAAATGAAGTGTTCTAAGATAGATTTAGGGATGATGGGGGCACTTGACTGCTGACATTCACCTAGTACCTTGAGATTTACAGAGTGCTTCCTTACAACCTGATGAGGCAGACAGCGCAGCTGTACAGATGGGGAGACCAAGGCACCGAGCAGTGCGGTAGTTTGCCCAGATCTGCAGCTCGCATGTGGCATAGATGGGATTTGAACTTCAGCCTCCTGACTCCCAATCTCCTGCTCTTTCCATGACATTTCTCTGCTGCCTGATAAATTAGGATCAGTTTTATATGAGCATATGTTCTCACTTAGCCCAGGAAAAAGTTGTATTTGTCAAAATGGACAGTATCTCTCACCTCCTGTCTGTCTCTCTTGGACTAGGTTTATTGTCCCTTTCTGTAAAAGGTGCAGAAGTGGCATCTATGACAATGAATGTAATTCAGAGCATTCCTAACTTGGACTGGCTTTCAGTTTGGATCAAAGCATATGCCTTTGTGCACACTGGTGACAACACCAGAGCTATCAATACCATCTGGTAAGAACCACAGACAATTAATTTAATGTTCTCCAGGTCTTTTCCTGGTAGGAGTTCTAGTGTGGCCAGCCTGGCTTCCTAGCTAGGGAGAGGGCCCTCAGCACAGTCCATTTCCCACTGCCAGTTGCATGTCCCTGAGGTATTGTCAGCTGCTCCACATTTTGTTTACTTGTTCCTCTCCATGTTGAATGGCCCCAGAGGTAATCATCTTTATTGGGACCTGTTAAAATGTAAAATTAGGCTGACTGGGTTCAAGCTTATACTCTGGCAAAGTGGATCTCCTTAGTAATCTGTGCAGGAATGGCAGGTTTGATCCTGCAGAGGACCTGGTCATAGCTGGCCTAGGCTGACTCTGGAGAGAGTGGGGGCAGGGAGATTGTGCTCACATCTACTGATTGTCTGGAAAAAAAAAGAAACTCTGGATTTTGAGATTAGTAATCTTATCTAGCTTTATGACTGACTAATGAGTAGGTGTCACCATTGGAAACTGTTGAATTACATTGTGTTTGGCATATCAGCAAAAACCAAGACCAGAAAGTTCATTTCAGGTATTGAAATGTTTTCCCCTCATGTTTTTTTCTGTTATTAAGTATAGTTAATTTAATATGATCCCCATTTTGTTTTTTATAAGCTACATTTTTAATTAGGAAACCCACTTATATTTGATGACTTCTGTGTGTTTGTTTTATGTAATCTCTAATATCTTAAAGTTCTCTAGAGAAAAAGTCCTTATTGAGAGATAATGTGGACCTACTGGGGAGCTTAGCAGATCTGTACTTCCGAGCTGGAGATAACAAAAACTCCATTCTCAAATTTGAACAGGCCCAGATGTTGGATCCCTATCTGATAAAAGGTAAAGTTGGTTTAATTCTGGGAGAGAAATCGAGAGGCATAGGAAAATGAGGAATTAATTCCTGTTAAAATTTTATGTAGAAATCATCTGTAAATTAGACCGTAATCACTTTTTAAGACTTTGCTTTTTAGTAATGTGATACTCAATAGATAGATAGATCTCTATTGAAATGATTTTTGCATATGTTATCTAAATTGAAAGTGATCTCTTTCAATTATGGTGAGTTATTTTCTTTTCTTTCTTTCTTTGTACCCAAGCTATTTTTGTACCTTTGCTACTTGTTTAATGAATGTTTTAGAGTTTACTGAAAGAATTTAGATGATATCCCAGGGAGTCACAGTGAGCTGTTATACTGTACATGACTGGTGGGAGTCCTGCACGAAGGCCTTAACATAAAAGTTACCAAGCAGTTAGGCTCAAACAAGGAAATCCGGCAGCATATTCACCTCTGGACTCGGAGGTGAGCCCTCGTTCTCCAAGGCTGCACTGGGCAGGCTGAGTAGGGGCCTGTGGACAAAGTGACCGTCCATCTGTCATTCCAGGCCCTCCTCGATAAGCCCTGAGGCTCCTCACTAGATTGGCTGAAGAGGGTAGGTGTCAGCTACAGCAACTCTGGCAGTGCCAACAGTTACCCAAGAGCCTAGATAATTGGGGAGGGAGGGCCTGACAGCTGCCCTGATGAAATCACAAAGCCATTTCCTGGCCTTAGAGAGAAGGAAGTGCGTCGAGGAGGACGGAGTGGGCAAGATTCCAGTAAGGATAATGCATCTGTTGGGCACAGAGCATGATGCTACAACAGCAGGAGGAGAAGAGCGATTTCACCTGTGACTGAGAGGCATGCCTGTTCAGGAGGTCAGGGGGGAGGCCGGATGGTGAGCTTAGAGTCACCAGGCTTTGGAAGAGCTAGCGCTGGAGCTGGACCTTTAAGGACTTTGCTTAGGGAGGGGGTGGGAAATGAGCAGAGCCCCTCTGAGCTAGGAGCAAGGACTTGTGCTGAGGGGCCTCAAAGAATGACAAAGGGTGGCTTAGGTAATGGGGGGGTTCTGAGAGCCCAGCAGATAAGTACTAGGGAGTCATTTCAGGTTCCTGAGTAGGTGTGTCATAGTGTTGTAATTTTAGAACTTTAAGGGGATAATGACATTAGGTAGGTGCTAATAGGAGCCTTAAGATTATGAAGTTAATTCCTCAAACCACCTTGTATGGTAGGGAGTACAAGTATTACTCCTTCACAGATGAGGAAAAGAAGGCCCAGAGAGATTAAGGTAAAGGAAAGATCAGCTAGTAAGTGACAGAGCCTGGATTCTGACTGTGCCCTCCTATCTCCAGAATTCCTTCTGTGGGGCTCCTTTTGTAGGCCAGCAAACAGGTGAAACAATTTGCCCAGAATCCCTCAGTGAGTTAGAAGCTGGTGCCGACATACACATCCTGACTCCCACTTCAGGGCTTCCACACCATTTTGAAAGTGGTTTGGAAAATCTCCATAACAGGGAGAATTGGGATGGGAGAGAGGGGAAGGCTGGAATCTGATATATCAACTTTAGAGGATGCTGCAATTTGGGGGTGGGGGTGGCGGTGATTTCTCATGGGGATGGTGACCAGAGAAGAAAAGATGAAAGACCTTGGATATCGTATATGGGAAATTTTGTAAACGGGATAGCAAATGGGCTCTTGAATAACCAGACTGAAGCAGCAGATTGCTTTTTCTAGAACTTTTAATAGGTTACCTTTTTTTTCTAAATGTGACTGGTATATTTAGCACATCAAGTGTGTACTTCCTAATTTGTGCCTAGAGCTTTTGGCACCAGAAAAATGATGGCATGCTTTCTTGAGTCTGATGTTATGCCCCACACTGGAAGGAGGGAACCAGTAATTCCTGAAAATAACAGGCAGGCATTGTATCTGATCCTTTGGCTTATTGCATGTGACTGTCATTTTTATGATGCAAAAAATGGAATAACGTAAACAAGCAGAGGAGGACTCAGGCCAGCAAGAGTGGAGCCTAGCTCCTGTGGGTGTGGGCTGGTGGACAGGCGGGCAGGAGTGCAGGGGCTGCCAGCTGCTCAGCTCTGCTCCTGTGCAAAGGAAGGGCTTTCTCAGACACGTTATTTAAGGTGAGAATCCACCGAACGACTCTGGATGTTTTATTTTAGGAATGGATGTCTATGGATACTTACTAGCACGAGAAGGGCGACTTGAAGACGTTGAGAACCTGGGCTGCCGCTTATTTAATATTTCTGACCAGCACGCTGAGCCTTGGGTAGTGTCTGGGTATGCCTTTGTGCTCTTTGTTTCTTTCTCTGTCCTCTATACATCGCAAAGTCTTTAGTTTTAGAAAAAGCTGAATTCTTAATAGTGAGAGAATTGCCTGGGTCTACTGCATGAAGTACGTAAAAATAATAATGGCTCCTAACAGCTAGCACTTATGTAGTACTTAGAAAGTACTTTACAAATATGATCTCATTTGATCTACAAAAACCCTGGGAGGTAGGTGCTGTTATCCCTATTTTACAAATGAGAAAACTGAGGCAGACCTGTCAAGGGGTGTGCCCAGGAACGCTGGTTTTGAATTCAGTCATCCCATTGTTAGGGCCAGCATTAGGTCCTGCGCCACCTACTGCCTCTAAAAGCAACTTTGTCACTGATACAGCTTTGAATTATTCTCATTTAATAGAATAAGCCCAGAGAGTTAAAAAACATTTCTCCTTCTTCAAAAGATCTTTTATTTTAAGAGACTTTCAGTAGCTGGGTCTTGGACAAGCATCTTGGATCAAAATCAGAGGTGTAGATTATAGGAGTGGTTTATATAAAGAAAAGATAACCTTGGTGTTTTTGGTTTGTAGATGAATTTAGAGCTTTCCCTTTGATTTTGGCTGAATAATTAAGGAAATTTCTTGCAATGCTTTTGATAATTAATCTTTGTCACTTTTTTCTCTAGATGTCATAGTTTCTATAGCAAACGATACTCTCGGGCCTTATATTTAGGAGCCAAGGCTATTCAGCTCAATAGTAACAGTGTCCAAGCTTTGCTGCTGAAGGGAGCAGCCCTTAGAAATATGGGCAGAGTTCAGGAAGCCATAATCCACTTTCGGGAAGCCATACGACTCGCCCCTTGTCGGCTGGACTGTTATGAAGGTAAGAGCAGGTCGTTGGAGATGTGTTAGTGCTGCTACTGATCTCTGTGTTTACTTGGCTTCCTGATGCTCTGGAGTTTTGTTTCAGATTCCTAGGAATTCAGCATGCCTCCATTTTGGGCAGCTTTCCCCCCCCTTGTTTTCTTTCTCTGTAGTGTTGTCTTTTTGAGGGCTGGGAATATTATATAGCCTTTGCTCTGAATGCCTAGAATGGAAGGTTGTCTGCTACCAGGACAGGGCTGGGTGTGGGAACCAGGAGGTTCTCTGAGCCCAAAGTGGGGAAGGTTTGGCTTACTTTTTGCTTTCTTTTGAGATAGTCAGGTTCATGTGAACTTGACTCCAGGAGTTCAGACTAGCCGTGCCTGCTTCGCTATCACTCGGTGACTCACCTCACAGAAATTCAAACAGATCTTATAAATGCACTTCCTCCCAAGGAGATTTTTATAAAAATGTAAAAATAGACTCAGAAGCTTAGGACTGATCTTAACTCTCACAGTTAGATAAGTTAACAAATTTGAAGAAAAAAAATCTGTGGCTATTGAAGCTCAATAGATACAAATCTTTTTTAAAAAAAGGTTTTTATTTTTAAGCACCCCTTTCACAGCTTTCCCCTTCCCCAAACAAACCCGCAGTGGCCACTGAACAGGACTTTTGATTTCTTTCTAAGCTCTGTTCTTGATGGGGAACACTGGACTCTGTTTTTCCTGCTGTTAAGATCCCTCTGATGCTCCCTGTTGCTTGAGTGCAGCACCCTATTGGCCAATGCTTTTTCCCTGTCTCTCTGCCTTCCTCCTTTTAAATAGGCCATATGCTATTTCCACAACCAGATTCTTGTCGTGGTTTTCAGGGACACTTTGAAGAAGGCAGGATCTCTGGCTGGTACACCTCATTTGTTAATCACGTTCTGTGCATTTGTGTATAGGCATCTGAGGACGTGGTTTATATTCTGGCTCCTTTCTTAAGGGTTTTTGTCTCCTATGCCCTTGAAGGGTGTTTCCTGCTGTTCTTCAGTGTAGTTACTTTATCCAAAATATCTAGTTGGATGTATTGCTAGTTTGGTGACTCCTGTATCCAGTTGGATGGGTATAAGTTAGCTTCTCTTCCTCTTCTTTGTCTGTTTAAAGCCTTTTTTATTAAATTTGCAAGACTCCAGGCAAATTCATTCTTATTGGCTGTTATCATAGCATTATAGGGTTAGAGTTGCAAGGGGATCTCAAGAGATCATCTGTTCAAAACATTTAATTTTACAGATGAAGAAACTAAGAGGTCAAGTGACTTAAAGTCACACATCTTACTAGATGATTTCCATCACTGGCCAACTTGCTGCTCCTGCATCTCAAGTCATTGTCCAGAAATTCAAACCCCATTCTTTGACACCATCATTTTAATCAGCCTCACTTCTTTTCATTTTTTAAAAACATAATTTAATTTTTTCCAGGACAAAAGTCTATCCCTCCCTCTCTCCCCATTGAAAAGAAAAACAAAACTGTAATAGAAAATATGCAGAGTCAAGTCCAATAGCTGTGTTGGCCATGTGCAGAAGACATTTGTTCATTTATACTTTGAGCTCATTACTTCTCTTTGAGGGGACGTTTAAGCAGACTCCATCATGGTTGGTTATTGCATGGATTTATGCCAAGTTATTTGCCCTCACAGTGTTGTTATCCTTACATGACTTGCTTTCCTGCCTCTGCTCACTTTGCCCTGGATTGCTTGCAGTCACCCTTCCCGTTTTTTAGAGCACAGTAGCATTTCATTAAATTCATGTACCATAATTTCTTCAGGCACTCCTCAGCTGTTGGGTGTCCTCCTTAGTTTCCAGTTCTTTTCTGCCCTCCTTCACATTTCCTTCTCTAGCCTGGTGACGATGATGGGACTTGCCAGCCAGGAGAGTTTGTGGCTAGAAAGAGTGAGAATTGGTCCATGACTAATGAAAACATTGTCCTGTTCACTGGTCATTGGTTTTTGGTTAAGTAACCTCAGTGTGGGGTAACAATCAGTCATGGGACGTTTTCTGCTAGTTGGTTTTAGGTGGGAGGACATTGAGGAATCTGCTGGTGACTGGGGAGGCTGTAAGTCTAAGATGTATTCTGTGCTTCATGGTTCAGAGAGATGTGTGTCAAGGGTTTCTTCCCTGTGACTTCCCCTATGTTAGCATGGGTGAAGGAATGGGCTGTTCTTAAAATGATCACATTAAGCATTTTACCATAGAGACTGGAAAAAAGTTCAATAGCTGGCTCAGTGCCCATACCTGTAGTCCCAGTTGCTGAGCAGCCAAAGCTAGTTGGATCAGTTGAGTTTAGGAGCTCTGAGTAGCAGACAAAGTAAAGCCAAGGAGGCATCAGTACTGAGTTGGGCACCAAGACACTGAACTGCTGGCAGTGGAGGACCTCCCAGCTGCCTCATGAAGCACAAACCGGCCTAGGAGGGAAATGGACCAGGTCAGAGCTTCCATGCCAGGCATGGGCCTGCCCTTCCAGCCTGGCCAACTAGGGAGACCTGGTCATAAAAAAGGGGGAGAAGGTAGAAAAAGAGAGAAAATAAAACTAGTCATATGATTTGAATCTGTTTTGGTTTTTAGGGAATTAAGTATTTTTTTTTCCAGTCTAATGGAACTCTTTCATGTCATTCAAAGCAAAACATTTCCTTTCTCCTAGTCTGACTAGCTAGGTCTTCTGCTCTGCCAGACCATCCCATTTGGCCTGATCTTACACTACAGAGGCCTGTTTGGGTTTGCCTTTAAACCCAAGTCAAAGATAATTGGAAGCCCAGCTAACAATCACATGCCTGTTGCCTGAGAGGAGGAAGAGGATTCTTCTTTCTGGCTGTTCTCTTGGTCACTTTGACCCTCCCAAGCTGAAGTCTCATGGTTGCATAGCAAGCTCCTAATGGCTCCAGTTATGGAGATAGTGCCTAACACTCTGGGTGCACAATGCAGCATAAAGGCTTTTTCTATTTCCTTAGATGCTTAAGAGGGCAAAACCTTTGTTATTTTGAGAGCCCTCTTTGGCTCATTTCATTCTAGAAGCTCTCCCCTGGTCTGCCTCTCGACAGGCTTTTACATTGTAGACCTTCAAGTGGTCAGAGGAGCAGCGTGCTTTGGAGTATTAATGCCTTTACCTCCTGTCCTGCTTTGTTTCCTTCCTTAGGTCTCATTGAATGTTATTTAGCCTCTAACAGCATTCGGGAGGCAATGGTAATGGCCAACAATGTCTATAAAACCCTTGGAGCAAATGCACAAACCCTCACCCTTTTAGCCACTGTGTGTCTTGAAGATCCAGTAACCCAGGAGAAAGCGAAGACCTTGCTGGACAAAGCCCTGACCCAGAGGCCAGACTACATCAAGGCGGTGGTGAAGAAAGCAGAGTTACTTAGTAAGTTTGTACAAATCCCAAAGACTGGTTAGCCAGCACTGACTGCCACGAAGCATCGTCATTCACATTAACTAGAGTGAGTGCTTGCTGTCGGCCAGAATTTGTGTTTGTGCAGTGTGTTTAGCCAGATGTTGGACCAAGAAGGAGCCAAATCATTTTGGTCAGAAAACCAGATTGCGTTTTGACTTGTGGTTTGAGCCAGTGCAGCAGCAGTGCAGTGAAAGAACAAGAAATGGAATTCTAAGCCCCAGTGGGACAGGAATTTGAATGAGCTCTCACTTCTGTCATCACAGTTCTAGAAATAGATTGTCAGGTTGGGATCAAGGCTGTGGTCGGTTGGATACATGAGGTGACAGGGCTGAGATGGAACTATCCTTTTCAGCTGACCCTCTCAGTGGGACAGTGAGGTAATCTTGCTCTCTTCAGGCAGAGAACAGAAATATGAAGATGGCATTGCTTTGCTGAGGAATGCACTGGCCAATCAGAGTGACTGTGTGTTACATCGGATACTGGGTGATTTCCTGGTAGCTGTCAATGAGTACCAGGAGGCTATGGACCAGTACAGCATTGCTCTCAGGTAAGGCTTCCAGCCTCTTCAGACATGCAGATTTCCCCTTGAAGAAGAATGAGCGTTCCCAAGTGGTGGACAGTTTTCTGCATCTATTACTTGCATTAAAAATGACAGCATTTAGGGAGAGATGGCCTGGTTTTGCATTACTGGCTACTGAGTGTGTTCCCTGTTTCTAAATAAGTAGGAACCTTATTATAAAGTCCATCGGACTTTTCCCAATTACTGAGTCACAGAATGTGAGAACTAGAATGGTCTTTGGAGAGATTTTAGTCTATCGTGGTATGGGACAAAAATCATGGAATTTGGAATCAGACTATTGCTACTTATGATTTGGGACCTTAGGCAAATTTTTGACTCTCTGGACCTCGGGATCCCCCCTAGTCACTTGAGATGGAAAGGTCTCTGTGAGCCAGTGAAATCCCTTATTCTCCCTGGGACAGTTTCCTTATCTCTAAGATGGAGGGTTGGGCTAATTTGTTTGTGAAGTCCCTACCATCTGTAGCGCTAGGATCCTATGATCCCCTCCCTTGACAAAAGTGCTATCCTGGGGCCCAGACTGGTAAAGGGACTTGACCAGGCTAAAGCCCAGCTCTGTCTGCTTGTCAGAATTCCATTCAGGAGAGGGTCTCTGACTCTCCATATGCCCCAGCCTTGTCTCTATTCTCCAGATTTGGGAAGTTTTGATAACTTGATAGGACTATTCATTCCATATGCTGAACAGCCTTGTGTGTGGCCTAACATCCAGATCTCACCCTTGCGAAGGCTGTTAGATTGCAGAAGTGATCTTTAAATTGTCACACCTAATGTGGGCATGAAACAAGCCTTAAGCGGTCATTCAGGGGAAGATTTGCTTGAAATCAGGAGTCAGTTTGAGTGGGTGATGAGGGGAACGAATGACAAATAGGCTGCTCGGTGGTTGCGAATTTGGAGACATTTGGAACTTGGACATGGCGATGGTATCTCCTGACTTCTGGCCTGCAGAGATGCTAAGCTTAAAGGTCACAGGCTCACTGTATTATGAGCTTCATGGAACCTCAAAAATTGAGTTTTTAGTTGAGGAAATTGAAGCCTCCAGAGGGAAGGTAATGTGCCTTGCTTACTTTCTGGGATAAAAGTCTTTTGCTCCTCTGGTCTCTGAGTAGTGGGAGTGGTGCTTACTCACCAGGATTTTGAAGAATCAGTGTCTGGAACAGGATGTGATTTAGGACTGTCTCCTTTGTTTTGTCGTCTTTTAGTCTGGATCCCAATGACCAGAAGTCTCTAGAGGGGATGCAGAAGATGGAGAAGGAGGAGAGTCCCACAGATGCCACTCAGGAGGAAGACGTGGATGACATGGAAGGGAGCGGGGAGGAAGGGGACTTGGAGGGCAGTGACAGTGAGGCAGCTCAGTGGGCCGACCAGGAGCAGTGGTTTGGCATGCAGTGAGGCCTCTGAGCTCCCCGTGGATGGCAGCAGCTCCGAGCAGCCTGAGCAGAGCCTGGGCCATCCTTGGCTGGGAAGAGTACTGTGTTAGCTCAATGGGGAATTTGGTTTTCTCAGTCTCTCTTCTCAGTTGTAACTTCATTTTTGAAAACTGAGTCTGCCGAGCTCTCAGAATCTTACCACGAGAAGTCTGGGAAGCATGCAAACGTGCTTGAGCTCTTTGTGCACTTTGGTTCTAAGTCTCTGACTCTGAGTAAGATGCTTCATAGGAAATGTGGCCGTATGATGGAAAAGAAGGAGTGGCCCAGGGAGGTGTGTGCGCTCCTGCTACTTTCTGAAGGGGGTGCAAGTTGGCCCTTTCAAAAAATGTCCCACTTGCTAACAACTCCCATAGGCTGTTCAAAATCTCCCTTTTAATTTGGCTTCTTTCTGCAGTGTTGGTAATGCCTTAAACCGAGACTTGATATTTTGCAAACATTTTCCTCTTTGATAATCTAGTGACTTGCCTGTCAAGCCCTGGCTATAGTTTTCATCACTGGCTAGAGCTTGTAGGGGAGTGAATGTGGGAGCCCCTTCTCTTAAGATTCCTAGCTCTACGTTTGCTGTAGTCAGAATAAAACCACTTGGGGTACAGTAATAGAATTCCTCTGACTGAAATGAAAGCCACTCTGCAGCTCCTGTATTTCTTTTCTCCTGTTCTGTCTGGTCTTCAGGAATAGCTGGAAAAGTAATTTTTTTGTTAAAGGTTTTAAAACGATGCTGCTTCATCTGCGTGTGGGTATCATTGTGTGCCAGCTGCATGCCAACCGCGCCTCTGCTGGTAGCCCCCCAACAAACTGATTCGGGGTCAGAAATGTTGGCCACACAATCTCCATCTCTGTCCTCAGCCTAAGTCTTAAGTACCTGAAGTAGAAACCAATCCGAGCTGTGCTTTGAACTTGTGTGCTTAATTAACTTGCCTATAGCCTCATCTGCTTCATGTGGTAAAGGGATCCCTCCAAAGCAGGCTCCCCCTGCTGCTCTGAACCAAGCTGTCTGTAACCCAACCTGCGGTTCCTCCCAGATTGGTTCTTGTCACTGTGGGGGAGCGGGGAGGGGTCTGAGTCAGCTCTCTTGATCTGCCCTCATCTGTCTTCAAACCTGGGAACCATTCATAAGGATGGGCCAGGACTAGCCCTTCTGGGGGAGAAACCCCAGAGTGAAGGTGCACGTGTCTCCTGGATTTGCCTAGGAGGCTGCCGGGGCATCCTCCGCCATGGTCCTTAAAGCCACAAGTTTGGCTCCTCATAGGGCAAGCCTTCCTGCTCTTTTCTTCCAGGTGGTTCAGCACCAGCAGCAGGTGATGGATGTGCAGACCTGGGGAAAGCTGGCTGTGCTGTGCTGCACGGTGGGGAGGGCTTCCTTTGGAGGCATAAGCCTCAGCTCAGGGCAGACATAAGGGAGCAGCTTCACTTCCACCTTCTGCTCTTGCCTTCAGCAGTGAAAATGAAGGGGGCAATTACTGCAAAAGAAGCACCTTGTGTCTGCTTGTAACCGATTACGGTTTGGAGCGCCAAGCAGCCTCCTCCCAGCCCTTGAACACAAGCAAGAAGGGAGCTCTCAGAAGTCTTTGGGGCTCACTTAGCGCCTCTTCTTGTACCTGTGGGCCTGTGGCTCTGGGCCAAGGTGCAGCCTCCCCTCAATGCCTTGACCCTTTCACTGCTGACAGCAGGAGATGGGTTGGATCCCACAGACAAACCAGGGAAACCTGATTTAAGTAGGACCCCTGGCTAGGCCTCCAAGTGGTCTCTCGGTAACTCCTGAACTGCCCTCTTGGCCCCTGGGGGAGAGCACTGTGAAGGAAGGGCCTAACTTGGGTTTTCTGTGATTGGAGGTGAGACCAGGGGAGGGCTCCCAGGGTGCTAGGCAGTCACCTGGCTGAGTTACCAGGAAGTGGGTGATGGTGGGCTTGCTATGATAGGACTCCTTTATATAGAGTGCTTTAAGATGGATATGGCAAGGGTTGGCATCCCCATTCTGCAGGAGATTGAGACAGAGAAGTTTGAATAACATGCCAATGGTCACTTGTTTCTGAGTGTCTAAGTGGAGATGAACCCAGGTCTCCCAACTACTTGGCATTTGCAAAGATGTTGATGGTTTGTGTTTGTTTGTTTAGTTCTTGGGGCTTCATAGGCCATATTAGAATGGGCCAACTTGATTGTATTGAGTAGTTTTTAGATTAGGCTGGGACAGCCAACTCCTCTTAACCCCTTGAGACTGACTTTCCCTTCTATTTGTGTCTGCTCAGGGAACGCATACCCCTTTAACATGTCACCACGAAGGTGTCTGTCTGAGGTGTTAAAGGTGCCGCTGTTGGGACAGCGGGACTATCAGGCATTTTCTAGGACCAAGTGAGGCAGGACTGGTTACACCTCACCCGTCTTCTCTTCTGGAAGGCCCAGTTCGGTTCAGTGCATTTGTTAGGTGCCTACTGTGTGTCTAATGCTGTGCTAGTTGCTGGGGATACCAACCAATGAATCGACTAACCCACCGCTGCTACTCCCAAGGAATTTACTTTGTACTGGGAGATAGAGTGTGTACACAAAGGAGTAAAAATAAGACAATTTGAAGTAGGAGAGAGTCCTTGTAGCTCCGGAGATGAGGAGAAACTTCCCATAGATTCTCTGTGGGGCCACAGAGCACAGCCCCTCAGCTGAGCTCCAGCGGTAGAGGAAATGGGAGGAGGTAAAGTGGCCAGCCTGGGAGGCCTTCCTGCATCTCTGTGCAGGGCAGGAAGATGTAAGGAGTCTGGCTGATGGCAGTTGTTGGAAGGGCTGCGGGAAAGCAGGCATAGGAGCATAGCCTTTCTGGAGAGCAATCAAAGTTTCTAAACTGTAGCCCAGCAGTGCCCCTAGTAGGCCTGTGCCCCAAAGAGATCACAGGAACAGGGAACGGGCTTACATGTACAAACACTGGCAGAAACTTCTTTTGTGGGAGATGTTTGAAGAAAGTCATGCTATAGGAATGCAATGCAAGACTCTTGCACCCTAAGAAATGGGGATGGGGCCTGTTAAAGAGAGGTGGGAAGACTCCAGTGAATTGATGCACAGAGAAGGGAGCAAAACCAGAACTTTCTGTGGGAACAGCACTGTGGAGACAAGGTGTTCATCATGGTGACTGAGCCTGACCCCAGAAGACCCGGGATAAAGCCGGGGGACCTTCTTCCGCAATGAGACCTCCTTTATGGACAGAGCCAATGTTAGGACTTGTTCTGCTTGACTATGCATATTTGTTATAGGGGTTTTTCTTTTTGTTTTGATTTTTGGGGGGGGCAGGGGTGGGAGGTGGAGAGGGAGAAAAAATAGATTTTTGTTAATTAAAAAAATAAAATTAATTTAAAAAATCATTTTGGCACTTGTGGGCATCTCCTTGCTGCGGCTTATCTTGGTGGCAGAGTAGATAAGAGAATGTTTTAGGGTATTAGTAATAACAGTTGGCATTTATGTAGCATCTGCTGTGTACCAAGCACTGAGCAAAGTGCCTTGTAAATATCTTCTTTGATCCTCACAAAAACCCAGGTGTTAGTCCTATTTTATAGCTGAGGAAACTGAGGCAAACATGTGACTTGCCCAGAGTTACCTAGTTGATGACTGTCTGAGGCTGCATTTGACTTCACTACAGGCCTGGTGCACCATAGGCTGAGCTGCCCTATTCTGTTCCTCCATTTGTGGGTACTCTCCCTTCTGTGAATGATCATGAACATGTGGCATCTGATCCTGCTCATTTCTACAGCGGAATGTAAGCTTGAGGATAGCGATTGATTTGTCTGGTATTCTGAAAGCCTGACATATTTTGTTCTTGGTGTCTAATAAATGCTTGGATTGGGTTAGGGATGGAGATGTGCAGGAGATAATGACCTTCAGGAGATGGCCATTAGTGGGCCTGCCCAGCCCCAGCCTCCAGGGGTGCAGGGCTCTCTAATGTGGCCCCTGTAACCCTCAGGGGATTGCTGCCTCTCATCTGTGCTCCCTTCTCTTCCCTTCCATCTCTGTGGGTTGTGTTTGGGTCTAGGAATCAAGTGAGGGTTTAGGAAGAAATCCAGGGTCTTTTCAAAACCAGAAAAACCACTTCCTGGAACCACAGGGTTTGGAGATGACATCAATCCGGCCCTGATGCAGGCTGGCTTAGGTTGGCCCATGGAAGGATGAGGCTGACCTTTTTGGAGCCTGTCTTCCAGCGTGGCAGGGCCCCCCACCCCCCAACTGCTGGGCTCATGGCCAAGGCTTCTCACCCTTAACCCATGAAAACTGCCACCCTGGACTTGGCCTCCTAAGGCCCAGCTTTGTCTTTGGATTCTAAATCAAATTTTAGCTAGAGGTATGGGAGTCCTATAGGCCAGAAAGTTCATCCCTGTCATTTTACAGATGAGGCCCAGGGAGATGAAGAGATACGTTCATCAGATTCAGTGCTGTCAAGTTACACTCAGGTTTGTTTCTGAAGCCAAGACTTCTCATTTCAGAGCCGGTCCCTTTATGTATAGTACCGTGCTGCTCCTGAGCAAGAGAACCCTTGTCCAGTAGCAGGGACGTGCTAGAACCGGCTCCCGAGTTTGTTATATTGGAACAAACTAGAGATATACCGATCTTGTTGTCTTTTGGCACGCCTGCCTTGCCCAGTAAATATCATTAAATTGTGGCCTCCTTCCTGGTCTGCTCAGTCAGTAAGTGGGGTATGTGGATGGGGAAGGGGTGCAGGCAAAGACTAGGCAGAGAGGAAAGCAGGGTGTGAGGATGGAAGCCTAGGGCTAGGGCCGACTTTTCCAGGAGATCCCAGCCCTAGTGCTACCTGTCTGGCCAGCTGGAAGGGACGTACATGCCTGAGTGTAGGCAGGCCCCAGCATGTTGGGGAGGAAGCTTGCAATTTTCGAAGGCCCAGGAGAGCACGTGTCAATGAATGTGGATGTTCATGTTACTGGGTCTGAAATCCAACTCTGTCTCAGAGGTGGGACCTGGGACTATTTCTGAGTTTCCCTCATACCCGTCCCACTCAAGAAAGGAGGGTCAGGTAGATGTCTCCTGTTGAGGGTTCAGATCAGAGCTATGGCAAGTGTATCTCTTGCCTCTGGATTATGGCTGACTCAGACTACCAGTTTGCTTCCCTCTTTGTGCCATGCCCTTCCCCACTTCCTCCTTCCCTTTTAGGTTAGCAGCACTTAGAACCCTGAGCAAACCAGACACCTTTGCCAAGACTTGTGGGTAGGGATGAGTTTGGCTTGCTTACATTTGGAAGGCTGCTTTGTCTCTGGCGTGCTGTGAGATGATTTCACATGAAGGGGCCCAGGGTGTATTATTCCCTTCATTAGTAAACAGATATTACGATGTTGGTGCTGTCTGGTGGCTGTTCTGACCTCTTGGGGTCTCATGGGCATCCCTGGAGGGGATAGCCTGGGTCCACCCCAATAGAGGGGTGACCTTTAGGGGGAGGGGAAAGTACTTGGGGACTGCAGCAAGACTGAGGGTATTTGGAACCATATGTAACAAGGATATCATGATTTTCAAGTGGCTTATTAGGCCATGACCCTGTCTTGTGGGAGACCAGAGAGGGGTAATATGGAGTGGGAACATAAAGGCGGCTGGCAAGGATTTGGAATCATACAGTGTAATTTGCCTAGAAAAACACTACCATAGTGGGCAAAGCCTTGGGAAGGCCAGACAGGAACTGATAAACATCTTTTTAGCCTTTGCAGGAACTAGACATGTCAGATCATCCTGCACAGTTTGGTAACATGTGGGGTGGGCTGTCCTACTCTGCTTCTCTGTAGTGGAAATGGGGAATAAGAGGGAAGCCTGGAAATCCTTAGGTTTGACCCTCCATCCTGCATGGTCTAAGGTTCATCCAGTCCAGCCCGGTCATTTTGCTAATAGGCAGGGCTCAGGATTTAAATCTACCTCCCAGGCAGCCTGAATAATTCTGGGTTTCACCTGGGGAAGAGCTCCAAGCTGCTAACACAGATGGGTCTTCTCCCTACCTGTGAGCTCTCTGAACTGCCCCAAGCCAACATGGTCACAGCCCGATACTAGCTAAGTTTCTGGCAATGACCCGGCTCTCATCTGGCATAAAGTGGCTTGGCAGTTATGAGAGCCTTTTCCGACTTGCCCAGCCTCACCGGTTCAATAACATGGCAAAAGGGGCTCTGGATTGGGAGTAACAGTCATGGGTCCAGACTTGGTTCACCCTGTAGTGGTGATCTTCATAAATATGGGGTTTGGACTGATTACATTTTAAAAAATGATGAAGTTAGATACTATTAAACTATGATTGACTTTGGTCTATGAAGAAGAAAATAGAACTTTTCACCAGAGGTGGGGGACCACAGCAGTGAGATTATTTCACACACAGTTGTTTTGCCAGTTTTCCATAAGAGAAGGTGCCATGTGTGTGCAGCCAAGACAATGTAACCTTGAAAACAGACTAATTTGAGAACCTTTCTTGGTCTCAAAGAGAAAGAAGGTCCCTATGAGCCTGGGGTCCCTTAGGCCCCTCTGCTCTGACCTAAGTCCCTTCCTTCTTCTTACATTCTCTTAGGTGAAGGGAAGTCAATGTTTAAAGCCTTTTTTTAGTGTAAACATATGGATAGGCCTGGAAGGGACAGACTATCAGGGGGCATTATTCTGACCTCACCACTTGCCACCGTATGGAACTCAAGAAAGGTGGGCTCTCAGAGCTTCTCAGGCTGCCAGCCATTCCCTCCTTCCTGGTAGAGACTCCCAGGGGCTAAGCTAATGGATAGGCCATCACCATTGGAAAACCAGTGCATCAAAGAATACCCCACAGCTGTATTGTAGAATAAATTTATTTACCTGAAACCATGACGGTTGTGATGCTTATTGTTCTGAGCACAGAAATAAACAACTCATCTTTATTTACAGTCTCTAACGTCCAACATGCGTTTGTGATCAAAAGTGGACTTTTAGCATTAGGTCAAAGATAAACGCATCACCATATTTGTATTATTGCACCAACATCTGTCTACTGCTTGGATTTTCCTTAAATAAGTTACATTATTACAGTGCAAAAGAGTTGTTTGCACACATTTAAAAAAACAACAACAAAACTGAAGTTCTGGACTGGAGGGCTGGCTATGATTTTTAACATTCAACATCTGTAGTGTTTTCCATGAGTTTATAAATAAGCATACTGTACATTGCTGTTTATAAAGTAGCACGTTTCAATGAGACCATACAGAAGGTTGGCTACTTACAACAGAAGGCATGCATTACAATTGAGGATTTGTACATTATATAAGCTATGGCATTTTATCCCAGGGAGAAATATGGAAACTTGGCTGCCGGCTCCTAATTCTCGGTCATCTGAAGTTTTTAAAGACTCAAATCTCCGTACAGCAAAGAGCCAAATTTCCTGGGAGAGTTTTCAGATTTGTTAAGCTATATTGCACATTTGTAAAGTAGTAATTGATTCTTTTTAAAAAGTGAAACCCCATTGGTAACACATGTACTTCCTCCACATCACACACAATGAGCTTGAGAGGACTTTTTTTTCCTTTTTTTTGTTTTTTTTCCAACATCACACATGCAGAGGGCTGGTAGATGTTGCTAAAAAAACGCACATGCACGCAACAAAACAACCTCACACTTCTGCAAAATGGTTTAGGAAGCGGTTACTCCAGTATTGCTGAAAAGGAAAGAGAAAGGAAATCAGCCTGGTAGGAAAATGGGGGGAGAAAGGAAGTTATTCTTATGACAAAAATAAGACAAAAAGATCCATAGTGACAGAGAGAGATGGTGCAGAGTTGGCTCTTTCTGGACCGCAGTTCACTGGTCAGCATGATAACTGTCAATGGCCCATAATGGGGGGAAACACCTGGACTACACTGACGTATTCAAGGCTAGCTGCCTTCACCCTTGGCTTGGTGCAGTTAGGAAACATGTCCCAAGAGGTGGTTAGTGGATGTGAAATCAGCACACAGGAGAAAGGAGGGTTAATGGTTAAAAGTGTAAATCAGAAGTGAGCAGTGAAGTCAGGCATTCATTCCACTAGCCTGGCCACCTGCTGGACTCCCAATGTCTGTGTCCTTGAGAGATGGCCATGGTCTCAGAAATGCTTCAAGGAGATGAAGGGAGAAAACCCCCTTCATCGGTAACCCAGAGGGCAGACAAAGACTGAGTGGAGTTTTAATGCTCAAAGTCATTGAATAGCTAGGAAGTATGCTCTCTTCAGGGTGGCACCTGGTGCTTTTCCCTGCTAAACTGACTTTATTCTAATGTGAGGCTTTAGTCAAAACTTGATGGGTCAGTCTTCAATTCCTACATGGGAACAGATTCATCTTTGGGTGGGGAACAGGCCAGTTTCTTCCATGTCATTCTAAGCTACTGCCAGAGTACTCAGCCCCAAGTTGGGCTACACAGCTCAGACAGGCAGGTCAAGATGGTGTTATCCCTGTTTTCCTGGTGGAGACTGAAGAGATGGTGGTTGAAGGCTCTGGCTCATCTTGGAAGAACCAGGACAGGCACATTATCTACCTCCCTCCCAGGATTCCTACCCATACAACACGGTACCAGAAACACAGTCATGGTAGACTGCAAAGCAGCAGAGCAAAGGAAGGCCTTATGGATACAGGTGTCACCAGCACAAAGGGCTTCAAGAGCTCCTTGGTATTGAACTGAGAGGAGCCACAGAATAGGTAACTTAATGGCAGCCTCAGCTGATGCAAGCAGCACCAAGAGGGCCCAGGATGAATGCTGGGAAATAAGGAGAGGTTCCTGTCCCATCCATACAGAGAAGGGAGTCAATCTGTCCATTCCCTGGACTGTTCCATCCTGCAAATCAAGGAAGGATGGCTACCGACTACAGTATGGATCATTCTCCGTGGCTAATGGCACAGGACACCCATCTGTAGGGAATCTGGTGGTAAGCTAGCCTAAGCTATAGCAAGGCCCAGGTCCCCCTCTTCTCCTCCAGGCATTTCAGACAAACATGATGTAGGCCCAGGAAGGCACTGGAGACTCACTGTCTGCTGCTTTCTGGGGGGGGTAGGGTGGGGAGGGGGCCCTCCATGGTTTCCCCCTTCCCCCCCTTGAAGGAGGGCTTGGGCAGGGAGACCGCTGACTGACCTTCAAGACTGAAACAACAGCTGCTTACATAGGGAGTTTAAAAAAAAAAAAAAAAGGAATGAAGGAGTACATGACCTAAAATTTCTGTTTTCCTTTGAAGCATTCCCGTCCTAGAATCTTTTGGCATTTTCTACCTATTAGACCTTCCCTTTTTGTGATGTATTCCCCTTCCCATAAACACAGAGAGGCAGCCTGAGGGATGCTGGTCCATCTAAGGGTTTTCTCCGACCAAAGGGTGCGGATAAAGTGGCTCTGGGGAGATCGGCATCCTAGTGCTCTGGACACGATTTTATCCCACTGTCATTTATCTTTGATGGGGACTTAACTTCCTCTATAGAGTCAGCCAGTTGTTGGCTACTGACTGGATGCACTGGCTTAAATGCCCAAGGAGGTCACCCAGAAGAAGATCAGAAAGAGGGGCTATTGAGATAACTCCCTAAAATAATGAACCTGGTGAGGACCCACCGATCCCAGAGCTACAGACACAGCTGTGACAGGTGAGCTAGCTCAGTCTGTGACCTGACTGCCCTCTGATGGTCCTAAGGCCAAATTCTCATCAGGAGTTTGCACAGCCGCTTGGGTCAGGTGCCCAAAGGGTGAAAATCACATAGCACAGCGAGGGAGCTTGGGACCAAGGAAGTCATCATTTATTCATTAACATCATACAGTAGACTATTAAAAAAAAGCAAAGTCACCCCTGGTTAACAACAACAACAAATACTCACTTTAGTTGATGAATGTTGGAAGGCATTGGAGAAAAACACCACAGTTAGGACGTTAATGACTTACGCGTTGTTGGGATCGGACTGAACTTGGAAACATGCGCAAACGTCAACCATGATGATGATAATGGTGGTGGTTAGTGCCACAGTAAAATAAAAACTGTTCTATACAGTATGTCCATTTGGTCATGTGCTATATACAGATTTTACAAAACACGCGCACACGCACACACACCCACCCGCCCACCACTGGAGCTCACGTTACATCTTTTTCTGTCAGAAATGGCATTAAGTGTATCTAGCAGATGACAACTCATGCCCTCAGACCCAACTTCTAACTGTGCCAGGCTCTTGCCCCTCTCAATCACTACCAAGGCTCTGGTCTAAAGTCTTGAAGGAAAAGGAATAGACTTTATTGGATTTGTAAGGAGTTCCAATTAGGCTTACGCCACTTTAAGAGTTAAAACGAGACAGGTCTTTTCCTCTGTCCATTTAAAAGGTTTTATTTATTTCTTTTAAAACTAGGTAAGTGCCGCTGAAGTGGGCAACATTGGCAAAACAATGTCTGTTACAAGAAAATACATTAGACGTTTAAATAAATAACCTTAAAAACTATGTCGGGGGAGATGAGTCCAGGAGAGTGAATCTGGAACAATGTTTTCTGCACAAGCGAGAATAGGCCTACCTCTCATTGAGACGGATGTAAACAAAACCATGGGCATCCCAGAACCAAGAAGCCAAGAGGGAGTAGGGGAAGAAGGGAAAAGGAGGTGGTGCTGACGGTGAGGGGCGGGTGGGGAGGGCGGCAAACCAAAAATACTGACTGAGGTAGCAGTACTCTGCTCAGTGCAGAAAAATTGGCTTATGAATAAAAAAATTAGACGGTGACATCAAATTAAATCCAGGTGATCATGCAGAAGACAATACATGCTATTTAGTTTTAGGAAAAAAAAAAAAACAACCACACACATTCATTCCCTAAAATCTGCCGCCAATTAATTTGCTGACAATGTCTGCTGGCTCAACGATTTCTTTATACAAGGATGAGACTATTGGACAGAACACTGTACATGCTTTTTCATCTACAAAAAAATATTTGCATAAAATAGTGTTAGTTCTCTGTACATGTCAATGGACACTTTAATTATGTGTATAAAAAAGGAAAATCTTGCCCCACTGGAGTCAGAAAAAGCAAAACAAAATCGAGAGTATGAAACCTCCATCACCAGCAAACATGTTCATGTGAAAATTCAGCAGAAATAGACAGTTGCTTTAAACAATAAAAAAAAAAATTAATTGATTAAGTTAAACATCTTTTATGTAAAACTACGTCAGTCAAGACCAGAACATGTCACTAAAGTTAGTGTCTGTGCTATAAAGCCAGATAACCAAGGGCATAATGACCAGCACAAACGGCCAGGAAATCCCTTCGGTGCAGGCTGGGAAGGAGCACGTTTTGGAGGTGGGCTGCGCACACTCTTTACCAGGTTCCAGGTAGTTACGGGCCACAAATTTCAGGGTCTCATCCATGAGGATCACAGGCAGGGAGATCTTCAGCACCATGAGCCACTGGGTCACATTCAGAGGCGTGATCTGGAAGATGAGCTGAAGAAGGGGCTGGGTCACCATGAGGCTTCCCCACCAGGGTGGGGACTGGGGTTGGGCAGGCAGGGAGGGACCGCTGGGGGCCCAAAGGACTCACCGGCAGGGGTTCTACATAGAGGATGAGGAAGTGGAGGGACATGGAGAGGCAGATAGAGCCCACCAGCCAGATGTTCTCCCAAGGTGGCATCCTCAGCAAGGACTGGTTTTCTGATAAGCTGCAGTGAGACATTGAGCACACGCGCACACACGCACATGCACACACATGCGCGCACACACACATGCATACATACATCCCATTACCCATGTGAGCACCCTATAACAATCAGAACAAAAACCAAGCACTGAGACCTGTAACCCCACGCTGCCACTCTGGCACTGGTCCCTGACCCAAACGCTGACTTAATTTGCCCTATTCCACAGGGGACCAGGGGGCATCTTTCTTTGCTCCTACAGGCCCAAAGGTGCCTCCAATTTCAGCAGTTTCCAAGTTCTGTTCCCTTTGTCCTTTAACATCTCAAGTGATTCAGAAATTTCCATTTTTCCTGAATGATAACCAATTACCCCAACAGCAAGAGCTACCTTTTGAATTAAGAAAACACATACTGAGGTTCAGCCATGAGGTCTTCCTGCTCTCCTGCCTGCAGGGAGGATCCCCTCTGGCCACAGGTAAACTGGAGGCCACTTCTTACAAACACCTACCCTGCTGTTCACAGATTTGTCAAGGAAACTATCTTGTAAATGGTAAAGTGCTACCAACATGTCATGAGAGTTGATGTTTAAAGGTACTGGAGTGACTCACCTGTTGAGTGCATTGCACATCTCAATGGTCACCAGCACAGAGAGCGCCATTGTCATGGGGTATGGTGACTCAAAGATCCCGCAGTCCACACCCTCGAAGTCCGGGTTGTCTTCTTTACACTGCAGGAAGTGACTCTGCAACCAAGGAGAGCAAGGTTATATACCTGGCATCTCTGCCACCCTCCTGCCTGATGGCTCTAGCACCCCTCAGCTCTCAGGACAGCATCGTACCAGCTGGTAGAAGGTAATTCTTGGACCACCATCAGCAGCAATAAACCACCATGCAGCCGCTCCCACAGTCGCTGCTCCGACATAACCTGGGGACAGAAGAACAAACGGTGCATGTGAGGGCTGCCTAGGCCTTCTCTTGCAGTTAGGGCAGGGAGGAAGAGTCAAGGGACACTTGGGGTGGGCCATTTGGGCCAGCAACACACTCAGGGCTAGGAGCCAAGGAGGATGCCTCAGCCTCTCATGGTCTGCCAACCCCAAGGCAACTGAGCCTCCAGGGCACAGGAGAAGTAAGGCAAGCGGTTTCAAAGTCCACTTCCACACCATTCATATAGACAGAGTAAATATGTCTTTAGAGTAAAAGTAAGACTACAAGGGGAATGTTCAACCTACTAAGGAACAATCACGCTATCCCTGGCTTCCCAGACTGATTTAAAGTCCAGTTCTTAGAAGGAAAAGTAAAACCCCAGGATCTCTGCAGATTCTAGAATACAGACCCCTGCCCCTTCTCCGCAGTCTGAAGTGTGTGTGTATGTCACATACGTGTTCAATGAAGGCAGAAGGACCATGTGTCAGACATGCTAAGCATGGTGCCTTGACCCAATGACGGGACACATTCTATGGTCCCCGCTGCCTGGCTTTCCAAGGGCAGATACCTCCTTAGCCTCTTTTGGTGATGGCTTCGGACAACGAGGAGAATTCTGAGAGCTAGCTTTGGAGCCCTGTGGGGAATCTAGGACCCTCCCCTTCACTTATTTAACAGAGTGTGTGGTGTGTGTGTGTGTGTGTGTGTGTGTGTGTGTGCTGGGAGAAAGTTGGGACTTAGATCTTCCAAGTGCACAACGTCATCTGAGGCACAGCTGCACTTGCTCACTGACAATGAGTCAACATGCCCATTTTGAGCGCTCTCCAAAGTGCATAAAGAACTTTAGAGGGAAAAGAAAGGCACAAAACTCCATGCCTGGAGGGGCAGAGGGGAGAGGGAGAAGGATGCAATGCAACAAACACATTTCTGAAAAGTTCCAGGACTCAAACGTGTAATCACTTCACTAGGCACTGGAAAGCAAGAAAACCTGGGCAGTCTACTCACACCCGATGGCTAGGTAGCGGAAGAAGAGCCAGCCACTGATGAGAGGTTCTTTGGGGTTGCGGGGTGGCTTGTTCATGATGTCCAGGTCAGGAGGGTTGAAGCCCAAGGCCGTGGCTGGGAGGCCGTCTGTCACCAGGTTCACCCATAAGAGCTGGACAGGGATAAGAGCCTCGGGAAAACCTAGAGCAGCAGTCAGGAAAATACTGCCCCCGAAAAGAAGAGGACACACAGTAGGGTCATTACTGTGGGTCACAACTTTAAATAAAACAAAAGAGACAATGAATACTTTGTGACTGAGGCAGAAACAAAGCACAAACTTGTGTTCCAGCTCACACACAATTCTTCCATTCCACAGAGATCAGAATAAACAGTTCTTTTTTAGAGCATGAGGACCTGGATCCCAGGATACTTGAAGCTGACAGTGCTTTGGTCTTCCCAACCCCTTTCCCCACCTGCCCTGTCCTCTCTGAGCCCTGCTTTGCCCTCACTCCACCCTTCCTCCCCGGGGGTCTACTGTTCTTGGTACAATGATGATTGCTTTAAGCAGCTCGTCCCAGACTGGCATCCCTGCCCACAGCCACATCCCACACACTCACCACACGACTTCCCCCACATTGGAAGAGATGAGGTAGCGAATGAACTGCTTCATATTGTTGTAGATGGCGCGCCCTTCCTCAACAGCTGCCACGATGGTGGAGAAGTTGTCATCTGCCAGCACCATCTCTGAAGCGGTTTTGGCCACTGCAGTCCCAGACCCCATGGCAATGCCAATCTCGGATTTCTTCAGGGCTGGTGCATCGTTGACACCGTCCCCAGTCTAAGGACAGGTAGTTTGAGAGCAAACTATTAGAGTGTGACAGACTCGCAGGATCAAACAATGGCTCAGCCTTCACTGCTACATCCTTCTCTCCTTTCACAGAGAAGGGTAACGAAGCCTGAATTGACCTACTCTACCCCAAGCCAGTCAGTGAGTGACCAGAACCCAGGTCTGCAGACCCCTCATCCCACTGTATGATGCAGCCTACTCTTACAGGGAAGCCAACTGTGAATACAATAAAAACATCAGTGCTTGATGGTGACCCCACAGGAATAGCAAAGCAGCCCCCATTTCCCAGCAGGCATGCAGCTCTTGGATTTCTCTCTATTGTACCTGGCCTTTCTTTCCCCAGAAGACCCATCTCATGTGAGGCCAGGGCTGTGGGATGCTGTAGAAAGTACTACTTCTACTTCCTCTGACCTTCTCCCCCTAATCCCTGGCAGGGCTACCTGCCCTCTCCTTCCCTTTCAGCTTCCTTCCTTGGGGGCTCTTTGTTTTTAATTGTATCTTCAGTGCTTAGTGGCGTAACTAGCACATAGTAGGCACTTAATAGTTTTTGACTGATTCTAGAAGAGACTCCAGTCAAACAGGTATGTACAGAAACATTAAGATGATCATATAATATTAACCTCTAAGCACTTAACAGGAAATGAGAAGTTGTGACTTAGACTAACAATGAGCAGACCCTCTGTAAGTGGTTTTCTTTGAACAGCTCAGCTGTCCCATGGGATAAGCTGCTGCTGTCTGGCTGGGATACTGTGGGTAATACCTAACCAAAATCCCACAAGGCTCAATCTTCCAAGATGAAGAAGTTCCATGGGTTTCACCCAGACCCTGCTGACTCCCATCCCTGATTCTGTACCAGGGGGTCTTTTCATAGACTCACCATGGCTGTAATCTCATCAAAGGACTGGAGGAATTCTACGATCTTGGACTTGTGGGAAGGCTCCACCCTGGCAAAGCAGCGGGCATTGAGGCAGGCATCCCTCTGGGCAGAAGGACTCAACTCGTCAAACTCACGGCCCGTGAAAGCTTTGGCACTGACGTCTTCCTCATTCCCGAAGATGCCAATCCGACGACAGATGGCCACAGCAGTGCCCTTGTTGTCTCCAGTAATCATGATGACACGGATGCCAGCCTGCCGACAGAGCTTTATCGAGGAGGCCACTTCGGTTCTTGGGGGGTCAAGCATGCCCACACAGCCGACAAAGGTCAGATTGGTCTGTAAAGGACGAGAGGTGAGTAAACTTCCTGGCAACGCACCGATGGTTCATCTTGAAGGCTGCGGTCCTGCGCCCACCCACCTGCACACCATTCCCTCAGCCCCCCACACTGGCCCCTTTCAGGCTGGGCCTACCAAGCCAAATGAATGTTGCACAGGATTACACACTACAATAGCCAGGTCACTAACTTCCCAATGCCTCACCCACACTCTGAAATGGGCCAAGAAACCGACTAAGAGACTTGCTGACCCTGAAGACCCTGGCATTTCCACAACCAAGAGGGCCCACAGATAGTGAAGACAGACTCAAGCCAAGGAAGTCCATCCCCCACTCCCATTAGTGAACTGAGTGCTCCACCCCTACTCAAGAGCTGCATGAGTCAGAAACTGAGGCAGCAGGAAACTCACTCGCTTGCTTCATCCTTTTCTGAAGATACCCTCACCCAGAGTCCCCTCAGTTACCCATCATAAAGCAAGCAGCCAGTAAGCCACCTAGTCTTGACTCAACCCAGCCTAGTCTTCTGACAGAATGAAATAGGATTTCAAAACAGCAAAAAAGACCTATCTATTGGAGTAGAAAACTCCTAAGATGGGAGCAGCTGGCTGCCTCTGGGGAAATAAGCCCCATCTCTTTCTTAGGGAAAAGTGAAGCTGCGTGACCTCTGAGCTGCAGAAAAGCCCCTTCAACCCACGAAGAATCCTTCCACTGACTCACCTCGTATTTGATGAAATTGGCTGAGTCCTCCAGATTCATCTCTTCCCTTCGGGGAGGATTGTCATGGGTGGCCAATGCCAAGCAACGCAGAGTATCTCTGCCAGTGCCCCACTCCCGAATGACCGTCATGATCTTCTGCTTGACCCCAGCGGTCATGGGGACTTTGGTGCTCCCCACACGAATGTGTGTGCACCTGTCGATGACACCTTCCGGTGCTCCCTAGAAAGAAAATGACAAGACACCAGGTTACAAAGTGAGTCACCCCCATTTTGCAACACTGAAATTAAGCAGACCAGCAATTTTTGGCTTTATTAAGGCAATGAAAAGTTTTCCTTCTTGGCACTTGCCTTAACAAACATCTTGCTCATTGACGTCCGGCTTGGTTTATTTGGTGTACAATAGACAGACATTGACTTTCTGTCTCTTGAAAATTCGAGGGTGAATTCTTTCTTCATCAGTTGTTTTATAACCTGGAAGAAAAACCCCAAGAGATGAGATGCAGCACCTACAGGCCACCCTCAGCCCCTACTGCCACCCTGGGTTCTAAGGACTGACCGAGTTGCAGGCATTGGCACGTTCGATCCTGGAGAGACCTTTGAGCTCTGTGTCAAAGACATTCATCTTCTCAACCAGACAAGTGAGTGCGGTCTCTGTGGCTTCCCCAACTTTTTCATATACTCCTTTTGCCTTTATGTTAAAGAAAAACGAAGGACAGTATTACCATGGTGAAGGCTCTCCAGTGCTAGGACCATCCTAAAGCGGAGTCTGGCTGCATAATCTCTGTGTTCTCTAAGACTTACCGACAATTCCAGTTTGATTTTGAAGGGTTTTGTAAATGCTTTTTAAACTGCCTGTGTTCCGAGCTTCTTAGAAAGCAAGGCAAGGGTTAGGGGATGGGGTGGGTGGGAAAAGAGCAAACATTTTCAAGATGAATTCTACCCCCACGGAGTTCTGTGTTCAGTCCTTCACAGTAAGGACATGTCGAAGGTCTCCGTTTGTCTCCAAGACATGATCCTGTTATTTTTGAAGCAAGATGAAATGTGGGGCGCTCTCTGAAACTTAAGACGAAGCTAACGACTCACTTGCATCAGCTACTCCAGCCACATACTCTGAGATGCGTTATTTACAGAACTGTGATGGACAGCGCTTGAGTGCTTCTGGCTGGATGCAGGATGCCAATGACAAAGGGGGATCATCAATTCTTTCCAAATAGGAGGAAGAAGGCTGGGTTCTGAGACCACCCACCAGCTAGGTGGTGTGGGTCTCGGCTCTCAGGCACTCACCTCATTGTAGTCCAAAGCAGAGTCATTGCAAAGGGCGCAGATGGTGGCCAGCTCCACGAGACCATCATACTGATGACACTTCACTTGTTTGTCATCTTTATGCCTGGCAAAGGAAGAAGATGGTGAGCTCAAAGCACTTCCCTCCTTGGCGTGGCTCCCAAAGTCCCTTGGCTTCCTTTCTAAGTTCCTTTTCATATTAATGACACTTTTTATTCCAAAATACTGAAGTGATGACGCTGTGCCTATTGGACAGACGCTGCTATATTGAAATGCGGGGCCTCTTGATTTGCTTGTCTCCCCTTGAGGTCAAATGCTGCATTGGATCCACCTAGTCCGCAGACAGAGACCACACCTTTGCACACTCCTCCCTTAAAATGAAGTAGGATCATCTTTTACACAGGACTTCCCTCCTCTGGCCAGCTAGGCCCATCTAGCACAGGCAGAGTCATGAACAGGCCCCAATATTCAGGTGCTTAACCCTCAACTGGAGAAGGTCTATAACATCTTTTGGATAGGGAGGTTTCTTAACACACACTGTACAACTAGATGCATAAAACCATTTCTAAAAACGCAAAGAAATTCACCTCTGACAGATAAATTTGTTCTTGGAAGTTTGACTCCCAGGCCTATCTCTTTAAGATAAGAGGCAGAAGGGATCTGTAAAAGGTCTTTTCCTTGTTTTGTTTTAAGCACCTTATTTAAAATGGAAAAGTCAATTTCGTGTTATTCAGTGACCCACTGGGGAGTGGGTACAGCAATATGTTAGGAGATGGAAATCATGGAAATCTTTCTTTTCCCACTTGCTACATTATCTACTTCCCATTCATAAAATAATTTTGGATTAAAAATTAGATTCACAAACCTTTTCTTTTAAATATTATCTTACTTTTAGGTCTGTCAGTGGTCATCCAATTTTTAAATAGCTCCCAATCATTACCCTTAGGAAGAAGTAGCTCAGAGGATCCTGTCATCTGAGAATAAGAAATAACTATTTCTGCCTTGAGAAAATCAGCTACTTGAGATCACAGTAGAAAATGAACCATTTACTTTATATTCAAATGCTTCAGAGCCTTCAATGAAATACTTGAATTTTCAATCTCCCTTGGACAACCCAGCACCATCTTCATTCGCAGTCTGGTTCCACACCAGTGCCTGAAGCTGCCTTAGCTCCCTCATACCGTGCCCCAAACAAGCTGACCACTCCAGTCCATCTCCCATTATGTCTCATAACTTTTTTAAGTCAGGTGAGACATATTTTGCTATCAACTACCATCGCTGACTATTGTATAGTCTGCATAGTATAAAATACTGCATAAAATAGCAGAGTATGCTATTTTAACATACCCAATCTCCCTTGATCCTCTGTGGGGCAGGCAACAATCTCTAGTACCCTCATTTTAAAACTCCTCTACTTGAGGACCCCACCATCTTCCTAACTACCCCCACTTACCCGCAGCTCCTTCTCTGCTGCCCACAAACATGCCCAAGCTAAAAACCATGATTAGGAGACTGCCAGTCCCCTAACATGCCACCTTTATTCAACTGAGACACCTTGAAAAGGTCAGCACTTGCTACGTACACACCCTGTTTCCTCTCACCTCGCTATTCCCCCTTCTCAGTTGTCCTGCCTGTCTGCCCTTTGATGGCTATCAGGATGGAGCATCCTGCCCCTGCTCTCCTGCCTCTCATCAGCTCCCATGGGTTCAATTACCACCGCTACATGGATGACTCCCAGACCCACAGAGCCAGCCTGAGCCTCTCTCCTGAGTCTAGCTGTGTATCATTGCACTTGCTGCCCCTCACCTTCAACTCCTAATTCAGGGTTGAGGAGGAACTGGCAGCCTTGAGGTCACACGGGGCCCTATAAGTCCTCAAGTGAGGCCCTCTGACCGAATCCCCTTAATAAAAGGATCTGTACTATAAAACTTGAACTTAGTCAACAGACCACATTGAAGGACCTAGAAGGTCACAGGTTCCATGCCCCTGTCCTAGCCTCTCAGAATTCCTGGTTTCCTTTAACAACATGTGCACATACATGCAGTATCTGGTTAGGATGTAAGTAAGCTCCTTGCAAGCACTTGTGTCCTTGTATCCCTGCTGCCTAGCACACAGCAGGGGATTGTTAAATGCTTGTATTTCTGACAAGTGATTATTTGCCTATGGCTGTGGAAGAGGCAGAGTGAGAAACCTGGCCCTCCCAATGCCAAGCCAAGCCCTCTCCATGACACCAGACCACCTCTGGGGTGAGTGGGTGGGAGGGTCAGCCATGGACACACTACTTACACTTCTCCCATGGGTGCATATGTAGATCCGGTGATGGTAAATTCATTCAAAGAGCAGCTATCCCCTTCAACTCGGTCCAGAATAAACATCTGTGGAAGGAAGTTTTAAAATAGGATAAGTTTTCTGCTGGTAAAAATCAATGAGCTTTGTTAACCTAATATAAGAGAGAAAGTAGTTGTCTTTGACAACTTTGATACAAAGTCAAAGTAAAGGTTCATCTCCCAACGCCCCCTGGGCCTCGGACCGGGAGGGTGGCTGCTCTTTAGTTGGATCCAGCAGACAGCTCCCAAACCCCACAGTGGAAGGATCTGTTAGACCCTGCTTCCTGCTATGGCTCACATCTGCCTGTCACAAAGCCAAATTTCTTCTATTATTCTATAATGTTATTCCATAACACTAATAAGAAAAAGGCTCAGTAATCAGAATGCAATTAATATAGTGAAACCATTTTACAAGGAGGGCTAGGAATAAAGAAGGACGCTGCTGCAAGAGAAAGATGGCAGAGGACCAGCTTGGTGGCGTTCTGTCCTCTGGGGTGCATGCCTGTGACTTTGTCTGCCCTGTACTTCCCCCCCCTTTTAAAAAATGATGGGGTTAGACTAGGCCCTGATCTTTCCAGTAAAGGGATTTGTTGTGTGCAATTTGAATGCAGTCCAAGGACCACCTGTAGCCTTGAGGCCACAGGTTCCCCACCCTTGGGCTAGGAGATTGCTAAAGAAACTAGAGATGCAAGTTGGATTACTCTGAGGCCTTGGCCACAGGCGCTCTCCTCCCCAGAGGTCCTGTTTTGAGGATGATGAATACCTCCAGTTAAAAGACTCTGGGCACTTTCCATTTTCTCAGTACTAGAAACCACAGCATTTCCCATAGAAATAAGGATGAACACAGTCACAATTGTTTTTATCCACTATTCTGCAATATGCTGATGGTCAAATATTCAAGACCTCGGTACTCTGATGTTCTTTCCAAGTATTAAGTACCAACTGTATGCATAACACGTAATGAATCAACCTGTAGGAGGTCAGCCAAGAGACAGTAGACCTTCTCTGTCCTTGCCTTGGGTGGCTACTATCTAAGAAGTGCTGTGGATGAGGGAGAATCAAGGAAAACACTGTTAAGCAGTAAGCAACATCATTTAGAACTGATGTATTTTACTATGAGAACAAGAAAAAGTTCTTCAAAGAACAGGAAATGTCACTACCTTAAAAAAATGATGCTATGATAATATCTAGAATTTAAGTAGCCCTGACTCTGTGCCAAGGACTGGGCGCAAATATCTCATGTGATCCTCACCACAACCCTGCTGTCACCAGCCTCATTTTACAGATGAGGAAACTGAGGCAAGCAGAGGGTAAATGACTTGCCCAAGGTCACAGTTAGTGAGAATATGATGATGAGCTCAGGTCTTCCTGACTGTGCCTTAGACTGGGGGTAAATCTGAGCTATCAAGTTAAGCAAAACAGGTATAATGTGGAAATCCAAGTTTATTCTTAAAAAACAAAAACAGCAGCTATTTCCCAAAGGAAAACACTTGTCTACTTCTCTCTAGCAGTTGAGTTCCTTTGTGGTAAGATTCCTGAGAAGCTGCACAACTTGTAAATGTTGACAGAATCTAGAGTCCTTTAGATTAGCTCACCAGACACACTGGGAGGACTCAGAGCATGGAGATAACCATTTTTCTTTTGTTTTTCTAAACTTCTTGGCAGCATGAGCTAAGAGGGGGCCTTTTACTTTACGCTGACATTTCAGGAAGCCAAACAGCATTGGATGTCAGTAATTTACGGCTTTTGCTATAAATAGCAATAATTTAGCACAAGGTCCCATCTTGTGTTCCCCTCATACTACACTGGGAGCCAGGGGAGGACAAACCCCTGCAAGCAGGATGGCAAAGACAGATGAAAAAATTCAACAACATATTTAAAACTCCTAAGACAGCAGCCTCATCAGTCTGTGAGGGACATAAACATTTTCATAGCATTTCAACCAATACATACAAAGGGCAAATAAAACCCTCGTTAAAAGGGGGGAAAAACCCCCTGTCCTATGGATGATTAGAATTATACATATACAGGTGACACACATTTCTCATTTTAAAAAACCTTCATTTCAAGAGCATTTCTTGATCACACTCAATAATAATCGCTAGCATTTCTACAACCCTTTAAGGTTTGCAAAGCACTTTACAACTATTATCTCATTTGATCCTTGCAACCTTGGGACGTAGGAGCCATTACTATTTTCATTTTATATATAAGAAAACTGAGGCAGCTGAGAAGGAACTTGCTGAGGGGTCATACAGCTATTAAGGATGTGAGGTAGATTTGAACTCAGGCCTTCCTGATTCTAGATCTGCATCACTGACTTAATTATTCCATACCAGTTCTTTAGAGAAATGTTCTCTTTCATCAAAATAAAAAACGAGATGACAAAGCAGACAAAAGGCGGCCCTTTACCCAGAGGGGCCAACACACCTTCTTGCTGGTTTGTGGCCTGCATAAGCATATCCCCTTCTAAGTCATCTGGAACCTGTAGGGATGATAAGCCTTCCCACAAGCAGCCTGGGGGAGGATGCTCTCCCTGCCCCACAAGACTAAAAAAGTCAACCAGTTCCCGAGCAAGTAAATATACACAAGAAAAAATAAATCTCAGCCATGGTCCATTGGGAGGTCCCAGCAGTTTTGGGGTGAGCTCTCAGGAAAGAGGTCTGACTCTCATCTCAAACACTGTTCTCTCCAAGAATGCTGGAAAAAAGCCTCCTTCGTGGAGGCAGCAGTGGTGTTATTCTTTTCCAGAGAATGACATATTTTAGGCATTCTGACCAGGCTCTACCAGGAAGGAGGAGGCACAGTGGCTAGAGTGCCCAGTCTGAAGTCTGGAAGAATTTGAATTTGTGAATTCAAATGCAGGCTGTGTTTGCCTCAGTTTCCTCATCTGTAAAATGAGTCACAGAAGGAAACAGCAAACCACTCCAGCATCTCTGTTAAGAAAATCCCAAATGGGGTCACGAATGAACAAAAGGCTTTAATAAAGGCCAGATTAGGGGAGCGGATCATGCCCCTCCCCCTAAACCACATGTGTACCTATAACAGCATGTTGATGGGACATTGCTGTCTCCTCATTAGGAGGCTTATGTTGCCCTGTGGCCAGAGAACCACCAGTCCACCTTTCCACAGCTTGGGTACAGACTGTACCCATAATCCTCATCACCACCAAAGGGACTAAGGAGAAATGGGAATGGATCAATGCCAACATCTCTCTGATGACACAGAATATGAGGACGTCCCATTTGATGACATGAGGGGCAGAACAGACACCCCCTGCTCTGACGGACGGGACAAAACCACACGAACTCAACCAGGCAGCGGCCCAACTGGGCCCAACAACAGAGGAGGCCCCACCAGAGCAAGATCACACTCGAGATCTCCCCACAACTCCCAGTCTCCTCACTGGCCTTAAGTCTCCAGGTCAATGGCTTCAAAGAGGTGGTGATGAAGGTGAGGGGAGCAGGGACCACAAGTTTCCTTCAGAAACCAGGAGGAGGGGGATCGAAGGGCCTCCCAACCTCCTGAAGCAGACCTGGAAACTGGCTTTGAGCTGCTGAGAGGCTGACTCAGGGTCCCACCCCCCACTCAAGGAATGCAAGCTTCTTACCCTGCACACGGACATCTGGTTGGTGGTCAGAGTGCCAGTCTTGTCTGAGCAGATGACCGAAGTGCAACCCAGGGTCTCCACAGAGGGCAGGCTCCTGACGATGGCGTTCTTCTTGGCCATGCGGCGGGTGCCCAGGGCCAGGCAGGTGGTGATGACAGCGGGCAGACCCTCAGGGATGGCAGCAACGGCGAGGGCGACAGCGATCTTAAAGTAGTAGATGGCGCCTCTGATCCAGGACCCTCCATGCACAGGGTCATTGAAGTGCCCGATGTTGATCATCCAGACAGCAATGCAGATGAGGGAGATGACTTTGGATAGCTGTTCCCCAAACTCATCCAGTTTCTGCTGAAGAGGTGTCCTCTCCTGCTCTGTCGCCACCATTTCATCGCGGATCTTGCCAATTTCAGTGTTCACACCAGTGGCGACCACCACTCCCATGGCTTTTCCAGCAGCAATATTTGTACCCTAAAAGGGCATTATGGAAGAAATGGGAGGCAGATGTCATTTTTCTAAGTCCTTCCCCCCCGGCCAGTTTATAGCACCCATGACAGCCACGCACTCAAGAGCTGCCATTCACTCAGAAAAACAGTCCTGTTTTTCTGAACAATTTCAAGTTCTGGAAATGGCCAAATTATCAACTTCTGAAGAGCAACACCTCTTTGCTAAGCAGGGTAATCTAACAGGCAATCTGATTTGTGGTCAGGTGTTTGGTTATTCATTTTAAGATCTAAGATGCCCCAAGACTCATAACCCTGAGGACTAGTTACTTCAAGAAATCCTCCATGTGCTTGGAAGATTTTCACACAACATGGGAAAAGTGAAAATGGGCTTTGAGAAGATACTTACAGAAAAGAGCATATTCTTCTTATCTTGGTTGACAGCCCGGGGATCAGGCACAGGGTCCGTGTGTTTAATAACGGAGACAGATTCACCTAAATTATAAGCATGAAAATGGAAATCCTGAAATATGTGCCCCCTAATGAGGAACAGTCAATAAGCTTAAAGTTGCAAAACTCTGTAATATTTTCCATGGCAAGATAGATTGCCAGTTAAAAGCAACTGTCAAATAATACAAAGTGAAAGGGAAAAACCTAGTGATTTCAGGGAAAGGCCAACCCAGCAGACTGGCTCTCAATGACATGAGCCTGCCTGCTTACACCTCAAGGATCACCCTTCCTTTCCTATTTTAACCAGGAATTCCGTGTTAATCGGGTTCTTAAACACCTGTCAGTAAAAACCTGTTTCACTGTGGCCACTATTTCGGGGGCAGTGCAGCTTTAAGGTGGAGATTTCTCATTTTTCTAGAGTCACTTTGAAGTTCACTCTCTTTGCAATTAGAACTTTGCACCAAATCATTAACAGATTTATATTTTAATGGCTCCAGAGGTAGGCTTGCTACCCAAATGATCAGAGATGATAGTCTGACTTTTTGTCTCTAATGCAGCCAAGACAAAGAAGGAGCAAGGGCTGGGAGGAGCTGGGCTCTTGTGGGCTCTCAGGCTCCACGGGGTAGTGCAAGGGGATCGGGTGGCAAACTGCAAAGTCAGAACAGAGGAGACTTCTCCGAGAGCTGCTTCTGGGGTAAAACAAGAGGCTGCATCAAAAGATCCTTAGTTTTTCAGTAGTAATATTTACAATCTCAAAAGAACCCTAGTTCTGTTATGTACTAAAGCATTCAGGTACCATGCAGAGAGGAGGCAGCCAAGAGGGAATGACTCCTGCTCCCACTCCTTTACTAACAGTTTCTATTTTCACACCCAGATCTGAACAGCTTAAAAGGGATTCCTATTTTTCATTTCCAGCCATATGCACAGGACTTCACTTAAGCTGGTAATGAGTTCACTCGTGGTCTTTGGGAATTTTCCTTCAACATAAAGACCGTTGGGAAAGCTGCCATTCAGCCTGGGCTATTGTTTCTCACATCACCTCCTCTATACAAGCAATTACTTTACAAATTAATAATCTGATATAAAATCTTGATAACCTTTAAAATTTTTATTTTTCTCTACCAATCTGAGGGCTTTACTTCAGGTTTCCATTGTTTCTTCTTCCCCCAGGTCCTTCCCCAGGAGCTCTCCACCCTACCCTACCCCACCCCAGGCCTTGGCTAAACAAAGAGGCAAAGAACGGGCCCAGTGAACTTCCAGCTTAAGTGCAGGTAGAGGTCTGGCTTATGGCTGGGCCCGCTTTTATTGTGAATCATGCCTGCTTGGTAGGTGATTGCTGGATATAGACTGGATTAGAGATTAGGAGATTAGAAAGCAAAGCACCAGGCCTGCAGCCTCAGATTCTACAAAAGGAGGCCTCGTTAATAATAACCTTTTTTTTCTCTTGAGGCTAAGAAAGATGGAATCAGTCCTGGAAAGGTCCTCAGAGAACATTTTAACAACTTCTACAGATAAGGAAACTGAGGTCCAAGGTCACAAAACTAATCAGAAGCAGAACAGGCACTTACAAATTACTGATTGCTAGGAAGGCAATTAAGTTCTTACAGGTCATTCATTATTTACCTTCCACCAGACCATATCTTTCCCCTGGATTCCAGCTTATTTGTCCCCACTGCCCTTAAGATGAAAGTCAACTACATAAACATATATGCATTACCACAATCTTTTCCTTTACACCTCCCCCCCCAGGCTGGGCTAGAAGTACTTCAGAAATTAACTATTTTCTGAAGGATGAAAATGATACAGGTTCTATCTCTTAACAGGGGAGGGGTTTGGTAAGAGGTGATCTCCATCACTGCTACTGTTCTCAAATCCCTATCTCAAGTGCCTGGACCAGGCCCCCTTAATGCTTAATAAAAACTCTCAACCAGCACCATGAATGGCAATTTAACTCTGGGAGCACCCTTTAGCAGTTCACAGTGACGCAAAGCAGGTGCCTGAAGGCTTTCCACTCCATGTGTACATAAGCACCCAAAAATTACCTGTGAGAATTGACTGGTCCACTCTTAAGGTGGTAGATTTGATGGACGTCAACCTTATGTCAGCAGGAACTTTGTCACCAACTGTATTAAGAAAGCAAACACACAGATCAACAATTAAACCAACAAATCCACACTATTTTAAAAATGATCCCAATAGAAACCATGAATCTGAGGGGTCCTTTACACACATGTTTCATTCATCCCTCTCTACAGGTATAACCTATACAACAATTTTTTCAAACAAGTCAAGTGCAAATGACTCAGAACAAACACACTTTTATTAATAATAAATACTTAAGTATCTACTATGTGCAAGGCACTGCACAGGAAGCACAGGGGGTATAAAGAGAGGTAAAGGATGGTTCCTGGCCTCAAGGAGCTCACAGCCTAATGGTTATTGATCATACTGGTGCCCACCCTATGGCCCTGAGCCCTCTCCCTTCTCTCCCATCCAAGGCTTCTAGCAATTGTGCCAAAGCATAGAGAAAAAATCTGCCAGGCCTGACAGAAATCACACAGAATGCCCTTGGAACACCCAGGAAGCAGAGGCACAGTCAGCAGCCAAGTAAGCTCTTACAGGTTGTCTTTCATTGACTGCTTTCTGCTTCTAAGACTGTTCATTCATTAAAACCTCTGAGCACCTGCTCTTGCGGGCACTGGCAGAGCCCTGGAGAAGCTTCTGATCTCCTCTCTCCAAGTCAACCTTTATTAAGGGCCTTCTGTGCTACATACTAGGCACCAGGGGCCCAAGTCCAAACAAAGGCAAGGTGATCCCTCAAGGAACTGACAATCTAAGAGGGGAAATATACCTGCACATCTCCAAAATGGGGAGAAAGGTCTAAGAGCTGGTGGGAGACAGAAGGAAATCTGCAAAGAAAGAAAGGTGGCTCTTCTGAACCAAACTTTGATGGCCCTCAACTCCAGGCAAGGCCATGGCCATATAAGAGCAGGTGGTGGGAGATGCAGGCCAGCTATGTACAGAGAACAGCAAGATGGTAGCTAGCACATTTAGGCTGGACCCCAGATGGTGCTAAAGGAGAGTGTATGATAAGGCTGGGAAGGTAAATTAGGACCAGTTGGTAAAGGGCTCTAAAGACTGAACAAGGATCAAGGGGGAGAGAGTCACTGCAGAGACTGGGAGGGGCTGCCATTCAATTTAGGAAAAAAGTCCCTTTGGCAGCCATGTGGAAAGACTCAAGGTGAGCAGAACACCTGGGCAAGTACTACAATGGTCCAGCTGAGAGGTGACAAGGACCTGAGCTTGGAGGGTCAAGATCTGCCATCTAATCATACATACCTGGATCAAGGGAAGAAGAGATGCAACCGAGACTGAGGCTGGGGTTGTCGTTGCTGGCTTGTGTACTCAACAGAAAAGGGCAACTCAAGAGTGGGAGAGTTTTGGGAGGGAAATGAAGAGACTAGAAGATAGAGGGCACAGGAGACAGGGGGGAAGTGATGGAGCCAGAGGAAAGAAAGGCAGGCTCCCATGAAGAGTGAGGAGCATCCGGCAGCAGAGAAAGAGCCAGCAGCTAAAATGTACGGTGGGTGATGCAGAGGACAACTTCCTGAAGAAGAAAGGATTCTAGGCACACCTGGAAGGGAGAGCTTTGGGGAGAAGAGTTGGACTGGAGAAAGAAATGGGAGATCTCAGAGGGCTGAGGTGTAGAGGAAGAGGGGAATGGGGGCTCCATAGGGAGGACCTCAATTTCCTCCACTGGCAGGGGAGAGGGAATGTGTACAAGGCTTTCAAAGTATTACAAATGACCAAAAGAAAGGAACACTTTATCAAAGTAACAAATTGTAAGAAACGCCCATTAAAAAATATAAATAACACCCAACTCCTCCTTCATATCCCTCCAGGGAAGAGGTCCCAAACTGAGGTTCCCAAACTTATTTGTCCTTTCCAAAAGAAAAATTACTCGGCACTCCTCTGGAAATCTACTTTAACCCTTTTAACTTTTTTCATTAAAAAAAATGTGTCTTTAAAATGATGCATCTTAAATTTAATAATTTGTTGTAAATTTGTGGGTTTTTTCCTGAATCGAAATTTTGATGACATGTAATCATACCGCATCGTATCATAAACAAGCCACTACATGCTCATACTCTTGCAGACTTCTATAATGAGCAACAACCACTGCATGCCAACACTTGCTTGTTAACTGCTGTGGACGGCCATGACACTGATTGGTTATAACCTGCATCCCTGAGACTTTAACTGTTATACAGCAGATGAAACTCGCAAGGACCGTTTTTCAAAATTCTATTTTCCTTTCTTTCCTCATGCTTCCACACCCTCCCATTGTTCCAGCACCTCCAGGGGGCGGTATCATCCACTTTGGGAACCTCTGCTCCAAACTACACCTAATCACAGCTGAGAAAGGCAGGGTGGCCAACAATACCACAAGGTCCTTGCTCCTCATGATCAAACCTGTTCTGTATTCAAGTTCACACGGTGGAAATATATCCAACAATGAAGAAGACATTGCTGCTCCAGCATGCAATTTTGTATTTAAGAAAAATTCCCTTTACCTGTCTGGCAATACATTTGACCTAAATCTGCCTCAACTCTGCAATCTTCAAACTTTCCTAAGTGAGATGTGATTAACTCAACCATTGCCTAAGAATGCTACCATAGGATCAGAGGATTTGAGAACAGGAAAGGGTTTGAGCTGGTCCCCTTGCCTCAGTCTTCTGTTACACATTTGAGGCTTGCTAAAGGCTCACATGAAGTAGGGCAAGGCTGGGATTTGAACTCAGGCCCATCAACCCCAGATCCATCAAAACCTTTTCAATGTGCCTCTAGAAACATCTATTCCTCTTCTATAAGACTAGCAAAAGAAGGGGAACCAATGGCTTCCCAAACATTTTCAAAATGCATCAAAATGGCCAAGGAAAAATGTAGCAGCCAGGAAAATAAGCACAATAAGAGCTAAGTGTGCATCCCACCCCCACACCTGATAACAGCCCTGATGCCTGCCAAGCAGATATGAGGGGAGCTCATCAGCCCCAAGAGGCTTTTTAATACAGATACAGGAAGAAGGAAAAGGTGAGCTACAATCCTACTATGTTGTGAGGAACCAAGCAAAGGCCACATCAGGGCAAAGAGCATGCATGGTCCCTCTGGCTGAGTCTGAACTCCTTGGACAAAATGCTCTTCCCAGGGTAAGTTCCTTGCTGCTGTGACTGACCGCCCCTCCCAAAGTCTTCTTCTACAGAGGCCAGAACCTGGGCTCTGAGGCTCACAGTTCCACTCAACAAGATATGCTCCAAGCCAGGGGGGCCTCCTTCCACTGGACTGGAAGCTTCTGGAGGGTAGGGACTCACAGCAGACAGGAGGCAGTGTTTACTGGGTTGGATGGGTCAATAACGTCTCACAATGGAGAGAACTCTTGGCCTCTTCACCTCTGCCTTCAGGTGACTCCTCTGGGCTTTTCTGCTAAAAAGGAGAAAGTTCTTTGGAAGGCAAAGAATCAGGGTGGCCTCAGGGAGCTGACAGTCCAGGTAAAGGAGACAATAAGAGTACTGAGTTGCCCTTAATGAGTGTAAATCACTTGATGAGCAACACCCTGGCACAGAAAGAAGTGGCAAAAATTACTCCGGGGTTACATGGGTTATTTTTTCCAAAGATTTACAGAGAATGGAGCAGGGCTCATGGGAGTAGAGGACAAATGTCCTGATTTTCAAAAAGGGGAAGAGAATTACATCTCCAAACGATCAGTTAACGAGTGGACTTCAATACATTCTGGTCTTTGCCAGGAATTGAAGACAAGGAGGGTAAATATCTACAAAAGGACCCTGGGCATCCCTGGCACCAGCTGAGAAGGGCTCCTTGACTGAAGCATTTCAGCACCTGAAGAGTATGGAGTCCTGAGAAGGCAGAACACCTGTCCAGGGTCTGACAAACCAGGCCTCAAAAACGTATCCACAAAAGTAGTGATGGCATCATCACTTTTATTGGTGCAAGCAGACATCATGAACACTGAGTGTTGGGCCTGGGTTCGGGAAGGCCTGAACTACTATTCTACTAGCTGTGTGACCCTGAGTTAAGTCACTTAACCTGTCGGCCTCAGTTTCCTCATCTGAAAAATGGGGACAGCACTGCCACCTACCTGTTAGGATTGGTATGAGGACCAAATGAGATAATGTTTGTAAAACACTTAGCACAGTGCCTGGCAAACAGTCAACATTATATAAATGTTAGCTGCTATAACGAATGGCCAGAACCAAAGAGGAACCCATTAATGGTTCACTGTTAATTTAGAAACTCTCCCTTGGAGTGATCAACACAGTACATGGGGTCCTAGGATACACAGTACGTGGGGGTCCTAGGATATTTAAAATTTTTATCAATGATATGGGATAAAGGCAAAAATGGCATGAAATCTGCAAATGACACCACAGTGCAACAGACAGTTAACACAAGGATGACAGAGCCAGGACTCAAAATGGTCTGGCCAGGCCAAAGTGACTGAGATTGCAGAGAGTTGAGTGAAGCACTGCAGAAGAAAGAAAGGCAGTCAAGGAAGCAAAGGAGATCACAGGCCGTGTACCATGGAAGATGACAGACCTGAAGTCCAAGCTCAGGCAACAGATCCCATGCATGGCAAGCCCAGAGAACGCTGGGGGAAAGATAAGGAATTGTTGTGGAAATGCAGAGTCTGAGATGCCCGAGGACCCCAAGATGAAGTTGTCCCCTCTCCCCATCTACTTTACCCAAGGAATTGAGGACTCCCCAACATCACCCCTTGCCCTGCACCTGCTGCTCTACCTGGTCTCAATTCCCCAGAACAAGGTGCCCATAGATCCAGTACCTGCTGGTCTTCTCCCATCAGACTGTAAGTTCCTTGAGGGGAGGGGCTGCCTTTTATTAAGGGTAGTCAACCTTGATGCCGTGTTCATCCTCATGGAAAGCATTTGACAATATGGCTGAAAACATCATGTTAAAAAGCCTGGGAGCAAGCACACAGCCCTGTTTTACTCCCCCAGTGATTGGGAAGGCATGAGATCATTGTCCACTATCCAGAACCTGGGCAAACATGCCATCATGAAACCGACATACAATAATGATGAACTGGAGCTCAGAATGGAGACTGGGGCTGGATACACAGAAATCCGAGAAATCAGATACATAGAGATTTTAACTCAACCAGGGAGAACTGGTGGGATCCCCACAAGAGATCAAGATAGACAAGAGGTTCCAGGACAAAGCCTTGGGAACCACAGCTGGGAAGGTGACAAGGAGGAAGATCTAGTGAAGAATGGCGGGGAGTGCCACAGCACTCCCCAGGATTCAGTCGGAGGAGATGGTCAGAGGGGCAAGAGAGAGAAGGACTAAGAAAAGGCCTTAGATGCAGCCATTAAGAAAGATTGTCAGGAACTACACAGAGATTTTAACTCAACCAGTGAGAACTGGTGGGATCTCCACAGGAGATCAAGAGAGAGAAGGACTAAGAAAAGGCCTTAGATGCAGTCATTAAGAAAGATTGTCAGGAACTTTATGAGAAGCCGGATCATGGAGAGCTTTCTCCAATGACATCACCAGAGGGAATAGAGGGCAATAGCACATGTGGATTGAGGGATCATGGCAAGTTTTGAGGGGAAACAAACACAAATCTGTTTATAGGCAGCAGTGAAAAAAACCTATAGATAAGGAGAGACTGAAGATGACTGAGCACACATAATGGTGCAGGTGAGCTAGTGGTGAAGAAAGGAGGGGAAGTTCTGAGAGAGGCTGGTAGGCCAGTGCATGAAGTTTGGACCATAGGAAGACTGGCTTCAGCCAGCTCAGCTCCAAGAAGGCAGAACACAAAAGCTGCCTCCTTCCAGTATTAGAAGGGTCATTGTGTAGAAAAGGCAGTCAATGAGAGCTGCTCCAAGACAGAATGGACTTTTTTCAATGCTCACTACCCATGTCTCTATGGGTACATTGTACAGAAGATTCTTTGGACCGTTGAGGTTCCTTCTACTCAGAAATTATTCAACTTGATGTAAGCTACAGCTATGCCACCTGCACTTAACAATTCCCTACCTCCTGTCCCACATGAGCTTACTCACACCAAAGAACTTATTCCAATTCTCAACTCTACTTATTGGCCCACTTTTGACTCATGAACATCGCTAAAGGTTACAACTTAAACAGGGCATGTGATCACTAGCCAGGTAAAAAGGAGACTGTCAATGCATCATCTCAAGAGATAAAAGCACAGCCTTTCACCTGACTGCAGGGATACACCAAGTTAAAAAGAAATTCCTTCAGGAAATGCTTATGCAACAAGTAGCAATATTTCACACATAACAAGTCTCCGAGTCTGAGCATCATCGTTGTTGTTAGTTTGGCTCCTGCTCCAAAGAAGAGAGTCTTGGGAGGACATAGCTCAGGTGAGTGAATTACCAGTATTCGAATACATTTCTCAGACCCCAAAACGAGAGACTCAGTGATCTGCTAGCATGCATGCTACAAAGAATCAATATTAAAAATGATTCTTCCTCCCTTTAACATTATTCATTACTCGTGAAGAGTAATCCAACCCGATGTGTTCCCTTGAAAGATTGTTACAGCATCTGACAAACAGTGAGCAACGACCCCCATAGGAAAACTAGCCAATGCTCCTGCTGTAAGGTTGTGAAGAGGTTTCTAGGAAGGCACATGGAGTGATGAGATCTGCAGGAGCAGATGGCCCACACCTCGGCTCAGGGTGGCCTTGGCCCAGTCTACAAGCTCTAATGGAGGAGACATTTAATAATACTGTGGGGACAGCTGGAACCCCTTAATTCTAAATATGGAGTTTCAAATAAACCTTTGCTCTGTATAAATACTCATTATAATAGTTTCTCTGTAGAACACTCATACAAATACATAACCACAATTTTTGCCATACTTAAGCTACCTTGTTGTCAAGCCTCCAAGAACTAAATAAATACTAGCTGACTTGACAAAGCTAGCAAAAAAAAAAACAAACCAAAAAAACCCCACTTGCAATCTATCTGCCTCATCTTAAACTTTTTATAATCCAAAGCCTAGACATCTCCCTAGTCCAGGCCAGTCTTGAGGGAGGATGGTTCTCCTTAGTCTGATAGTCAACATTTTTGTGAAATGATGTAGCTAATGCCAGTAGAGGCTAGGTTACAAAGAAGAGGAATGGATCCAGGCCTTTGGGCACATCTGAAAGAATGCCCGGGCCTCTGAAGGGATCTCCTAAATCCCAGCCCCTCATTTAAAAGTAAAGAAAGAGGAGCCCCAAAGCCAGCCACCTGGCCCAGGCTCCACACCAGGTCAGTGGCAGGGCCAGGATTATCAGCCAGGCATGTGTGTGCGTTCTGTGGTCTTCAATCATAAATACCAGGAACTCAAAAAACTCTCTTTCCTCCATCCCCATAGTAGTTTTCCATTCAAACGAAGTTAAGCAATTCCAGCTAATATAGCAGTTGTGATTTATAGTACAAACGAAATTCTACAGATGAGATCTTTATGAAAGGAAAACATTTACACGTATATAACGGAAAATAACACTGATTTCAGTGAAACTGTACGGCCTAGGAGGCTAAGTGCAGGCCTTGGAGTTAGAAGGCCTGGGTTCAAATCCCTGCCTTGGATATTTATTAGGAAGGTGGTCAAAGTAATGTCTCCAAGCCTCAATTTTCAATGACCTATCTCTGAGCTGGGGATAACGTCACCTATGCAAAGTAATGTCTCCAAGCCTCAATTTTCAATGACCTATCTCTCAGCTGGGAGTAACGTCACCTATGTGGCATGTCTGATACTGCTCCTCTGGACATGAAATGAGAGGGGATGGATGTGAAATGCTCGGAAAAGGTTTCGTACTATTACAGGCTCCTCCAAGGGATGAGGGGCTGAAAGGAGACAAAAAGTACAAGCAACACTCCAACACTCACTGGACTGGTATAGATGGCTAGTCAACTGTGTGTCCATCTGGAAAATCAAATGTCCACCTTTTTATGAACTTGAGTTTCTTGCCTGCTAATGGGCCGATCCGTCCCCCCAGGAAGGAGAACAATCAGGAGGATTGTCCTCAACCTAGTCCATCCACAAAACCAGCCAGGTAATTTTCCTTAAGCACAGCCTGACCATGACACTCCAGCAGCTTCCTACTGACTCCTGAATCAAAAAGAAACAGACTGTGTGGCCCTTACAGCTCCACATCCTATGCCTGGCCCATCTTTGCAGCCTCTTCTAATCCTCTTGGTCTGCTCTCAGTTTCTCACACACAAAGCTCCCACGGCCACCTCTGTGCCTCTGCCCTGACCATCTCTCATGCCTGGAATCTGACCGCTGCTCCCAACATTCTTCAGGAGCCATAAAGTTTTCCCCAATCCCCCCTCTCAGTCCCAGAGCCCTCGCTGATGTGTCCTTGTGGTCTCCACCGTTAAACTAGTCTGTTTCATTCTTGGTACCTGTATCTGAGTGCACAGAGCTCAGTATGTGCTCAATAACTACTTGTTGATCGACTGGCCTGGGAGGGCAGATAAAGCATCCATTATTCATTAAAAGGGCCTGGAGAGTTCGGTAGAGGAGGTCACTTAGCCTCTCAAGTGTTCTAGGCAGATAAGACCAGAATTGCTAAAAGGGTGTTTCCTCATCTCCAATCCAATACCCAATTAAACATTATTAAGGGCCTATAAGTCAGGCACAGGGATACCATTAATAAAGAGACACACAGGCCTCTGCCCTCAAGGAGTTTACAATTCATTGGAGGAGAGGCAACACAGGAAAGGGGGAAAGAGAATGGGACACAAGGGGTGTCCGATCCCAAGGGGCTGAAACCAGGCAGAACAGCAAATGCAGAGTGGAGAAAAGTCTCATATGGCAGAGTTCCTTGTCCCCATGAAATCCCCCATTCCACACCATACCCCTTCCTGATGGTGAATGCATTTTCATTTCAGTCATTCTTTTTCCTCAGATGTGTCAATTCATTTAACAAGTATGGGGAGGGGGAGAGGTTACATCTTCAGAGGGCATCTCTCTTGGAAAGCAAGGAGGCAGACTTAAGTGTAGACAAGAGCTGAAGGGACGGATAGACCAGGGAAAAAGCAGTTTCTTACTGTGTTCATGCCATCCAACTTTTCCCAAAAACAGATCTCAAGAAAGGCAGTGTGGAACAGTAGTGCCAGCCTTGGAATTAGTAAGCCATGGGTTCAAATCCAGACTCTGAAACATACAAGTTGTAGCACCCCAGCCACTACAAGCTGAAGCTCAGCAAGCTATCAACATTAGAAGAGAATTTCCACCATGGGAGTTCTCCAAACTGAAGCAATTATAGGTACGGTTTAAAATTTGAATCTAAGAAAGCCTACAGAGAACCTCCCAGAATGTGAAGATCTACTCCAGAATCACAACACTGTCACCAAAAAGAGCTATTTCTTTTAAAGCTTTCTCCATAAAAGCCAAATGGACCTTACGTGGGTCAAAAATTGATCACAACAAGAGGCAGAAACAGACAATATGTGTAAGTCACTCAGATGGACCCCACAAAAGGCAGCATCACTGGGGACACTTTTCTTAGGGGAACCACATACACGAAGAGGTAAAAGAACTGGAGCTAAGATGGGAGATATTTGATAGGAGAATCTGTAAATCCTACTGCTGAAAGCCATTAAGCTCTTCAAAATGGAAAGAGGCAAAGAACCTATGTAACTCTAAATCATTCCTATCTTGAAAGACACGAACTTAAAACATTCACAAAAATATTTAAATGAAAGAAAAACAAGAATTATGGCTGTGGCCAGAGTCTAACAATGGTACTGCCAGCAGCTACCTTGGGGAAGCCCTGCTAAGGAAAGCCTGAAGCACACGCAGCATACCCCCGCCCCTCCTCCCCAAGTCCAGTGTGCTCTCTACTAACCCACAGTCTGCCCTTAAGATACAACAATCCTGGAAGGGAGGTGGTGTTATTAGGCCCATTCTACAGATGTGAAAACTGAGGGTAAGAGAGGGTAAGTGATGGAGCTAATGAGTCTGAGGCAGGATTTAATCTCAGGTCTTTCCAACTTCAAACTTAAGTACTCTAGTCACCCTGGTATTTAACTTCTAGAAGATTCAGAACATTTCTATCTATAGATATGCCTCTCCCCCCAAAAAAAGCCCAAGTTTCCACAGCCTCGAAGGGAAGTTCTAGTCTCTTCACCAGCAGCTATTTTTAGCCTCCAAATCCAGGACTACTGCCAACATGAAGTCTATTACTGGCAGTGCCACAGACAGCCATTTTAAGCATGGCCAGTCCTGACAACAAGATGGTGCAGAGAATATGGACATGGTTAACCACCAAGGGCCAAAACAACACTTGCTGAAATGAAACCTGGCAATGCTATTTTTCTTACATGTCAAGTGAAAAGGGGAAGGGAATAAGCATTGATCTGGTACCTACTGCATACCAGGCATCGCACTGGGCATTTTATGAATATATCTCATTTGCATATTAAAATTATTTCATTAACAACAGGATACTTGTAGTCACACAGGTTTGACTCAAAAGTCAAACACTTTTGAGGGCAGATTAACTCCCACATAAAATTACTACCTGTGGAAAAAAGCAGGTTCAAACAAGGGATAGGACAATGATAACGGCCAACATACCTCTTCTCCCACACTCATTCCATATTTGCATATACTTCTCCATCACCTCAATTCTGAGAAATGGTAAACGTCATCCCTTTCTTCCTCTTTACTAAAACAGTGTACTCATTTCCCCTACCTTCCATGGCCCCCCCCCACTTCTTCAGACCCTTAGAAAAGACGCAATCTCCTCCCTTTCCTTAGCAGGGCTCCCCCGCAAGGTAGTTGCTGGCAGTACCATTGTTAGACTCTGGCCACAGCCATAATTCTTGGTTTTCTTTCATTTAAATATTTTTGTGAATGTTTTAAGTTCATGTCTTTTAAGATAGGAATGACTTAGAGTTAGAGGTTCTTTTGCCTCTTTCCATTTTGAAGAGCTTAATGGCTTTCAGCAGTAGGAGAACCAGAACAACCCAGAGAGGCAGGTGCTATTATTAGCTTCAGTTTACAAATGAGGAAACTGAGGCTGAGAGAGGTTAAGTAATTTGCCCAGAGTCACACCTAAGTATCCAAGGAAGGATCTGAACTCCGAGTCCATGACTTTACATAAGGAGTGTTAGAGATGCTGAATATATCCAGAGAAATCTGGAAAGCCCCTGGGCCTTGGTTCTTTCCCTCGGAGCATGTCTCCTCAGGACTTCCTTCCAAGGCCCACTTAGGGCCTATCTCCGGGAGGCTGCCTGGTCACACTGTGCCCACGCAGGAAGCCCCCTTTCTTACTGCCCTTGGCTGACATTTGTGCACAGTGATGGTTGGCGGTAGTCCCTTACTCAAGTTTCTCAATGGATTTCTCGATAGTTTGGTCTGGTGTGAATGTCAGTGTTTTGTTGGGAGAGATGTGGAAACTGGGGGGACAAGGGGGAGGGGAAGTCGGCCTCCTCTTCAGACAGCCATCTTGGCCCAAACTCTTAGTTACGTCCTATAGTTGTTAACAGCTCGATGTCTATGAGACAAGAGGTTTCCAAGAGAGTGCCTCCAGGGAACTGTACTCAGCACTGGGTTGTCTAACACTAATCAACGACTTGGGGAAAGGCATGTAGATGCCAGGTTCAGGTCTGAAGATGACATCATGCTCAGAGAAAGAGAAAGAGCCAACACACTGGATGACAAAGTGAGGATCCAGAGCAACTGGAATGAATCTAACAAGATGAAATTCAATAGGGATTAATTAATCTTCGAGTACAAAGTCAACTTGGGGAGGCATGGCTAGATGGCTGTTCTAGAAAGGGGTCTGAGAGGATGGTGAGGAGCAATGAGCAGGGCAGTGGGACAGCCTAAAGTTCACTGGATCCTGGGCAGACCTTTCAGAATGGGAGGCTGTGGGCCTCCTTGTCCTCTGTCCTCATCACACACCTGGAGGACTGTGTAGAATTCTGGGCACCAGAGTTTAAGAAAGACTTTGATAACTGGGAGAGTGTCCAGGAGAGAGGCAACCATCAGCATTTACATAGCACCTATGTGCCAAGCCATTTACAAGTATTATCTCATTTGATCCCCATTTGAGAGCTGAGGAAACTAGGACAGAGGTTAAGTGACTTGCCCAGCATCACACGGCTAGGAAGTGTCTAGAACTGGATGTGAACTTGCCTTTCCTGACTCCAAGTGTGATTCCCTATCTACAACCTAAGTGCCTGAAGAAGGTTACAGGGGCTAGAGGGTTCATCACATGAGGATTAGGTATGTTTAGCATGGAGAGGAGAAGACCCCAGCAGAACATGACCAAGTTGGAGGAGGGATTCGATATGGAGGAGGGAGAGCAGAAGCCTGCTCTCCACGAGCCATCCCAAAGCAGGCTGGGTAGTGGAAAAGTTTGGGTGGGCTTCCCACCTCAGGGGCTAGCCAGTCACTTGGTTGGCATTCCTCTCACTGCATGAGAGGTCCTTTCCAAATCTCAAATTGTGGGAATTCTGACTGAATGGAAGGAATGAATTCACCTCTAGGAGCAAAAGATATATGTTCAATGCATAATGAGTGTTCAATGAATGTAGCCAAAAGCCCTCAGGCCAAAATGAAAGAAACTGTAAGAAATTCATAAATGTGAAATCCATCCTGACAACCAGGAATTTATAATCTGAGAATATAACATATTAATGACAAAAAAAACCCCACACAAGACAGTAAAATGCTACATGCTTTATGAACAGAAAGCTTTATATGAAAGACAGGCAGCACTACCTAAAACATATTACTCTCAGTAATGTTTGGCACACACCAGAGGCTTAATGTCCATCTCCTTGGACTGACTGACAGGTGCGGACATTTAGTGCATCTGTGAGCAGGAAGATAAGTGGGTCATCAGGGAAGGTTTCAGGGGAGACATGATGCTAGATGGGACTCATGGAAGGATGGAGGATGTTTAGAACAAAAATCACTATTTAACAGCACAAAAACCCCACTATTTAAAACCTCATCAATGAAGGACCCCCATCATGAGCACCCACTAATCAGGTGTCCTCTGGTTGAAAGCAGTAGAAGAAAGAAGACAGGGTATCACCAAGAGCTGAGCCAGATCACTTGGCCTCCACTGGACAGATATGCAAAAACAAACCAAAAATCACTTTTACTAAGTTACCAAAATTTTCCGAAAAATCAAACCACTCATCTGCCACCTGTACATGAAAAAGACTCCTCTTATCCAACAAGGGTGGTTTCATATTAGATTAACATGAATGATGCTTAAACATTTGGTCCCACACAACCAGTTAACAAATCTTATCAGTTCTAATGAGCATAAAGAACTGTGTTATGTATCTCAAGCTCTATAGAGAACCCCAACTGACCAGTCATGCAAACATGTGAGGAAAACCTAAGAGCCCTCGTAAAATGTTCCTAATTCATATTCACGGTGAATATTCTCACTGGGGTAGCAGAAAGTCCCAAACTGGGATTCCAAGGTCCTGGGTTCACATCTTAGCACCACCACTTACCTCTGTGTGTGGTTCTGGCCAAGTTCAAGCTCTCAGGACTTCAGTTTCCTCAACTACAAGTAAGGGATTTGGAGTAGAGATCAAGAATTCTTAACCTGGGGTCTGGAAACTTTGTTTTTGGTATTCTGACAGCTACATTTTAATAGAATTGGTTTACTGTGTAATCTAATGTCTCTTTTTTATGTATTAAAAAATTTATTTATTCATTTATTCAAGGGGCCCCCAGGTTTCCCCAGGGCCCCAAGAGCTTAAACTTCTCTGCTAATTAAAAGTTGGTTGTACAAATTTTTTATTAAATATTATATCCATTTTATGGATAGTGAAATTGAGGCCAAGTAACTTGAAGGTTACATAATAAGTCCATGCTGCATTGGGTTAATTTCACGAGAGAGTTCTCCTACCATCTAAATAATTTGAACTTTTTCCTATCAGGCAAACACTTTAATAAAAATAATAATAATTTTAATAAAATTACCAATTGGGGCTGTTAATGCTGCAGTCAAAGTGGAGGGAAAGGCCGGCTGATGTACATTTAAAGCCTCAGAAACAATGAGCTAAACAGTTATAGGAAGACCTGGTTTTTTTTCTAGGAAGGAGGAGCTGTCCAACAATCTTGCCGTTTGAGGCTGGCCCCAGGCAGCAATGGCAGAGACTACATACACGCCAAAACCTTCTCCCTGCTTGTCATTCCTGACTTTCTGGCTTCACCAACTCTGCTGGGAGACTCCTCCTCACCAGATTGGATTGGGCCAGCTGGTTCACCACAGAGGGCAACCCTCAGAGTCCAATCCTGGGGGCCTGTGTTCTCTTCCTGCATTTTATTTAGAAGAGTCTCCACTCTAATGAGGTTGACCTCTCTTACATGATGCAGATGATTTGCCATTCTGTTCAACGGTTTTGTCAATAGTCTAGAGGGAGGCCAAGATGGCAAACTTATCAACTTGGTAACTGACATGAGGCCTGGAGATATGACTGACACATTGGACAAGAACCAAGCTCCAAAAGGTAAGACCGATAAAATAGAACAATGGGTCGAGCCCTTAAGATCACATTTTCTGGCTGAATAGTAAGCTCTACAGCAGGGCTAAAAAAAATGACTATACAAGACTGGGAAGGGAGTAGGCAGCAACACCTGCCATATCTCAGTTCCTGTGGAAAAAAGGAAAAAAGGTCGTGCTCAGGCCCCTCCCATCCTTGAGAAATGTTTTCTTGACCCCGCGACTCCTCACTTCTTCCTTTTCCTAACCATACTCCTGGAGAAAGCTGCTGACCCTTTGATGTCCTACTTCCTCTTCTCCCCATTAGTCAGAATGCTCCCCAGTTATCAATGTCTAGAATGGCTAAACTTGATTGCCTTCTGACCTGAATGACCACACTCCACCCTCAGTGATCTCTCTCCTCCCCTACATTGATCTTCCCTGGTTCTCCTTCCTTCCTGTCTGGCCGCTCCTCCTCAGTCTCCTCTGTCAGACCATTCAAACCCATGCCTCCATGTCCTGAGTGACCCCCACAGTCCCATCTTGGGTTTGCTTCTCCTCTCTGCTCTTTCCTTTCTTGAGAGCAAGAGTTTTCCATTACTTCCTTTTTTTTTTTTTTTCTACAGAGATGATTTCTATCTCTACATGACCCACTCAAAGGTCTTCTGGAGCTGTAGTCCCACATCACTCAGTAGGGTCTGCTACTTGGATGTCGTGTAGTGACTTCAAGCATATGTCCAAATAAGGACTCACTGACCCTCCCCCGCTTCTCTAGTTCTCTTAGGGGCATCATCACCTTTCTAGATACCAAGGTTTGCACCATGCTCAGTAATGAACTTGTATCGAAAACATATACACAACCACACCTGTGCACACTGTCTTCCCCCATGATCTACCGTATGGCCAAACCTCATAAATCTACCATATAAAAGCCATCCCTTATTCTCTAATCACAAGGCCAGCCCCTGGAGCACAGGACAACACCAGACACGGTACCACAAGCCCTGAGTTCATGTCTCAGTTCAGCCAGTTGGTGACTGCTGGTCAGGTCAGAGGTTACAAGTAACTGTCACAAGCCTCCATTTCTTCAGCTTTAAGAATAGGTGGCCACACTAGATGTCCTTTCCATTTGCACCCTTTGCCTGGCCTCTTCCAAAAGCCTCCTCTTCACTGGTGTTCCTGCTGCCAGTGTTCCCTCGCCTAACCTTAGACAAAGCAGATACATTCAAATTTCTAAAGTAGATAGCCGATCATTTCACTCTCCACAGTAACCATAAGTGACTCCCTACTACTATAGGATAAAAAACTGCTTTAACAACTCTAATCTAAACAAAACTAATTTTTCAAAACACGACTTTTGCCTCATCTCTCCTTTGGCTGCACTGCTCTACCCCCTTCAGTTCTTTCCCCAGCAGCCCATCTCCATTCAGCCTCCTTGTGTGTGTTGCCTTCACATTAGATGGTAGGCTGCTTGAGGGCAGACTTTCTTTTCTGCACTTATATCCCCAGCATTCAACAGCCTGACACATAGTAGGCACTTCATAAATTATCACTGCCTGATAATCAGTATTCCTGTCAAAGTGGAATGCCACCAAGTGCTTACACATCAGTTTACTATAGATAATGCACACAATAAACCCACAATATGTTCCTCCTAATTCTGGCTTGTTTTTGTCTTTTGCCAGCACAATCTTCTAATGCCACCCCACTGGTTAGTGGCTCAGGGGCCTCTGCAGGATCCAGCTTTCTGCCATACACAACAGCTTGGGAAAAGCGATTTCCTGTACAAGCTGAGTGTGGAGTTTGTCCATCAGACACCATTTCACTCCTGATATTGGAGTTTTTTTTATTTTAAATTGGGTTTTTTCCTCTTGAATTAATTCTGAAGCTGTCACTACTGAGCATCTGGTATTAGAAAGTTGCAGATCACAAACTACAATTCCCTTCCTAACATGTTTCTGAAGTGAATGCAACTGAGTGTACATTAGCAAAGTGCACCACCTCCAAGAGATACAAATTTTAACATTAAACACAGAATGGCTCCAGCCAGAAAACATCAGTGTCCTTGTCCTGTGGTGACCACAGCCTCCCTAGGGTCATCCAGGGGTGAACAACCTCAGCGGCATATTCAAAACCCCATCAGTTCCCAAGCCTAACATGAAGCTGCTGGATGATCTCATCTTCCTGAAAGCTTTTAAAACCCTGCGTATTCATTATTCCCAAAATCGGACCTGGTTTTTTGCTCTCTGTTTATCATCCATAAAGAGGGGTGCTGGAGAGCGCCAATTTTAAACAACATACAGGTGCTGGTCAAGGCCTTGTTTCACCTGCCAACCTGCTTTCTTTGGTGCCTTTGCAGAAGCTACTTCTGAGATCTGTTTTTCCTCCTTTTCTTTTTGTTTTGCCTGTTTCTCCTCAGAAAGAATGTTGAAGCACCAGGTCCGTTAGGAGGGGTCCTTGGCTCCAACAAACTGTCCTCCCAGTCTCTGACCAAACCATAGTCATAGAGAGACTGGGAATATGTAAAACTACCAAGCTTATCCCTGGCCTTCCTAACCACAGACTCCAAAATGATCTCTTTCCTCATCTGGAGGACTTGGACACAAAACAGCAAGGCCCGCGTCTGCAAAGGGGCTCACTGAGAATGTGTACGGAATAGTGGAAAAGGCCCAGGTCCTAGCAATTGCCCAACACCCCTGTACCATTATTAGTCCATGATTCCTCAGCTGGGTAACTTAAGAGATACACAGTTTCTAAAATGTCGCACTTTTGATCAGCTTGATCCTCATTCAATTTGTTACACTGAATCACGTAAATCAGAGTTATCTTCAGAAAGAAAAGGCGCTTGTAATTAACTGCCAATATGCTGTCTTCAATGAAGTTATTCTTCTTTATTAACCAACTTAGGTGAGATCACATTAGATTAGAGGTAATCACCCTGCAAATCTTGAAGTGCTCACTACAGCTTCAAGCTTGGGCTCCTGACATGGCAATCAGGGTGAGGGGAATTAGAATGGAAACGGGACACCTATCCTTTAGTTATTTCTGCCATTCAACTTTGACATACAAATGTCACTGGCATCTTGCTTAAAAATTCATGCTTCAATAGGTATCCCAGGGAGAGATGTTCCATCAGTTCCTTACATGGGCATGTTTTTATAAACTCCAAGTCCAAGGCTGGCGCTCCTAATATGCTTACATCTATCTGAGAGGGTCTCATCTCTAGGTCTGGATAAGCTTGCTAGCAAACAACACATCACACCCTTCTTTCAGCCTCAAGGATTCAGTTCTCCTTTGGACAATTCATAATGTTAATATATTTTCACAGAATGTATACAGTTATTTTGAATGCCTCAGCATAGTAATGAATATGATCCAGAGGTAGTACATTTTAAGGGATACTATACTGCCATCTGTCTGATTTACCTGCCCAGCTACTGATATGAATGACCCCACATATATTATTTATACCAACGCCTGTGGAGGGAAAAGCCTTTAAGTTGTGGCCTGAATGCCAACAAAACAAAGATAATTAATGCTACTTTATATGCTTTAAATGTACACAAACTACTTCATCTAAAGGGAATTTTCTAAACAAATCAGTCATAAATAGAAGATATTTGAATATACATATAGCATATTTTTCGTCAAGTTAAATTCTTCATCCTCTCTATCACTCTGTAAACTTTAAAGCACCAAGCATGAGCTATTATTCTTTTACCCGTTCAACAGCAACTTCTAAGTTCTTACTATGTGCTAGGTACTTGGATACAGAGCTTAAAATACAAGTTCTCTGCCCTCAAAGATGGGGGTGGGGTAGGAAAAATACTGCAAGTTCACAGGAAATAATGAGATGTATTCACACTGGACACAAAGCGGTTTCCACTGAGTGGGAAGAAGATGAAAACCCTGGGGTGGGGCTGAGGGAATTGAGAGGGACTTCCTGGAGGAGATGGTGAGAAGAGAAGACATTCTAGGCTTGGGTGACAGCCTACACATAGGCCTGGGGACAGGAGAGGAATGCAGTGCATGGTACAGCAAGGACAGTCTGGCTAGAACATCAATCAATAAGCATTTTATAAGAGCCTCCTATGTGCCAGGTTCTGAATGCCAGGGGCACCTCTAGTTCATCAAGGCGTCAGGGTCAGAAAAGTAGCTTAGTCAGCTTTGTGGAAGGTAGACTTAAAAGTCCAAATGATAAGTAGAGCTCCAGGCCAGAATGAGGGGGTGGCCTTGTGAGGGATCCCAGGGATGTTGGGGAGCAGAAGTGACAAGTCTTGGCACAAGGCAGCAAATGAGGGGGGAAGGGAGAAGTGAGAGTGGCCCACCCTGGAGCCACCCTCCTCTCAACAGAGAAAGAAAGCTCTGAGGCAGGGCTGGGTGGAACTCATGAGTCCTGCCAAGACCCACCTAGATGGAGATGGTCAATAGGCTGGAAGTGAGGATGCAAGTGTAGAGCTGACTCTCCGGATTAGGGAGGCAGGTGACTGCTGGGGATGAAGCCTGAACCAAAGGCAGCAGCTGAGCTCACCAAGAGTGCCTTTGTACATAGGGACAGAAGCAGCTCAGCTCAGAGCCCTGGGGCCCTCTTCTGTAGGGAGGACAGAGGAGAGGCCAGTCATGGGAACCCGAAAAGGAGAGGAGTGACCCTGCTTAGTGCCACACTGAGGAAAAGGACCGGAAAAAGCCCAGAATCAGGTCAAAGACAGCCTTCAGAGCTGTCTCAGTTGGGTAAGGTTGAAAACCAGATGAGAAGTGAGGGGGAAGGGAGAGAAGAGCTGCAATAAACAGAAGCAGTTTTTTCTAGGAACTGGGTTGTGAAAAGTAGAGCCACTGGAGGGGATGGTATGGACCAAGAGAAGGCCTAAAATAAGTGGAGGTGGGAACAACACTGCAAAAGCTTGGCTTTTTTTTTTTTATGATAGGGAGGTACAGATGTTAAAAGCAGAGAAGGCGCCAATGAACAAGGGTGACTTTTATTACCTGAATTTACCTTACAGATATTAACAGAGTAAGACCACATGTGTTTTAAAAGCATTTTAAAAACATGGTGAGTAATGAAGTCTAGAAGACCATGTGAGTTTTGGACAAAACATCTAAAACATGCCTCGACAGGATGTTCACACCTCTTGACTCAAGTCCAGTGAGGCCCCATCCATACATGCCCCAACATCAAAATGTCCCATTTTCTCTTAGGGATGGGTTAGTCTATCAAGAGAGATGTTTCTCTTCATGCCAGACTTTAGAATGAAGGAGAGGAGTGAGCTAAAGAAGGATTCATTTCAGGGCCTGGTCAAACATAACCTGGAAATCACAAATTCAGAAAGCTAGAAAACCACAAAGGCCCCAAATCCAGTGATGCTAAGATTCAATGACCTGGAAACTGAATTCCAGAAGCCCCAGCCCGTTAAACGTCAGTCACACGCTGATGGCTGCCCCTTTCACCCCATCTCAAGCACTCACCCCGTCATTCTTTTCATCCAACTGTACTGTACCCTTTAAATCTCTTTGAAAGGGGTGGAGGGAAAGACTACATACACATGCATTGAAAACTATAAATACTGACCTACTTGTGAGAGAGTATGTTTCCTTTTTTTCTACATTGTAGCAAGTTAAAGATCACACTGAAAAGGCAGCACCAGTCAGAATGGAAAGGACACGTGGTCAGTGGAACTATGTCTGTAAGCTGCAGGCTATCTCCCTCCAATGAGGAGAAGCAGGGGCTGCCCTGGGGATGGACCCTGCAATGACACCCTGGCTGTAAAACTTGGGTCAGGGATAGAAGTAGTACCTGCTTCTCTTACCTTGCAGCAATGAGGGAGTAGTTGCTAATGCTTCTGCTGGGGAGACACAGCTGATCAAAGTCTTTTTAGGGGCCTAGAGAGTATGGAAGTGCACCTACAACACCCTTACAAGTCAGCAGGCCCAGGTGAGTTGTACCAAGGGCAACAGAAAAACTACAGAGGACCACTGAGCTACTTGGAGTGATGTGGGAAAGCATGGAACAGAACGGGGACAAGATCAGGGAGATAACTTCAATTCTCTAGCAGACTTCTAGAACATGTAACTAAACATGAGAGTCAGGGAAGAGTTAAAAAAAAACCCACATCAAGGGGGATCATAAAAGGCCAACAGGCATCATCAAGAGTGAGTCACACCACGAGAACCTCACTCTCCTTTTTGACAGGGTGACATGGCATGCTATGGATACAGTTTACCCAAACCATAGAAAAACATCTTCATAAATCTCTCTAATAGACTTGTAAAAGACAAAGAGATGGAGCTCTCTCTCTCTCTCTCTCCTTCCCTCCCTCTAGTAGTTAGGTGAATTTTAGACCAGTTCAATGGCCAACCCAGATAGGAGTCATCAGATGACTCAGTTTCAGCTTGCTAGGGCTCTAGTGGGCTGAATGCCCCTGGGATCTTTGCTCTGCCCCAGGCCACCGAGCTTTCTTATCTATGACTTGGAATAAAAAGTAGACTGTTCTCTTGGGCTACTTAGAATGAAATCCACCTGTCTACCTGGACCTATCCACGATTCTCATTCAGGCCCTTCTAGAAATTTGCCATAGAGAGTCCACCCCAAATGTTGGAAGCTTCCCATGCCTTCTCCTGATGTAGCAAGGACACCAATGGAGTATCCGAGCTGTCCAACTGTCACCCCACACCCTTGCCGTGTGACAAGTCTAACCTTTATGAAGCACCTCATTGGTTCTGAGTCACTGATTCAACCCACACCACACACCTCTCCCCTGCCCCAGACATTCATTTTCAAGTCTCTAGAAGGTTCTTGTATTCAAATGGAAAGCATCTATTGTTTATGGGCCAGTCACCAATTTTACACACACACACACACACACACACACACACACACACACACACACACCCCCCTTTGTATCACATAATTAATCTTATCATATTCCAATGCAATCTGCCCTTCCACCACATGGTCTATATTAAAAATGCACCTTGTTTTTGATAGCACACAGGCATCTGTGCCACTTTTGCCTTTTCAAAGTCTCCCTCCCTGCATCTCTTGCCTCATTCAGTGGTAACCTCAACATGGAAGGCTGGTGTCCCCCCCAGTATTCTGTAGAAGATTTTTTTAAAAAAATAGCAATCACACTATGAGCCACTACCAGCAGAGCTCTCCCAAGGGACAGAGAAAAGGCAAACAAAGACCAGTCATTAGTGACCCCTCGCTCTATGGTGAGGCATTAATTACTTTGCTAATAGCAAGACAAATGAGGTGACTCAACCCCAAGCTGAGAAGGAACATAAAAAACATAAAAACACCATCCAGACGATGAAAACATGATGTTCTGTAGCAGCAGCTCATCGCCTGTCCAAGCAGCTCCAAGTGTGTGTGTGTACAGACACACACACACACACTCTCTCTCTCACACACAGTCACACTCACACACACACATACTCTCCCCCTGCCCGACTTGATCAAGCCCTCTTACTTCCCCTTCAGTTCTCTCAGATGCTGAGGCCCCTTCAGACAAGTGTGACAGGAGCCAGGCCTTGAGATGACAGACAAGCTAGACCCACTGAGGAAATTACACCCATCTCTATTCCCTTCCAAGTCTTCAGAAGGTGGGGGAGTCAGTTAGAGGATTGGGTAGAAACAATACAGGGGCTTTAATGAACTACAAGCTCACTGCTGCTTTGAGAGGCAATGTTTTAAGGAAAAAGGAGGTGAGACGACTGGTCTCTCCGGCCTGCTCAGACCACAGGTGGAGTCTGGGTTCCATCTGGGCTGCCATATTCTAAGAAGGAAACAGATAGCTGAGGAGGAGGCCAATCTGCATGGTAGAGGGCCTTGAGTTCATGTCATTTCCAAATGGGCTGAAGAAATGGGATGAGGAGCCTGGAAAAAAGACTTCAGGAGGAACATAAAAGTGTCTTCAAGCACTGAAAGGCTGTCTGTCCTCTGGGGAAGGGATCACACTTGATCTCTCTGGCCCCAGAGGCCAGAACTAGAAAGGAAACATTCTAACATTTCTGGTGGTTGTCCCCATGTGGAGCAGGCTGTTCTGGAAGGTAGTGATTTTCTTCAAGAAAACCCTGGAATTGAATCCAAAGGACCCCAGCTTCACGGCTGGCTGAGGCACTTAGTGCTTTGGGCCTACGCTGCCCCAAGAGCCCCCAACTCTCAAATTCAGCTTTTCTGGGACTCCTCACTCTTGCTGCCAGTCAGCTCAGATTTCCTAGTGCCATTTAAAGGACATCTTTTCCCCTTATTCCACTGACAATAATCCAGCCCTCCTTTATTTACCCCTGCAAAAGAGACCTCCAGAACGTCATTCTTCTCCCTTGCCCTCTTCTGCGGTCTTTCCCCAGAAAGCTCTTGAACACTGCCATCTACTGAAGCAAATTAAGAGTGGTGGCTCACCAATTCAGCTAAGACTGGTTAGGAATTAGAAATGGCTTAATATCCCTATCATCGAGGCTGACAGATGTGTATTCTGCCAGGAAGCTGAAAAGGGGCTTATTAAAAAAAAGTCAGAATAATTCACAAACCCTTAAATTATGCAGTGTGACTTAGCACACTCCACCCACCACATTTCATACAAAAGCATCAATGACAAACACTTTCATTTCCTTCGCTTCTCTGCTAACAGACGTACCTCCACAGAGGAGTACGAAGTCCCGCACTTCATGTAGGCAGACAAAATAAAGGGTCTGATCGCTTGCTCGGTCACCTACTACTGGGGTGACCTTGGAAGAGATACTGGAGTTCTCTGTGTCTCAGTTTCCTCTTCTATAAAATGGAGTTTATAGATACACCACCCGCATCTTGAGGAGATCAGGAAGAATGATCTATAAACCACAGTGTTAACTAAAGAAATGTGTGGTTGTCATTTTTAACTCAGACAGTGACTAAATCACTTCCCTTTCCTGGCACCATTCACTCTGCTACCTCTAGTACTCAAGTCACCAGTACCAGTTACAATATTAATTGTACAATATGAATGCCCTGCTACAGGAACAAAGCCTCCAGATGATACTAATCCCCAGGACAAAGCAACTTCCTTCCAAAGGCCAATGTAGGCTCATGGGCACAAAAAGAGCTGCACTGGTTGACACTCGGGTAGACTTAACCCCTCCTCTCGAGCCAGACCATTAGAAAGTATTGACTTTCCAATGAAGTCCTATGAAATATCATGAGAACAACAGTAAATTACATGCTACATCCCTTTAAAAGGGCAGGAGCTACCTCATCTTTGCTAATCATAAAGGAGATGCCGGTCACAAATCAATAAACAAACATTTATTAAGCACACAAAAAGAGGCAAAAGCCAGTCCCTGCCCTCAAGAAGCTTTTAATTTAATGGGGAGAAAACAAGCACACAGAAGCAAGCCATCTCCAAGATAAATAGGAAATGATTGGCAGAAGGGAGGCTCCAGAACTGAGGGGGTGGGAAAGGCTTCCAGTAGCAGAGGGGACCTAAAGCGCCCAGATAGGTGACTGAATGACTGACCAAATGGACACAATGACAAAACAGGCTGGCCACCTTGGGGGTCGCCCGAGTGACCAGAGAGTCACTGATCCAGAGACAGAGATGTCTCTCATTTTACAGATGAGGAAATGGAGGCACCAAGTTGTGTTAACAAGTTATTCTCCAAGATAATATTTATTTATGGCTCTTTCATGAGAGGAGTAATTTCTAAGTGATCTTATCCCTTCAACCTAATTCTCATGGGTAAGACCAAGAATGGGCTTTTTTCTAAAAAAACACCGTCCAGACGATGAAAACCAAAAAAATTCATGTCCTTTATTTTCAAAGCCTTCAAACGATCACTATATCAAACACAAAACATTAACCATTTCAGCACCATTCCTGAATATCAGTATTCTAGTACAAATAGCATGCATAAGTCAGACAAATACAGTAATTCAAACAAATCTGATACAGAAAACTTCAGGAGTCAGTATGTAGGGGAAGACGCCAAAACACTTTGGAACATATAATTGAGGAAACAGCAAGGCTCTGTTTTGATGCTGGCCTACTCCTAAAATGTGATAATAAGATAATTCATATATGCAAGGGCGCTCATTTAGGTGTAATTACAGATAAACACACACTTACGAATAACAAAACACTGCAAAGCAGAAGGCTTAGATGTGCAATCTGGGAAAAAAACCAAACCAACCACTCACCCGCTATTTCCACGATGTCCCCAGGAACTATGTCTTTGGCTTTGATCCGCTGGACGCTCTTCCTGTCCTGCCGATAAACTTTACCCATTTCAGGTTCATATTCCTTAAGAGCTTCAATTGCATTCTCAGCATTTCTTTCCTGTAAGAAAAAAAATATATTAAATGCCTACCCACTAGCAGTTAAAAACAAATGGAGGAATAAAAGACATTTTAAGAAGGGTTACTGATGGCAAGATGACCATTAATTAAAGCAAAGCCAGATGATGAACTATTGTTCTCTTATTGTCATTGCATTGGCAAAGTCCATTTCTAGGTCAAAGAGTTAATCAAATTTAGAACCACTAAATTGAGTTAAAGTTATAGTTGGAAGAATGTCAGAAACCTGTGTGGTCAAGATCATTCTGTGGTTCAAATAATTCACAAAGGTCAAGGTCATTCTGATGAAAATTAAGTCATTCAAGATTATTCAAGATCCTACACTACAAACAGAAGCAATTTGATCCTGATCAAAGAGACTGGGGACCAAAAAAAGGACAAAGTGGCAGCAGCCCTTGGATGCCCTTGGTCCTGTCATCGCTAAGGCATTTCAGGAAGCCAGAATCCAAGGGTGTCCCTTCAGATCACAGAACTGAGAGCTGGAAGCAACCTTAGGGATTGTCTAGCTCAACCCTATTATTTTATAGATTAAAGAAAGTGGCCCAGAGCCTGTAAGAGACCTGCTCAAGGACACACTAACCTTTTTTCAAGAAATCACATCACTTCCCACAAATCCAAAAAATCTTTGCCCCAGAAATGCTGTGGACATCTTCTATTTATAACAAAATGACCCAATTTACCATATCTGATATTAAGCTTAATCTTATACAGCACTTTTGTCAGGGATATTCCTGCTCTAGTCTATCCTACACACTACCCCAACGTGGTTTTCCTCAAGCATAGATCTCAAACTCCACTGGTTCCTTATTGCAAATATAAAATACATAACTCCTCTTTTAAGATTTAAAGCCCTTCACTCAGCCTAACTTTCCAACCTCACTGGATATTTCTCCCTCTGGTCAGGGCTCTCTGCTCCTCATATCCCATGCACTGGCTTTGTGCCCATGGGATTCCTCTCTTTAAGATGGAACAGAGGCACCATTCTACACCAAGTCTTTACTTTCTATTTATTCTGTATACATTGGAATATGTAACCTATGTCTAGCTCAGTACCTAGCACAGAGTAGAAACTCAGAATAAATGCTTGTTGGCTGACTGGGCCCTCTTCTCCACACTCATCTGGTGACCAGTTACCGTGGGTTTAATCATCATTTCCATGCATACTAGACAGTTCAAATTCAATGCCTAATGGCACCTCAAACTCAACATGTACAATAAAATAAATGTCATTCTCCTATTTTTGTTGAGGGGTACTGCCATCCTTTTGGTTACTTGGTTCTGGGTGTCTGTGACATCATTCTCACTGCCCCTATTCCACATTTCCAGTTAGCGGGCAAATCTTGTCATTACTACCTCATGCTCATGCCCTTTTCCCTGAACTCCTGCAAGATCTAATGGATCTCCCTGACCCAGGTCTCTCCCCAGTACAACCCCAATCCCAAGATGTCAGGTAATGAGAGGTCTGCTACATTCCGCTGCTCAATGTCCCTCCCCCCCAACCCAATTCAACGAACTCCCTATTGTTCCTGGGCATGGCTTCTAAAGGTCTTTCCAAGTCTGCCTTACATCACTTCCCTTCCTTTGTGGTCCATTGTGCTGAGCAGTCTTCGTGCTGTGTTACACAGATCATTTCACCCCCTACACCGTGCCTTGAAATGTCCCCTATGATAATGTCCCCTATGACTAGAATGCTCCTGACCCTCCTCCCCGTGAATCCTAAACACCCTTAATAAGACTCAGCTCAAGCACCATCTTCTATATGAAGCCTCTCAAACACCCTGGCTGCTACTATCTCACCCACAAATGACCCTGGATTCATTCTGTATAAACACTTATAAATGTATTGGTCTCCCTGATTGAACAGAAGTTTTTGTGGGCAGGTACTTCTTCATCTTTTGTCTGTGTATCTATTCAACACTTGGCCCATTTATTATTCAGTTGTGTCTGACTCTCTGTGATCCCATTTGGGGTTTTCAAGACAAAGATAATACTGGAGTGGTTTTGCCATTTCCTTCTCCAGCTCATTTTAAAGATGAGGAAACTGAGGCAAACAGGGTGAAGTGATCTGCCTAGGGTCATACAGCCAGTAAGTGTCTGAGGCCACATCTGAACTCAGGAAGAAGAGTCTTCCTGACTCCAGGCCCAGTGATCTATCCACCACTCCACTTAGCTGCCAATAACAAAAGCACCTGGTAGTCAGTAGGTGATTTATAAATGGTTGTTTAGGTATGCCTCACTCTACCCAATTTATTCATCCACAGGATCACAGACATAACAGCTGACTGAGACCTTAAGAAGGCTATTCATTGGAATTGAAAAGGTGCCTTCAAAATATACTAATATATTAAAGTTATGCTAAATTGAGAAAAACTAAGTTTAAATGCAATAAGGAATCTTGCAATTTAAAGTAGTCTTGTATACACAAACATTCTAAAAAGCCAATTTAGATGTTCATATATTAGGCTTGCTCAAAGTACTCGTGGGTGGAGAGACATACACCTGTGTTTCCGTGCAACTAGGCAATCTGCTACATGGCCTAGATTTCAAAACCCAAACCAATAAAGTCACATTTACATGACCCCCATCCCCTTGTAGGAATGGGGAAGAGTAATGAGCTCTGACATTGCTAGGTTCTAGGCAAGTTTAAGAAATTTTGGGCAAATTCATAAGAGCCATTTCCTTTTGTCTGCCTAAGGACATATATGGTAAAGAGTTTCACCAGAAAGCTACAATGTAAGTAGACTCGAGAGAAAAGGCAAATAAGTCACTCTGTAACTATATAATACACATCAAAAATGAGCAAAGAAACTTTCTCAGTAAGAACACAGAAATGCTTAAACATTCCAAGCTTCTAAAAACAAAAGGCTAATCTAAGCTAATTAACACTTGGTATGTTCCCTATCATGATCTTTAAAAAAGTTGGTAGGAAAAAAAATTTTGTTTCTGGTGTTTAGGGCGGGGGGAGGAGGGGAGATTAAGGATAAATCACTGTGCATACAGTTTAGCCCCCAAATGTCTAAGCCAATTAAAAAAAATTTGGGTATAGGAGCTTGTCATAAATTAACACACAAGTAACCTAGCTCAGTGAGATGGAGAGGGAACAATGTCTAAAGACAGGAGGTGGGGTACAAGGACATATGCTAGAAATCTAAAGAATGCGGAAGGTCTTTTTTTTTTTTTTTTTTGCAGCGTTTTATACGATTCTGAGATAAAGTGAATTGTCATTGAACAAATCCACTATGCCATGCTATCATAACAGAAATGGATTCTTTAAGACACATCTTCATCCTTGAATGACAATTACTTTGAGAATGTAGCAATATTTAGAAACGTTATTGCAAGGGTAAGTAAGTGTCACTATTCTAAATGTTACCAGAAAAATCAAATCAGGTGAAATTCATTATTAGTAGCAATGGCTACATCTGGTTTGCAAAGTGATTTACAAATACAATCCTATCAAATCCTTAGAACAACCCTGAGAGGCGCTGGCTATTATTATGCCCATTTTACTGATGAGGAAACCAAGGTAGGTGACTTGCCTAGGGTCACATGGTCCCCAAGTTCAAACTTAAAACTCAGGTTTTCCTGACTCCAGGTGAAGCCCCCAACTGCCAAGATTTGTCAAAGGTTGAACAGAAATAGCTCTCGTTTGTAACGTCCAAGGGTTCCTTTTAGGAAAGCAAACCCTCTGAGGGTGGTTTCAGAGGCTGAGATTTTTCATGGTGGCCCCACTACTTAAGTCTTGAAGTTCAAGAATTTGAGCCAAACCGTCCTGACTCCACCATATCATAGCATTGAGATCAGGGACCCCCATCATTCCCACTGTGTACAGGGAATACTAGACAGTGCTCTGGGACTAAAGGACCCGGCAACATTGTCCCCAGCCCCATCATTTCTCTCCAGGCATCATTCACTTATTTCCTCTCCCTCTCCTTTCTTCTAGACTAACTCACTTTGCTGGCCCCTTTTCAAGACTTTGCCAACATCCTTACTTACCACCTAAGCCCAAGAAGCTAAGGATGAGAGCAGAGAGAGAAGCTTGACCCTAATGTCTTAGTAAAACACACACAAAGGTAAGTCCTTTGACAATAAAAAAAATTGCCAAAGAAAATTCTACAAAGCTTGCAGGGCCAGGTTCACACCCCATCATCCATCAACACTTGCTCTATAATGCAAGAAAGCTTCGAGTGAGTGAGTGAAGTGGCCCCATAACTGCTGTCCCACCACTACCAAACTGGTTTCCCATTTCTTTTCTGAAAACCACCTCTTCCTTCTGTTTGCCTCATTTCTGCCAGCTCAGAATGGCCTTTGGACATGGGAGTCAAAGGCCAGCCAAGCAGCCAGTCTTAGCAAATAAGTGATAGAATGCAGCTGGTCATCACTCTGCAGCCTTGCAGGCAGGAGTCACTGCCTCCCATTCTAGCCAAGTTTCTGCAACAGCTTCTTTAGCTCTTGACTCCAGGCTCCCCTCCTGCCCAGCCAGCCCTGTCATAGCACTCTTGGTAAACTTCAGATACCTTTGGGCTACTGATCTCCAGGTATATTAGCATCTACCTGGAATACAGGTAAAGCAATGGTTCTGGAAAGGCTGCCAACCCATCTACTTTCATTACCGTCCTAGAGCATTAATTCTCACCTCGCTCTGACACCCCCTCCCCATTATGCTTGCTATGGCGCTCTGAGCCTAGCTCCACCTTAGACACTACAAGGGACATGTGGAAAGTATAAGTCACAGGCACACAAAACAATACAGAAGGCATTCCTATTTGACTTTGAAACACATTAAATTACATTTTTTGTAGTAGACTATTGCCTTATGGGTCACACTAAGCTTATTTATTATTTTTGGTTTATTATATATCTATCGTATGCTCCTGGAGGGGAGGGAAGTTCTTTTTCATCTGTATGCACAGAGCCCAGCCTATAGGAGGCTCTTAATATTGAATTGACTCGATTGTAATCGATGAGCACCAACTGGGTGAGTGATTGCAGGGGAAGAGAGAGAAAAAACTGCGGAAGGAAACCATACTAGGATGATATTAGGATGAACAATTTCCCACATCTATTCCATGAAGCACATGCCAAAATCACAAGTTGATGCTGAGGTCCTAAAAATGTTTTCCAGGAGTCAGGAAAACCTATGGAAAAAGATCTCTTAGCTCTCTGGTAAGCCAGGCAGTTTCTTAGCAAGCTACCAGAAGGAGAAAATGTAAATAAAAAAAATCACAGGAGGGGAAAAGAAAGAGCCAGTTTTGCTGTAAAGAGAAAAACCCAGACTGCTTCTTTTTACTGAATTCCTACAGATCATAGATCTTAGATGAAAACAGAAAGGGATCTGCTTCTGGAATCAACATGAGAGGCTGGGTTAATTGTATCCCCCAATAGTCAAGTTGCTAGGGTAAACATTCCGGCTTACCTGCCACACACCCACAATGGCATTGGCCACTAAGATAAGGAGGATTACAAAAGGCTCCACAAAAGCGGTGATTGTTTCTTCACCTTCTTCAAACCAGGCTAGGACCTGCGAAGGAAATGACATGTGCTGCAGTGAGCAGATCAGCCTATATTCCACTTCAAGGTGCCATATGATTTTTCTTAACATCTCCAGAGTCCAAGAACGGCAGGCCAGGACAATTCCTGTTTGTTTTCAAGGTAGCCTGAGACACGGGTTGTCACCATCCTAGTTCCTGAACCCTCATCTGGATTGTTCTAATGAACTAGCTTCACTGCCTCCAATCTGTCCACCCTACAGTCTGCACAGTCCAATTAATCTCAAATAAAAATATCTCTAACCATGCCATCCTCTTGCTAGAAAACCAAACTGGCAAAATCTCAATAGCTCTTCATTACAAAAGTACAACCCATTTTAGCTGGTGTCCAAGCCCTTCCACGATTGTACCTCGACCCATCATTCCTATCTTACCACCCTCTCTCTACCCACATTCCAACCCTACTAGCCTCCTCGCTAATCCAAACACATCCTGTGCTTGATGCCTCGTGGAATCCTGACGGGTGGGCAGAACTGGACAGACTGCAGGAGTCTAGGTGGATGGTCCAATTCTGCCCATCCCTCAAGACTCAAATCAACCATCTTTTCCACGAGACCCTGATTTCTGCCTGAGGGTTCCCTTAACCTAAGAGCAATCTCTTCCTTTTCTAAACCACCATAGCACTTTGTACCTCTTAACCCTTTCAATGATTAACATACTAATTTTAAGCAGTAAGTGTTACAAAGCACCTTCTTTATAACCATCAGCATGAGAGGAGCCTAAGGCTCACAAAGCAATTACTTTATCCAGAGTTACAGTCTGACATGTATAGGGTTCAGAAGTCTTAATTCTTTGGAGCGATACTTTAACAACTACTCCTAACAGAAAACAGCCACAGAGGGCTGAAGAACTTAGTAAAGAAACAACTCAGCTACTGGCCTGAAATCATTTGAATTGAGAACTATTGGTCAATATAGTGCCTTGTACAAAGGAAGCAGAAGTGGTTGCTAAATTAACATGGATAACA
>CM053773.1:221866581-221896791 GCA_028658325.1 Potorous gilbertii | reverse complement strand
GACCATTTCAATTATATAATTAAAATTACAGAAAATAGTTAATAAAATATACTTAGACAAAGTCTGGAAAAAATATGATTCTGAGAGGTACATAGGTTTCATATCTTTTGTTTTTATATCACTTAGAGTTCTTTTTACATTCTCTTCCCTCCCTTCAAATCACCCCTTAAAACAAAGAGCTTTCTTAAAGAAACTCAAAGATCTTAAAGAACTTATTAAAAAAGAAAAAAGCGGGAGAAGAGAAAAATATTCAATAAAACCCATCAATACATAATATATAGTAGAGATACATTTATTAAGTGCTTACTACACACCGGGCACTGTGCTAAGTACTGAGGATGTAACAATAAGCAAACACAGTTCCTGCTCTCAAGGAGTTTGTAATGTATTGTGTGTGTGTGTGTGTGTGTGTGTGTGTGTGTGTGTGTAAGGGGGAGACAATAAGCAAACAAATACTTAGAGACACGATATATATATCTATATAAAACAAAATAACATATATGTAATATATAAAATAATAAAATTATATATATATTAGGAAATAATTAACAAAGGGAAGACTAGAATTAAGAGGGGTTAGGAAAGACTTGCTGTAGAAGGTGGGATTTTAGTTGGGACTTAAAGGGAGCCAGGGAAACCAGTAAATAGAGATGAGGAGGGAGAACAATCCTAGAATGCCTGGGGCAGGAGATGGAGGGTCTTGCTTGTGGAGGCCAGTGTCACTGGATCGAAGGATACATGTTGAAGGGGAAGGTTAAGAAGACTGGAGAGAGAGGAGGAGGCTAGGTTATGAAGGGCTTTGAATATCAGAGGATTTTACATTTGGTCTTGGAGGTGTTTGGTCTTGGAGGTGATAGGGAGTCACTGGAGTTTATTGAGTAGGAGAGTGACATGGTTAGACCTGCATTTTAGGAATATCATTTTGGTAAATGGAACGGAGGATGGAGTAGAGAGAGATTTCAGGTAGGCAGACCTGCCAGCAGGATATTACAATACATTAAAAAATGTGACATTATACACAATGTTGTAAACTCATGGACCCCTATCTCTTCAAGGAAGTGGGTATAGGAATCTTTTTATATCTCTTCTTTGGGATCAAACTGGTTCTTCGAACCAATTAACATTTGTTAAACATGACAATAGGGGGCATCTAGGTGGATAGAACACCAGCCCTGGAGTTGGGAAAACCTGAATTCAAGTCTCAGCCTCATATACTTACTAGCTGTGTGACTCTGGGTAAGTCACTTAACCCCAATTGCCTCCTTTAAATAAAGATGACAACAACTCTGTCAAAGGAAGGACACTTCTTTAGCATTCAGGTATATCCATTAATTCTAGAACAGAGTAGATCTTTCCCCTAAGCAGTGTGACCTACCTCAGTGGAAAGATAAACGCATAGGGAGCTGAAAGACTTTCAGGATGTTCACTTGTGGGAATCTCGAGAAAAAAGACTCTTTAATCTATACCCCATCTCTTCTCACCTTTCCCAATAATTCATATCTATAATAACTTCCTCCTTCTCTATTCAATTCAATTAAAAAATATTATTGGCCCCATGTGCCAAGCCCTGTACTAAGTGCTAGGGATAAAAAGAAAAAAATAAAAAATTCTCTAATATCCTTAATCTTCTGCTTTCTACAAGGTCTTTCCCTTCTGCCTTCAAAATAAGCTAGGTTCTCCCAAATCTTAAAAAAAAAATACCACCCCCTCCTCAACCTTGTAGCTATTATCCAATCACTTCCTTCTGCTGCCAAAGTCTTCCAGTGTGTGACCTACATAGCTACTCCCTCTATTTCTTATTCGTTCATTCCCTTGTTGAAAGCGATTTTCTAAAAACTTAACATTGAACATCAATACAACTAATTAAACTCACTTAGTAACTATTTGCATTTAAATGAATTTCCAAATACAAAATATCATAACTTTTCAGTCACTCCCTTTCAGACCTTGTCAGGTTGTTTTGTTTTGTGTTTTGCTTTCCCATTTAATCTAATTTACTTTTTTTCTTTTCTGTGGATTGAGTTGAGAGGGAGCTGGCAGAGTAGATGGAGGGCTGTTCTCAGAGCCATCATCATGACCTGGCCTCAGTTCCTGACACATAGTGACTGGGTGGCTCTGGGCAAATTACTTAGCTCCTGAGTGCTCCAGGCAACATTCTGAATAGTAGAGAAGGTGCTGACCTGCACTGGTAGTCTGTCAGGCAACAAGCCTTTATTAAGCACCTACCTACCATGTGTTCAGCACCATGCCAAGGGTTGGGGATACAAAGAAAGGCAAAAACAGTCCCTGCTGTCAAGAAGGTCACAGTCTAATGGGGAAGACAAGGTACAAACAGCTTTGTTCATGCAAAATATAGACAGTGCGAATGGGAGGGAATCTCAGAGGGAAGGACAGGGGAGTGAAGGTAGGAAAGACCTACAGAAGGGTAGATTTGAGCTGAATCTTCAGGAAAACTAGGAAGCTGAAGTGAAGAAGGACAGCATGCCTGTCATGCGGGACATCCAGTAGAAAGGCAGTCATGAGATGGAGAGAGAATTCAATGCAAGATGGAGCAAGGTCATAGGGAGTTGGATTATAGGATGGAGGAACAAGAAAGGAGAGAACTAGATAGTGAAAGAGAGGCTTTAAATGTGAAACAAAAGTTTATCTTTGTTCCTGGGGTTATCGAGTAGGGATATTATTTTGTCAGATGTGTACTTTAGGATGATCACTTCAGCAATTGGATTGGAGTGGGGAGAGACTTGCGGCAAGGAGACCAGCCAAGAGACTATTGTAATACTCTAGTCATGAAGTAATGAGGACTTGCAGCAGGCTGGCAGAAAGAAGGGGCTATCTACAAGAGATGTTGTGGAAGACTGAGTATTTGGTCATGGTCTCCATGACATCAGGGAGATGATGCCATGACATGCAAATGGATTAGATTTAAGTGAGGGAGGGCTGTGCAAAGTCACCAGCCTCACTCTCCTCTGGAGCCATCTGGGTCCACTGGCCAGATATAGATGAGGATGATTGGAGAGAACCCAGGATGTAGTGGGGAACCTTGGCCTTTATAAGCAGAAATCTTTAACAGGTCTCAGTTTGACTGAGGAAACATCCATTCAGTGATTAAGACTCAATAAGAAATGAGGTAAAGAATGACCTCTTTAAAAAAGAAAAAGAATATTTGAAGAAAAAGGGATTTGATGTTAACGTGATTGAGGAGGCAAGGATGACAATGATGTTCAAGCCTGGGTGACTGAAGTTGTGGGTATCCTAGACAGCAGTAGGAAAGTAGAGAAGGACAAGAAAATGAGTTTTCTTTTGGAATGTTGAGTTTGAGATGCCTATAAGCTGTTATGTCTAAAAGTTGGTGATATGAAACTGGAGTTCTGGAAAGAGATTGGGACTGGATAAGTAGATCTGAGAATGATTAGCATAGAGATGATAACTGAATCCATGGGAACTGATGAGATCACCCATTGAGAGTACAGAAGGAGAAGAGAAGGGGGCCCAGGACAGAGTCTTGGAGAAAGAACACTTAGGAGGAAGGAGGAATATCATTTGACAGTTTCCTATTTTAACTTCTTTTTTTCCCCTGGTTAACTGCTTTTATGCTCCTTTTCACCAAAAATCATTTCTTTTACATTTTATTTTTCCAATTAATAAGTACTTATTTTCTTTCCTTCTCCCCTCCAAAGGAAAACAAAACCTTTGTAATCAATAGGCATAGTCAAGCAAAGTCCACATTGGCCAAGTCCCCAAAAGTGTGTCTACATTTTGCATAATTAGTATATTCCCCTGTTGGTCAGGAGATGATTCCATTATTGGTCCTGTGGAATCCTTGTTGATCATTGTGCTGAACAGAGTGCTTAAGTCTTTCAAAATCGTTGTAAGCTAAGGTATCATTTAACTAGTCCCTCAACTAGGTACTGAACTCAATTATCTCTGAGTTGTCAAAGGGTTGAAATTATTCTTAATGTTGTCTACATTTCAGTGCCCTTTGGGCAAAGCTCTGCCCACTCTACTCTTATTATGGCTTTCTCCCCGGGGTGCCACTGTGATAAGGATTAAGTAAGACATATTTGTACAAGGCTTTCTAAATTCAAATTGTCACATGGAAGTCTCTAAAAGGTCACTTTTGAAAATGGGTTCCCCATAGGAGATTTTTACAAGTGATCATGACTTTAACAATGAATTGACTCAGGGAGTATTCTCTCCCTGGGAGAACTGAGTTCAGATCACAGGTCAGCCTATATTTTCTTGTACCTAGGATACCTATCTCCATAACACTTAGCTATCAAACAGAAATGGAGGGAGAAAGGAGAAAGAAATTAGCCTACAAGTAACAGGAAGATAAGAGTAGCCTGTGGAACTCATGACCTTCGAATACTTGTGTCCCAGAATCTGGGTTCCATAGCCATTGTAGCCGTGGATGGCTTGAGGATTGACCTTCAGCTGTGTCCTTTAGGACTCCATCCCAGAAGAAGGCTCATCTAACAATCATGTGATAGCTATACGGGAGTTGGTGAGACCAGTGCTATGATCTGAGCCTACTAACCTGGAAACTGAGGTGATGTAAGGGAGATTGTGTCTCAGAAGTAGTGGAGAAAATGTTTGTATATTTTACCTTGGTATGTTTGAAGTAAATATCCCTTTTTATAGAAGCAAATTGATGTTAAGTGGGTCGATGGGTATGAGGTACTAATCACTGGTCTCTTAATAATGGAAGGGGCATTGCTGGTAGAGGTTTTAACCTATGTCAGTGGAGAAGAGGTAACTCAAGGAAAGGATGTAGCAGCCTAGTTCTTGGAGAGGGGTCAGAGCATTCATGTTACATATACCTCTCTTTCACCTCCACTAACAATGAATAACCTTCCTTGTTTCTTCACAAGGCTGTACTGGAGAAATTGAGCATTGAACTTTGTTGCTTTGAATTAATTATTTTTGCCTATTTGATGGGCATGAGGTGGTCCCCCTCAGTAGTTTTAATTCATTGCAGTTAAGATTTTTCATATGTTCCTTAATGCTTTGAGCTCCTCTTTTGAAAACTTTCTGCTTTGATGTCTTAACCATTTATCCATCAGGAATTTTTAAATATTCCTTTATTTTAGATGTCAGGTTTTCATCTGTCATGTTGCTGTTCGGTTTTTTTCAGGTATGTCCAACTTTCCATGTCCCCATTTGGTGTTTTCTTGGCAAATATACTGATTCCACCATTCTGTAGAGCAATTTGGAACTATGCCCAAAGGGCTATAAAACCATGCATACCCTTTGACCTAGCAATACCATTACCATAGATGTATATACCAAAGAGATTTTTTTTATAAAAAGGAGAAGGACCTATATGTACAAGACTATAGGAGTTTTTTAAGTGGTAGCAAAGAATTGAAAATAGAGTAAATGTCCATCCATTGGGGAATGGCGAATAATTGTGACAGGATTCTATACTGTAAGGAATGACGAGCAGCATGCTCTCAGAAAAATCGGGAAAGACTTATATGAACTGATGCAAAGTGAAATAAGCAGAACCAGGAGAACATTGTATACCCTGAAAACATTGTAACGGCAATATTGTGAATGACTTAACTGTTCTCAGAAATTCAGTGATCCAAGACAACTCTGAAGGACTTATGAAAACTGCCCTCCATCTCCAGGGAAGGAACTGACAGAGTATGAATGCAGATTGAAGCACATCTTTATTTTTCCTGTTGATTTTTTTTTGTTCTCTGTGTTTTCCTTCACAGCGTGACTAACATGGAAATACGTTTTGCATGACTGCATATGTGTAACCTATATCAGATTGCTTACCTTCTTAATGATGGGGGAGGGGTAGGATGGAGGAAGAGAATTTGGAACTTAAAAAATTTTTTAAAATGAATATTAAAAATTGTTTTTACATGTTTTTTTTGGGAAAATAAAACGTTACATTAAAAATAATAGTGCCTACCTCATCAGATTGTTTGATCATGAGTATCAAATGAGATAATATTATAAAGCACTTTACTAGAAATATTAGCTATTAGCCGTAGATTGGAAGGGAATTCAGAGGTCATTAAATCTCATTTCAAATGCCAAGATGGTTGTCCACTGAATACATGAATTACTCCCCTCTTGTTATTGTTCAGTCATGTCTGACTCTCCATGACCCTATTTTGGGGTTTTCTTGGCAAAGATACTGGGGTGGTTTGCCATTTCCTTCTCTAGCTCATTTTCCAGATGAGGAAGTGAGGCAAGCATAGGGTTTGTGTAAACAGGGTATCTGAGGCCAGATTTGAACTCATGAATCTATCTTCCTGATTCTAAGCCCAGTGCTCTCTATCCACTACGCCACCTAGCTCCCCACTCCTTCTTAACCCTGAGACCTTTACTAGATGAAAAAAATTCTAGGTTGAAAGACATCTGTTGAATTAACCATTCAAAGGCATTTCAACTAAGTGTATTTCAAGAGGTGTGACAGGAGACAGGAAGTCAGTTTGCACTCGTCATGCTCTGTGGGACTTGTGTAAAACCACAGAGCTGGAATGATCAAGCAAGTGTCTGGTAAGGGAGAGGACAAGGAACCATCCCAGCCATGTCTCTGAGAAGGAACTGTTAGATGGGGTTGGAGGAGAGAAATGAAGAGTCCTAGCGTCAGGTAACCTTCCTTTTGTAGTCACCATGATCAGAAGAGGATCTTGTGAATTTTAGAGGTTGGGAGTATTTTGAACTTCCATTGGCATCCCAATCCAAGGGACTGCCATATCCTGGGATGTTTGACATCATATCTGCACTGGACAAAGTAGACATATCAAGGCAGAGTAGCATCAGGTATCTATAAGGAAGTTAACAGAAAGTTACACAGTGCCAAAGGGGAAATGAATGAACTCTCCACAGAGGGAAGAAAAAACTTCCAGCAATCAAGGACTATGAGTTCTATCCTTGGTAGCATGTGCTCTCTAAGCCTGGGACCACTTTCCTCTGGACTGGAGGTGCTGGGCAGAGTGTCACATGCTTTGGAGGGGATGCTTTGTATCAGTTGCACTTACTATGCTATTCTAGTAAAGACCCTTTTCTAAAAATGAATTGTCTTTTCTTAACATTCATTTTTTAATAAAATTTTGAGTTCCAAATTTTCTCCCTCTCTACTTCTTCGTCCTCTTCTCTAAGATGGTAGACAATTTGATATAGACTATTTATGTGCAATCATGGAAAACATTTCTATATTAGTCATATTGTATAAGAGAAAGCAGAACAAAAGGAAAAACCTATGGAAAAAATAAAGTGAAAATAGTGTGCTGGGATCTGTTTTCCAACTCCATCCGTTCTTTCTCTGGATGTGGAGAGACTTTTCCATCATGAGTCTTTTGGAATTGTCTTGGATCATTGTATAGCTGAGAAGATTGAAGTCATCGATAATCACACAGTGTTGCTGTTACTGTAGACAGTATTCTCCTGGTTCTGCTCACTTCACCTTGTATCAGTTCATGCAAGTCTTTCCTGATTTTAAAATGAATTAAGTCTTGATGACATTAATATCAATCAGTAATCGTAGGAACTGATGGCATGGGGGTGTGTGTCAAACTACAACATTAGAAAAACATCCCCAAACTCTAATGGAACAAGTAGCAGTCACCCTCTGGAAAACACAACCTGCGGCAAATGGAGACTTTGGAGAAAGGATTCATCTCACACATGCAGCAATTAAGGTCTAAGGACACCAGGGTAATATTTAGCAGAACTGGTATGTTACCCCAAGTCTTCTGATTTTAAATCCTGTGTTTCTGCTTACAGGGACCTTCTGGTCAAATCCAACTGATTTGTCTCAGTTTGCTACTTCCCCCACTCTTGTGGCATCTGACTCAGCTGTCCACACAAATTCTGCTCTGTTAAATTCTTTTCCAATCAATCAATCCATATGCTTTTATTAAATATTTACTATGTATCAAGGATTATGCTAAGCACTGGGGATACAAAGAAAGGCAAAAACTGTTCCTGCCTTCAAAGAGGATTTGATTTAATGGTGGAGACAACTTGTTAACATATAAGATACATACAGAAGATATACAAGGTAACCTTAGAGAGGAAAGCAATAGGAACTGGGGGGGACCAAGAAAGGCAGAAGGAAGTGTTTGAACCGAGACTGATAAACATTTTGTATGTGCATAGCTGTTTCACTGTTGTCCTCCCCATTAGATGATGAACTCCTCAAGAATGGGAAGTATTTTTTGTCTTCCTTTGTACCCTCTGAGCTTAGCACAGTGCCTAGCACACAGTAGGTGCTCAATACATACTTATTGACTTGCTTTGATTAAGTGTGGAAGGAAGGAATTCTAATAGTCAGGAAAGGGAGAACATTACTGTATCATTTCTGGCACCATACCAGGCTGACTTCTGCTGAAGGGTCTTTGCTCTACTACTCTGACCACCAAGAATTCCCTCTCCTACACACACTCTGTTGTCTTCCCCTTTTAGAAAGTGGACTCCTTGAAATTAGGGATTGTCTTTCCTTTCTATATGTATCAACAATGCTTTGCAGATAGTAAGTGCTTTATAATCCATCCATCCATCCATCCATCCATCCATCCATCCATCCATCTAGCTGAGAACCAGTTCAGATCCTGCTTCCTCTATAAAGCCATCTCTAGGAATAACTCTCTCCTCTTTCTCTCTCTCTCTCTCTCTCTCTCTCTCTCTCTCTCTCTCTCTCTCTCCCTGAATCAGGATTAAGTGACTTGCCCAGGGTCATACAGCTAGTAAAGACAGATTTGAACTCAGGTCTTCCTGATTCCAATACTGGTACTCTATCCACTATGCCAATAGATCTCTTTTTTGCCTATCCCACATAAAGTCTGTGCTGTACAATTTAGGGTTTAATTAGACACACAGGAACACCATGATCTCTGAAGAATTCAAGCCTCAGGTCACCCAAAGGGCAATGGGGAGACACATGATGGGTGTGAGCAGACTGTATTTCCAATAATAACTTGAGCACAATTAGTGACCTAAAAGTTCTCATTAAGGAAATGTCTGATTGCAAAGGGAGCTGGGCCAGACAAGTGACAAGATTGAAGGCTAACAGATGTATGGCCCCAGTGCTGCCCCAGGACCCATGAAATGTGGGGATACTCTAACAGAGACCTCTAACACTATGGGGGAAGGATGAGAGAACACAGATAGGAGTGAACAGGTGTGGATGTATTGTGATCTGTCCCAGTGAAAGCACATCCTCATCAGTGAGATTACACATCCACCAACATATTAAAAAAAGTATATTCTTCATTACTGTTTCCCATATCATTGAACCAACCAACAAGCATATTTTAAGCACTTACTGTGTACCAGACATAGTGCTAGATGCTGAGGATACAAATGCAGAGAGTGAAACCATTCCTGGTCTCAAGAAGCTTACAATCTATGAAAGGCAGATAACATATATGTATTGACAAATATATAGGACAAATACAAAACAAATACAAGATTGGTAAAACGTCAGGTAGTTATGGAGGGAGGGCACTTACAACTAAGGGATCAGGAAAGGCATCATAGAGATAGATGCATCAGTTGCCTCTCCAAGGAAGTGATTCTCCTAAATGGAAGTGAGGAGTGAATGCCTTTCAGGCATGGGGGAATGGCCAGTGCAAAGGCATGGAGATGAGAGATGGATTATTGTGTGAAGAACAGAAAGGATGGTTTGTCAGGAATGCAGCATGCAGGATGGGGAATATTGTATAATGAGCTGAGAAATAGAGATTGAGACCAAGTGATGAAGGGCAGAATTATAAAGTATCAAACAGGAGGGTATCTATATCTATGGTTTTTTTTTTCTCCAAGGCAGTAGGGAGCCATTGGAATTTATTGATTTGGGGAGTGACATGGACAGATCAGCAAATGAGGAAAATCACTTAGGCATTTGCATGTGCAAGCACATGCGTGGATGTGTGTGTGTGTGTGTGCTTCCCCATTTTTAACATGGGGAAAATGCTTTCCCAGCATTTAACATGGCGTCAGTTACCTAGAATGTGCTTGTTGACTTGCAAGATGACTTAGAGTAGAGAGACTTGAAGCAAGGAGGCCAACTAGGAGACCATTTGCAATATTCCAGTTGGGAGGGGATGAAGGCTCAACCAGGGTGATGGCTATATGAACCAGGGGAAGGGATCTACATGAGAAATGTTATGGAGGAGAAACAAGAGAAGTCAGTGATGAAGTAGCTATGCAGACTGAGGGAGAATGACAAGTAGAGACCATCACCAGGGTTATGAGACTGGGAGACCAGAAAACTGTCTCCAATTTGATTTCACACTCTTTCAGGAGGTAGGAGCCGTGCCTCATCCTTTTAATATAATCTATTAATTATACACGGTGAACATAATAGCCACCACCACTCGCCTTTCAATGACCCTATAAGGTATGAGAGGCTCTTTGCCCACAACAACCCTGGGAGATGGGGTGTAAGCACTTCATGGTCCTGTTTTAATTTCTCAGTGACTTCAGTGTTGACACTATCCAGGACATAAAGTTTCCATGGACTGCTCTGAACCTACCTTGGTATTTCCCTCCCAGGTCTCTCTTTGGCCCCTACTAGGACTTAAGATGACAATGAAAAGCATCTGTACTCGGAACCCAAGTTTGGGCTCACCTCCTACCTCAGGCCCCAATTCCAAGTTAAGGTATAGTGAAGGACTGGCCCTGTTTCTTCTCTCCCCTCTGCCAGGCCTTAGTCTCCAATATGAACAAGACTGGGTGGCTTCCCTGGAGTTTCTGGGGCTCAGAGACAGCTTTAAGCCTTCTGGTTTCCCTGGAGTAAAGCAACCCAAACATGGAACCTCTAAAACTCAAGGAAAAATATCACAATGTTATTCAAGAAAAGCTACCCTCTGCCAGAAGGCCCATCTACTCTGTTATTTCTTCCCAGGGGAGTTACATTCTTTTTCTCATATAATAACTCGATAAACAGCACACCCTGTTCAATCAACAAGCATTTATTAAACAGTTTTGATTACACAAAGGCTAGACTTCTCCAAGGGAAACATTTGGACAGGGGTTCTTAATCTTTTCTTGTTAAGGACCCCTTGGGCAGTCTGACAAAACCTATGAAGCTCTTGTCAGAAATATATTTTTAAATAATGCACAAAATAAAATATATAGGATGACAAAGGAAACCAATTTTAGCGAAATAACTGTTATTGGGCAGCTAGGTGGTTCAATGGATAAAGCAGAGGGTCTTAAGCTGGAAAAATTGAGTTCAAATCTGACCTCAGACACTTACTGTATGACCTGGGATAAATCACTTAACCCTGTTTGCCTCAGTTTCCTCATCTATAAAGTCAGCTGGAGGAGGAAATGGCAAACCACTTCAGTATCTTTGCTGAGACAGACTGAGCAGCAACAAAAATCTCATTTTTTTCATCCACATTAAAAAACCCTTGAAGTCTGTCCCTGAAACCCAGGTTAAGAGCCCCTCCCTATGTCACGTCATGAAATCTTGGTCTGAGAAAGGAGATAGAACTCAAGTTCAAGTTCATGTCTAGTGCTGAAGGACTCCATGGACACAACATGGGTTCTCCATCTCTCTGCCTCAGTGGCTTGCGTTACAAGATGGAAACTTCCTCTAAAAGTTAAGCCTGAACTCAATTCTTCGTTTCACCGACTCTTATAAGGAAGGTGCCTGAAGGCATGGCGGAAGCAATCCCTCTCAGTAATAATTTCCCTTAAAACTTCTATGTGAACATAAAACAGGGAAATTGTGCCAAACACACCCCAGCCCAGGTTCACTCATAGAAGCATGACAGGCCCCCTCCAACTGTACTGGGCTCATGCAGCAGCCACTGCCTGTGTCAGAGTCCCGGGAGACATGGTAAGCCCAATAGGGATGCATGCATGTGGTGTTTGTTGGGTGTCTAGGGGGAGTGGGACCCTGAGCTAATGAGCTAATGTATATGGAGAGTTTTTGAGACAACTGAGACCCTCTCCAAGTGTGAATTATTTAAGGAGATTCAAAGGCTATTTCTACAGGAAGGAGCCTCTTTAGAAACCACGTTCCAACCAGAAATCTCACCCCTCCCCTTATTCATTCCCTTCCCTTCTCCCTCGCCTGTCCAGAAACAAATTTAGTGACTGTATCTAAATCCTCTTCATTCTCTTAATTTGATTAAGGAGCTAAGGAGAGAGGATGGGGTGGGGACTAGCTTCGGTTATGGGGAAAGATTAGAGAAGCTAAAAGTCTATCTTAGGCTAGGTGATAACTGAGTGAGGACAAGCTAAGAGGCCCATGCTATCAAGTAAGCACATAATTCAGAGGGAGGGCCGGGACTTGTCATGAACAAATGTCACCCCTCCCACCCCCACCCTGGGAGCAATGGGAACTAGGGCAGCAGAGGAAGGACTTGGAGGAGCAGCAGGAGGGAGAACATTTCTGCTGATGAATACAGGGGTAGAGCGATTTTTCCCTTGCTTGGGTGCTAGAAATTCCCAAGGCCTCCTGGGTTCCTGCTTTAGAGACCAAAAGAAGTTGCCAGGGGAAGTCCTGGGGAGCTGGAACAAGCGCCTGGGAGGCATTTCGGGAGGGGTTATTTATAGGATGATAGGAGGAGAAGGGGACAGACTTGGAGAGGTCTGAAAGGGAAAAACAATTAGGATTCACAAGATGTGAAGGCTGTCCCTAGCTGCCTGCCGGGGTCCCTTCTCTCCCCTTCCCCCCGCATTGACGTTTTCATTTATTTTGTACACATTTACTTCAATGTATATACAAAGCAAACACACATTTGTTAATTTTTTTAAGTTTAAAATTCTTTAAAATTCGGAATTTAACCAGTCCCAAAGGAGCATGTCCATACACACAGTGGACACTAAAAGAGGATTTTCTATGAAACTGTGTCTCCTTCATGTTGTTTGATTTTTTTGAAAGGTGCATAATGAATTCCACGTTGTGCTGTTGTTCAGACATGTCCAGCTTTTCCTGACCCCATTTGGGGTTTTCTTGGTAGAGATTTCCATTTCCTTCTCCAGCTCATTTTATAGATGAGGAAACTGAGGCAAACCAAGTTAAGTGACTTACCTAGGGTCACATAGTTAAGTAAATATTGGGCCAGATTTGAACTCAGGTCATCCTAACTCCAGCTCTATCCACAGCATCATCTAGCTGTCCTGTATTCCACATATTACTTTCAAAATATCTTGCTTGTCTGTGAAGCAAGCGCATACTAGGCACCTACTGTATGAAGGTGCTATGCTCAGGGTTGGGGATACAAAGAAAAGTCAAAATGACCCTTCGCTTCAAGGAGCTTACATACTAATGGGGGAGATGACATATATAACACACACATACATAGTATATAATGTGACTATATTATATACACATATATACATAAATATTATAAATATGAGTATATATTATATACCATATGGTATACTGTATACATGCATGTATATGTATTAATGTGTTATAAGTATGTGTATATGCTACATACTTTGTTATATATTGTATGCTACATATGTGTACATTACATGTATTGTGTATATGTGTGTATCTATCCATCCATCCAGCCAGCCAGCCAGCCATCCTTCCATCCACCATCTATCCATCCATCTCTCTCTCTCTCTCTCTCTCTCTCTCTCCGCAAATATACCTCAAATCCCACATATGTAATGGAAGTCAAATTAGGATCTTTTACTGTTTTAGTTTTACTAAAAGTGCCTCTGATTGAATAATATGATTGGGGAGGATCTTTCCCACCCGTTGATGGGCCTGTCTACTGTGAGAAGCTCGATTAGGAGAGTTATTTTGTAGGAGGATCCCAAGTACCTTTTGTTTTTCTATTGAGTCCCTGGGTCAGAGAATCATGTCCTCTGGCTCTGAAAAGTGTATAAATACTCTGAGGGTGAGGTTTTACTTTGGGGCCTTAGTTTTTGGAAGAAGGTCTGTGTGCCAGATGAGACTCTGGGAAGTCATTAAGCAGCCCCCTGGCTTTGAAAACCCAGATCCTGGTGCTTCCCTCTCTGGTAAAGATGTATGTATGTTAATGGTCAGGCAGTTTGAAAGTGCTGTCCGTGATTTTTTTTATTTCTCTAAAATTTTGACTTTGATTTTCTCTGATACCTGTGCTTGATTAAAGTGATTGCTAACCCCTCAAAAATTGCCTTTCCTTTTATGAATGCAGATCTAAGAACCTGTGATAGCAGGCCCCTCTGTGTATGTTGGGGTGCTTACTGTTACAACATACTAAGCAAATACCAGGCAAACTTGAAAGGGAAGGCACTGGCAGCTAGGGGGAGCAGGAAAGTCCACTTGTAGATGACAATTGAGCTGAAGGAAACCAGGGATTCCAGGAAGTGGGGCTGAAGGGGTACGAGCATTCCAGGTATAGGGAACAGCCAAGCAAAAGCATGTAGACGAGAATGTGATGTATGAAGAAGAGCAAGGAGGTCCATATGGTTGGAAAATGGAGTGTGTGGAGGGGAGTCATGTAACAAGGATGCCAAGGAGAGAAGTGGCATCTGATCCTTGATCTAACTGGGAGCTGCTGGAGTTGATTGAATGAAGGTGATTTTGAGGGGTAGTGTATGATGTTAGTGGACCTACCCTTTAGGGAAATCCCTCTGGAAGGTTGTATTGAGGCTAAGCTTGGGATGAGGAGAGACTTGAGGACCAGAGATGAGAAAAGAGGCACCTGAGGCCCAGGTGAAAAGAGATGAAGGCTTGAACCAGGACTGAGTCTGTGTGAGGAGAGAGAGAAGACACCTAAGAAAGCTGTTATGAATGCAGAATAATACGATTTGGCCCCAGATTATATTTGTGGAGAGAGGGAGAGTAAGGAGTCTGTACTGACACCTGCAAGAGGGTGGCAACTCCTTGAAGTGGTAGCAAAGATCTGGAAACAAAGATGTTTGTCCTTGAAGGGAGGGATTTGTTACATTTTTGTATTTTGTACTCTTGGCACTATTCATGGAGCCTGGCATGTGATAGGTATTTATTAAATACTTATTGATTGATTGATATTGATTAGATCAAAAATGAAGATTTAAGATAACTATGTGTCTATCCAACTACCAAATATAGATCAAAATTTTAGAGCCATATATTCAAGAGGCTCCTGGGAGGGATATGTGCCCACTCAGACGGTGTTGGTGGAGAGGGAGGGGGTTCTCTAAGCCACTTTTATCTTTCTGGACAGCCATCTGGCAATATGGAATGAGAGCTATGAATGTATTCTTGTAGCCTTTGACCCAAACCTTCCACTTTGGGGAATACACCCCAAAAATATCCTACAGGGAAAAACGTAATTGGAATAAAGATGTCCACTGCGGTGCTATGAATAGCAAGAAACTGGAAACAAGCCAATGCCCACAATAGGGGAAGAGCTAAGGAAGTTCATGAGGTCAGAGAATGTGTGAATGGGAAAGATTCTTAGAGCACAGAATGCCAGATTTTGTTTGTTTATTCTCAAAGAGGACCGTGACATCATGAAGGTGATGCCATGACATACAAGTGAATTGGATTTAAGTGAGGAGGGCTGTGTAAGATTACAGACTTACTTTCTCCTCTGGAGTCATCTTGGTCTACTGACCAGATACATATCAAGACAACTGGAGATGACCAGATCTAGGCAGAATCTTAAGAGTTTGAATAACAGAATGGAAGAAACCTTGGCAACCACCTAGATTCTTGATCTAAAGCTCTAAGGGACCTCAGAGGACATCTAATCCAACCGCTGCATTTTACATACTGAAGCAACTGAGGCCCAGGGGGGTGAAGTGATTTGTTTAAAGCCATATTATGTAAGATATTAAGATGATAAAATCAGAAAGTCTATGAAAATGACCCTCACAGAGATCATTGGTGAAAAGAAAGTTTCCATAGGCACCAAAATATTCATAGTAGTTTTTTTGGTGTGTGCGTTTGTGGTAGCAAAGATCTGGAAACAAAGATGTTTGTCAACTGAGGAATGACTATGGAATATTCCTGTGCTGTAAGAAATGATGAACATAATAAATACAGAGAAACAGGAAAAGACTTAGATGAACTGATTGATGCAAAGTGAAGAAAGCAGACAGGAAGAATGACAGACAGTCATGACAACAGTGAACATGGAAAGACCTACCACAAAACAACCTAAAATGAACGTTGCAAAATTAAAAAGAATAAATTTGCCTCCAAAGAGACATAAGGACACTTCCCTTCATTGCTTTAGAGGACATCACATAGAATGTCAAATTTTTCAAAGCATTAATCACTTTTATTGATTTTTTTCTTTTTTTCATAAGAGATGGCTCTGTAAGAGGGGGAGAGGATTATAGGAGGGGGTCTAGGCAATTTGAAAGCAAAAATTAATAAAAATTTGAATAGTAGTTATCTGTATTTGTAATTAATTAAGGAGAGATGGGAAAGGTAGAAGAAGCAGAGCTTGGCAACAGATTGGATATGGGGGTGGTATGGGAGGAGAGATATGCTGAGTTAAGACCACACCAAGGTTGTGAGCCTGGAAGTACCCTCAACACAATAGGGTAATTGAGAAGAGGGGAAGATTTAGGAGAAAACATCATGAGTCTGTTTTGGACATGTTGAGTTTAATATATCTATGGTACATCCTGTTCAAGGTGTCCAAAAGGCAATTTCTGATCCATGACTGGAGTCTGAGAAAAAGGTTTTGTTGTTCAGTCATGTCCCATTCTCTGTGATTTCATTTTGGGATTTACCTGGCAAAGATTCTGGAGTGGTTTGTCATTTCCTTCTCCAGCTCATTTTACAGATAAGGAAACTGAGGCAAACGGGATTAAGTGATTTGCCCAGGGTCACACAGCTAGTAAGTATCTGAGGCCAGATTTGAACTTATGAAGATGAGTCTTTTGGATTCCAAGTCCTATCCACTGTTCCATTAAGTCTCAATAAATAGATATGAGACTGAAGGACAACCAACAACATAGAGAGGATAATTACAGCCATGGAAACTGAGTGATCATCAAGTAAAAGAGGGAGAAGAGAAGGTGGTTCAGGGGATACTTTAGGGGAAGGTAGAAGTATAGCTTTGACAGTTTCCTATTTTAGTTAATTATTATTTTTTCCAGTTAATTGCTTTTAGTATCTCCTTCATTTAAGTATTTTTTTAAAATTAAATTTTATTTTTTCAAGTACAAGGATTTATTTTCCCTCCTTCCCACTCTCCACCCTCCACTGAAGCAGGGGGAACCCTTGTAATAATGGTGTATAATCAAATAAACCAAATTCCAGCATTGTCCATGTCCAAAAATGTGTCTCATTCTGCATATTGAGCTCCTATCTGTCTGGCAGGAAGTGGGTCCTCTGGAATCCTGGTTGGTCTGTCTTGTTCTGTTGATCAGAGATCTTCAGTCTTTCAAAATCATTCTTAACTAATTATTCTCTAAAGTAGGTACTAAGTTCAGTTATTTCATATTGCTGCATGGCTGGAAATGCTCTCAGTGCACTTTGGGCAAAGCCCTGCTAGCTCCACCCTAGTTATGACTCCATTTGGGGTGCCATTGGGATATAGATTAAGTGACAGATATTTGTACATTTCGAAATGGGTGCAGGGCAACCTCTGAAAGGCACTTGTAGAAATAAGCTTCCCTGGAGAAGCTTTGAAGGTGATAAAGACGTTGTCAAAGAATAGACTCAGAGAGAGTACCCTGGGAGAGTTAGGCTCAGACTCCAAGTCAGGTTGGGTGCGCTCTGCTATGAGATGTTGTACTTGGCATTTCTTGTACTTGGGATATTGCTAGGGTACCATAACACCTAGCCATCAAACAGAAATGAGGAAGGGAGGAAGGAGAAAGAAGTAGATCTCTAGATTGGATTCCCATCAACAGAGATAGGAAGAACTTTACAGCATCAAAAAGCATAAAGTGGATAGAGCACCAGACCTGGAATCAAGAGGGCCTGAGTTCAAATCTAGTCTCAAACCCTTCCTAGTAGTGTCTCCCTGGGCAAGTCACTTAACCCTAATCACCTCCAGAAAGAAAAGCAAAGCAGTGTAATATATACAGAGGCTCCCTGCTATCTCCAGAATCTAATACAAAGGCCTCTGTTTTTGTTCCAGTTCCCAAAACCCTACCTTTCTCCCGGCTGTGCCCTACACCTAGACATTTCTCTCCTTCCTCCTGGCTCCTTAGATTTCCTTGAAGGCTTAGCTAAAGTCCCACCTCATACAGGAGATCTTTCTTGGTCCTCCTTAATATTGGTGCCTTCCCTCCCTCTGGTATTATTTCCATTTTATCCTGAAAATATCTTGTTGGTACATAGTTGTTTGCATATTATCTCCCCCATTAGACTGTGAACGTCTGAAGGGCAGGGACTATTTTTTTGCCTTTTTTTGTATTCCCAGAAGTTAGCACAATGTCTGGTAGACACTAGTAGCTTTATAAATGCTTGTTGACACAACTAGTATTATCAGTTAAACTCTGAATGCAGGTCTTTGGATACCTAATTCGGTTTCAATTACCTTGAAAGTATCTAGGATTCAGCACTGATTAGTCCTTATTTCTATGGATCTATGATCTCCTTGCTAGGGCCATTCCTTTCCCCACCTTCTTTGTCTTGCGTGGATTTTTGTCCCCATTGTATGAGTCTCCCAGCATATCTGCTTATTGCATGGGAGGCCTTCCTCCCACCACCACATATAATGCAGTATGGTCTACCTCCCAGCCTCCTTCTCCAACCAATGACGAGGTCTTGCCATCAAGGCTCAGAGAACAGGGATTAATAGGACAGTTGGATCCAGGCCAGGCCTTCTCACTGGCACTCCAAAGGGCTCCTTGGGCCAGTGACCGCCACAGCTTACACACCCAGGCACTTCTATGAGTTGCTTATTAACCAGGAAACATCAGGACAGGGAAGAGGTAGAGGGAGGGCAAAGCAATTGAAGTAGAAGTGGTAGGTGGGAGAACCTGTCTAAGCACATGATGGTAAGGATAGCCTGCAGGAGGAAGGCCCCAAATCACCCTCAAGATCCAGAATCCTGTGTCTAGAGCTGCAAGGGTAACCAGACATCATCTTATCTATCCACTTCTCTCATTTTACACAGGAGGAAACTGGGGCCTGGAAATAAGTGAGGTTAAGCCTCAAAAGTGGGATGAGAACTCAGGCCCTTTGCCTCTCTGGGCCTCATATTCCTACGTTAGAAAATGAGGGGATTAGACTAGATTACCTTTAAGGTCCTTCCCATCTAGTTAAGAAGGTAGTATAGTTGAAAGGCATTGGCTTTGTAGATAGAGATCTTGGGTTCAAATCCACCTATGGGACTATGGGCAAATTCTTCCACCTCTCTGGGTCTTGGTTTCCCCAGCTATAAAATTAGGCGGTTGTATCAGGTGGCTCCTGAGGTCCCCTGCAACTCTAGGTCAAGGTTCCTGTGATTTGTCCAAGCTCATGTAAAGTTGCTGTCTAGTCATTTTTCAGTTGCGTCCGACTCTTCATCACCCTGTTTGGGGTTTTCTTGGCAGAGATCCTGCAGTGGTTTTCCATTTCCTTCTCCAGCTCATTTTACAAATGAGGAAACTGAGGCAAACAGAGTTGGGTGACCTGCCCAGGGTCATATAGCTAGTAAGTGTCTGAGGCTGAATTTGAACTCAGAAAGAGGAGAGGTCTTCTCCAGACTCCAGGCCTCATGCTCTGTGCACTATGGCACTACTCAGCTGCTCTAAGTTAGTGACATAACTCATTTAAACTTGAACCCACTCTCCTGATTCCCAAGTTAGGATCTTTACACTATTCCAGCACACAAGTGCCACTAAGGGTTGATGACCCTAGAGCCTAGCTACCACCAAGAGAAACTGAGAGAGTTCTCATTATCAGCATGAGGTGGTCACCAAGAGCCAACATGAATGAATGAATGAATGCATGAAAAAACATGTAATAAGGGCTTCCTAGATATCCTATATCCCTGTATAGGAATATAGGAAAGACATGGCTTCCAGGATTGGAGATCATGTTGCCTTTCTTTGCCCTCCCATGAGATCCTGTCCAGAAGATGGTGCTCTGTTCTGGGGGCCATGTGGTAGATGGGACATTGATCATCAGGAGAGCATCCAGACAAAGGTAGCTAGGATAATGAAGAAGCTTGAGATCACACCATGTGAGAATATGATTTGTTGTTTCAGTCATGTCCAACTCTCCATGACCCCATTTGGGGTTATCTTTGCAGAGACACTGAAGTGGTTTGCAATTTCCTTCTGCAGTTCATTTGACAGATGAGGAAACTGAGGCAAACAGAGTTGAGTGACTTGTTCAGGGTCATTCAGCTAATTAAGTGTCTGAGGTCAGATTTGAATTTATGAAGATGAGTCTTCCTGATTCCAAACCCAGTGCTCTATCTACTCTTGCCATCCAGCTGCCCCTGAGATTATGATATATAACTTGAATGTATAGTTTTTTTGCTTGTTGTTTCCCCCATTAAAATGTAAGTCTCTTGAGGGTGAGGGAGGGGCTATGTTTTACTTTTCTTTGTATCACCGGAGCGATTACCACATAGTAAAGTACTCACTCAACAAATGCTTATTGACTGACAGTCTGACTGGTACCTTTGACTGACTGACCATAGTTCCATTGGTTTGGGACCATCTAGGGAAGTCATCTTGTCCATTACCTTGTTTTCAAGACATACTGTCCTTCTCAATGCCTAGACCAGGGGTGGGGAACCTGAGGCCTCATGGCCACATGTGGCCCTCTAGTTCCTCAAGTGTGGCCCTTTGATTGAATTCAAACCTTCGAGGTCACACTTGAGGACCTAGGGGGCCACATGTGGCTTTGAGGCTGCAGGTTCTCCACCCCTGGCTTAGACCATCTGGGACACAGGGTGTTGAGGGTGTGTGTAGACATTGGACCAAGAGCCAAGAGAGCTGGGTTTTACTAGCCCTATCATTGGTTAGTTGTGAGATCATAAGAAAGCCACTTTCCTAGTTTCTGTTTCTTCTTCTTTGGAGTAGGGGTTGGTGAGGCCATAGGATCCCTTTCAGCTGTGACATTCTGGCAGACTGGGATGAGGTGCCTACCTCCAGACCAGGCCTCTGGGCTGCAGAATGGCTTCCCGCTGGGTTGAGGAAACACTTGACATTCTGCACGGCTTAGCTGGCTTTGCTGGGAGTCTCCAGCAGGCTGGGTTTCACGTCTTGGGTTTCCAGGCTGCTCCAGCTGCAGGAAGGGAAGCGGGTGGGAAAGCTTTTTCTTCTGGCCTCTTTCCACACCAGGGATGGCTGTGGGAATGGGCAGCTCAGGGTTGTGGTGCTGCTGCTTTCCCAGAATACCACAGACACGACCAGGTCTTGTGAATGGGAACAGAGGGAAGAATGTTCTTCTGACCACTGTTCCCACCCAAGTTCTGGAAATCCTGGGGGGCCTTGGGTTCTAAAGGTTAACAACTTCTTCTGAAGGTCTCACAGATCATAAACCATGGAGACTGCAGACTTCAAGAAGCATCTGATACACAACTGATGCCTCTCAGGGTTCTGGGATTCTCTCATGCTTTGCCCTGCTGCCTTAAAAGGGATGCTGGAAAATGAAAACTGTACAAGAATGACTAGAAAATAAAAGGGTAGCAATCCCAGGATTCACTTCAATTCAATTCAGTGAGAGGGTATTCTCTCTGTGCTGGGCTTGGAGTCAGAAAGACCTGAGTTCAAATCCAGCCTCAGACTCTTCCTAGCTGTGTGACCCTGGGCAAGTCGCTTCATCCTGTTTGCCTCAGTTTCCTCATCTGTAAAATGAGCTGGAGAAGCAAATGGCAAACCACTCCATTATCTCTGCTAAGAAAACATCAAATAGGGGCAAGAAGACTTGGACATGACTGAAATATGACTAAACAAAAACACTCACAACTGTGCCAGTGCTATGGATCAAAAAGCATTTATCAAGAACCTACTGCATGCCAAACCTGTGCAGTAAAAGGTGCTGGGAATAGAAAGACAAAAATGGAAAAGGTAGCCTCAAAGAGCCTATATTCTGTGTACGTAAATTAGTGTATACACATATATATCTCTGTGTGTATATAACATAATCAATCAATAAGCATTTATTATGCCAAGTCCTGTGCAAGGTGCTGAGGATACAAAAATAAAAAATAGTCCCACCCTCAACAGAGCTTGTGCTCTATGGAATATTTGAGTCATAGAGTGCCAGAGCTGGAAGGGACCATAAAGATCACTTCTTCTGATCTACTAATTTTACAGATGGGAAAACTGAGGCCCCGAGAGACAATCACCAAGATCACTTGTCCAAGATCACTCATGCAGTAAGGACTGAGTTGGAATTGGAACCCAGGAACTCTGACTTCACATGCAGTCCTCTTTCCATTGCACTATATGGCCTCTGGATCAAGGAGCTGGCTGGTACTTCGAAGAGTTCCTCTGTCACATGCTAATGATACTAGCATTATAGGATTTATAAGGTACTTTTCTTCCATTCCTGGAATCTCAGAACACTTGCTAAACTACAAGCCACAGGGATTGTTACTCTTATTTTGCACATAAAGGGATTGTCCAGGGTCACCCAGCTAGGATGTATGAGGGGCAGGATTGGAACCTAGGTCTGCCTGGCTCCAAGCCCATCACTGCCCACTAACAAGTGGTCCTCTGGCCTTGGAGTCCTCTAGTCTCCAAGTGCCTCTCAAGGCCCCCATTCTGATTTGAGGTGGCTCCAGCTGTTAGGACATTGTTCCTCACATCAAGAAGACCCTTTTTTGTAGAAGCAAAATCCAATTAAAATCCCATTTATTGCAATTCTTCCATATTCTCCCATCTCCCTTAATGCTTGTACCTGCCCTCTGAGACTACCCAGAATTTATTTTCATTCCTTTGTATGTAGTTTGCATCTTATCACCCTTCTTAGATTGTGAGTCCCCTGAGGCCAGGGAATGGGTTTATTTTTGTTTTGTTTTTTGTGTGTATCCTTTCTTTACACAAATAAATATTTGTTGACTTTCCTTCCACCTAATTATGCCCCCCCTGGGTCTGAGCAAAAAAAGGCCATTCCCTCTGTCCTCAGACATCTATCCCTTCAGAAAGATGAAGATGGCCACCTTTTCCCTGTAAGTGTTCTTTCATTATGACTCAGAGCCACGATCAGGAGCAGAGGAGAAGAAACCCATGTCCACAGCCTGACATTACTGGCTACATGGCAGGGACTCAGCAGATGTGCTAGCTAAACTCTTTGTCTTTGAAAGATGGTGGGGGAGGTCTGGTAGGAGGAGAGAAAGGCAAATGTTGTCCTGCTTTTCAACAAAAGGGAAGCAAACAGAGTCTACAAACTACGGTCCAGTGACCTTGATTCCTATTCCTGGCAAGATCCTATAACATATTAAAGGGATGGCTAGTGAATGTATAGAAGAGGTATCACATAGTGAACACAAAGAAAAGTGATCAGAAAGAAGGGAATAGGTGTTAAGCACCTACTATGTGCCTAGTACTTTATAAATAGTATCTTATTTAATCCTTCTGACAACCCTGAAAGGTAAGTGCTATTCTTATCCCTATTTTGATTGAGGAAACTGAGGCAGCAGAGGTGAAATGACTTGCCCAGGATCACACAGCCAGTAAGTGCCTGAGATCAAATTTGAATTCAGATCTTACTGATTACTAGCTGAATGCTCTATCCACTGCACCACCTTGCTGCCTCTAATAAAGAACCAGTAAGGTGGGTCATACCAGATTCACCACATTTCTTTTTCCGTAAGGGTTACCAGACCGTTAATAATAAGAGTTAGCATTGACAAGGCAATTTAACATCTGCAAAGTGCTTTACAAGCATCTTATTTGATCCTAATAATCACCCTGGGAGGTAGGTGCTGTTATTCTCATTTTATAGATTAGGAAATTGAGGTTCATAGGGACTAGGAACCCAAGGTCACACAGCTAGTAAGTGTCTGAGGCTGGATTTGCATTCAGGTCTTCCTGATTGCAGGTCTCGTATTCTAGGCTCTATGGTGTTCTCTGGTTGCCTCCATTCTATCTCCCTGGCTATTATGTTATAGATGTAGTTTACCAAGATTATAGGAAAGGACTTGACAAGGAAATCAAATAAGCATTTATAAAGCACCTACTATACATATCTTGCATTGTGGTAGGTGCTGGAGTACAGAGATGAAGGCAAAGTTGCCCCTGTAGTCAAGGGTTTCACATACTAAGGACAAGACAAAATGGAAGGATGTGGGTTGGATGATGGTGCAGTAGGAGCTAAGCTTGGGACACAGAAAATGTCATCATTAATGGCTGCATCATATTTTATGGAGGTCTGCAGTGGGGTGCTCCAGGGATCTATGCCTGGCTTTGTGCCACTTGATGCTTTTTAATCAGTAATTTGGATAGAGGGACATATGGCACACTTTTCAGATCTGCAGATGATACATAACAGGGAAGAATAGCTAGTCCACTGGATAGCAGAATCATGACCCAGAAAGGGACTTTTTTTTCTTTTATGGACTAGCATGCCCCTGAGAGCCCCTCCAAAGCCAATATTTTGTAAGCTCCTCCCTTGAAATGCTCGATGTTTATACATAGACTGTATTAAGTCTGTGTGGAGGTTAGACTTGACAATCACAGGGTCTCTGAATCTTTAGATTTCCTAAGGATACATATTCTGAATGTCTAATGTGGAAAGAAACTCAAACCCTCCAAGGTGTCAGGGGAAAGCACCCACAAAATCTAAATAGAAATGCCCAGGAATCTGCCTTATTCAGGTGATCAGAGTGGTTACATTTGTAATGAACAGACAGGAGAGAGAGAGACTTTGATCATCCTTTGTCCTTACATAGCTTGTCTAAAAAAAAAATTATTAATAGCTTTTGTTTTTCTAATACCATGTTTCCTAATGTAACCATATCCTGACCCCCTCCCCAGAGAACTGCCATTCCTTATAATAAAGAAGAAAAAAAGGGCTGCGAAAGTAACTGACACATTGAAAACACTCCAATTCATCTAAGCGTTCCACTGTCATGTTCCAAGCTGCAGCAGGAGGTGCCTTCCCACATATCTTCTCTAGGCAGGCTTGGTCATTATAATGTCATGGTATTCTCTTTTGACCCATTTGTCATCTCGCTTTCCATTTACTTTATTATGGTGAGTGTGTACGTGGCTTTCTTGTTTTATCTGACCTCACTTTACATTTGTTCAATTAACATGTGTTACTATGTGAAGCACCGGGTTAGAGCTCAGGATTCAAGTAATAGTCCCTACTATCCAAGAGTTTATGTTCTAATGAAGATAAGTATGTGTTAAAATAGTTATAGAATAAATAGGAAGTGAATAAATACAAAGCAATTAAATATAGACAAGTTTGGGAGGGAGAGCACTAACTGTTGGGAGGATCAGGAGAAAATGGTACCTGATCGCTATCTTTTCTTATTTTTTATTTTTATAATTTTTATTACATTATTTTAAAATATTTTCTTTTTTCCAATTACATATAAAAACACAATTTTTCATATTCATTAAAAAACTTTTTTGTTCCAAATTCTTCCTCTCCCTCCCCCCTGCCTAGACAGTAAGCAATTTGATAAAGGATATACATGTGCAGTCATGAAAAGCATACTTCCATATTAGTCATGTTGTGAAAGAAAACACAGACAAAACACAACCACACACACACAGAGTAAAAAATAGTATGCTTTGATTTGTATCCCAATTCCATTAGTACTTTTCTCTGGAGGCATTTTTCATACTAAGTCCTTCCGAGTTGTCTTGGGTCATTATATTGCTGAGAATAGCTAATACATTCACAGCTGATCATCCTACGATACAATGTTGCTGTTACTGTGTACAATGTTCTCTTGGTATTTCTCACTTCACTTTGTATCAATTCACATAAGTCTTTGCAGGTATTTCAGGAATACATCCTGGTTGTCATTTGTTATAGCACAGTAATATTCCATCACAATTATATACCTCAAGTTGTTCAGCCATTCCTTAAATGATGGGTAATCCTTCAATTTCCAATTCTTTGACACCAAAAGAAGAATTGCTATATACATTTTTGTACATATAGGTCCTTTTCCTTTCTTTTTTAAATCTCTTTGGTACACAGACTTAGTAGTGGTATTGCTGGATCAAAGGGAATGCATAGTTTGACAGCCCTTTGGGCTTTCAGACTGATTAGATCAGTTCACATTCCACCAACAGTGCATTAGTGTCACAGTTTTCTAACATCTGCTCCAACATTTGTTATTTTCCTTTTCTGCCATGTTAGTCAATCTAACATGTATGAGGTGGTACCTCAGAGTTGTTTTAATTTGAATTTTTCTAATCAATAGTGATTTAGAGTATTTTTTTCATATGATTATAGATAGATAGCTTTGATTTCTTTATCTGAAAAACTGCCTGCTAGTATTCTTTGACCATTTATCAATTGGGGAATGACTTGTATTCTTTTGATGGGTCTTTTTCAGAGAAACTTACTGTAAAAAATTCTCCACAGTTTTCTGCTTTCTTTCTTTCTCTGCTTTGTTGGTGCAAAACCTTTTTAACTTAATGTAATCAAAATTATCCATTTTACATCCTGTTTGTTCAAGATTTCTTCCCTTATCCATAGATCTGACTGATAAACTACTCCATGCTCCCCTAATTTGCTTATGTCTAAATCATGTACCCATTTTGACCTTATCCTGGTATATAGTGTGAAAAGTTGGTCTATATGTAGTTTCTGCCAAACTACTCTCCAGTTTTTGTCCAATAGTGAGGGTTTTGTCCCCAAAACTTGGATCTTTGCTATTTATCAAACACTAGTATTGTGTACCCAATCTATTCCACTGATTTACCACTCTATTTCTTAGCCAGTAGCAGATTGTTTTGATAATTAATTCTTTATAATTGAGTCTGAGATCTGCTAAGACTAGGCCCTGATTTGTATCTTAAAGCAAGAGAGGGTCTCTCTGAAGCCATGGCAAGCAAGGAATGTATTTCAGGCAAGTGAGATGACTCAGTGAAAAGACTCAGGGATAGGAGGAGACAGAGTAGATCATATCTATTGTTTCTTCTAGCACAGAAATATTCCATTACATTCATGTACCACAATTTATTTAGCTATTCCCAATTAATGGCATCTTCTACTTCTAGTTCTTTGCTATAAAAAGTGCTGCTGTAAATATTTTGGTATCTCTTGGGTCTTTCTTTCTGTCTTTGATGCCCTTGGGGCATATGCCTATCAATGGAATCTCTGGGTCAAAGGGTACGGACATTTTAGTCATTTTCTTCCCTTAATTTCAAATGGCTTTGCGGAACAACTGGATTAATTCTCAGTTCCACCAGCAGTGCATTAGTTTTGAATATCCTCTTCCTTGAGGGACTTCGGCAACCATTACAATAGCAAATAACAATAAATTTTTAAAAATTGCTCCTAATCAGACAGGTAAACTGTATTATGGCTGATACAAAGTGTATACAAATGCAAGAAGCTTACATTGGCTATGCAGGCAGAAAACTATGAAAATGCCACTCTTGTAAAGAATACATAACCATTTAGGAGAAAAACATATTGACAGTTAAAGTGATCATCTCTTTAAAGAAAAGGACAATTGAAGCTGAGGGAGAGATATCAGCTCCTTCAGCTAGCCAGAGATACCATGGGATGCTAGCGAAAGAATTATTGTGCTGGGAGTAATTCTTATCAAAAATGCTTATTTTGAAAAAAATACCAACATATAAGTTATAATACTCTGAGAGCCCCAAACCAAATTTTAGGGTTACCAAGAAGACCTACCCCAATCCTTCTAGGCCTCTGTAGTCCAGACCAATATCCCTGGGACTGGGGAGAAATTATCCCAGTCTGGGATAAGAAAGAGATGGATGGATGACCTTTACTGGGAAGTTTCCCCTAGATCCAGGGTTCTTCACCTTTCTTGTGTTGTGGATCCCTCTAGCAGTCTGGTGAAACCTGTTGATCCTTTTTCAGAATAGTATTTCTAAATGCATAAATTAAAATGCATGGAATTACAATGAAAACCAATTACATTGAGATGCAATTATCAAAATGTATATTTTTTAAGTTCATAGATCCAGGTTAAGATTCCCTAGCCTAAACACTTTTTGTCAGACATTTCTCAAACCTTGCCTTTGTAATACCTAATTTCCCATGGTATGCTCCTTTTTATCTAGCCCTTACCCATCTATCCTTGAGTTTTGCTCCATAAAGCAGATTTTCCCAAGGCCACCATCAGGACAAAATGCTCATTACCTTAACCTTTCCTCCATTTTGAACTCAGCAGTTATAATAAATGAAGCCAGTTAATGAAAGAGGAAGAAGGGAGAGTCTTCCAGTTGGGCTCCAGTGTGGTTAAAAACTTGTATTGAAACCTTCAGTTTCCTGATTTGGGAACTGAATCTGGGGTAGTAGGGTTAGGGTGGAGGAAAAGGGCAGAATGATTCATTCTCTGTCAGATCTGTTTATTCTGTGGTGACTGTCTCCAGCATGATGCAGCAAGATCAGGGGAGCCCAGGCCTCTGACCTGGCAGGAAAGATGGGTTAGGCAGCATGTCAGCACACCAACCTTTGCCCTTATTTGCTCTTGGTGAGGGCAGCCCTGCCAGGAAGCAGACACTCCCCTCTTGCTGAGTCTCTGCCCCACAGTCCTGATTCACCAGTGATCCCCAGCGGCTTGTGAGTGGACACTCCACTCAGACGAGGGTACATGGAGACTGCCGGGAGCCAAGTGGCCAGAAGATCACCTCTAGAGTGACAGAGAGGAATTTTTGGAGGGTGGGCTTAGATGTCGTTGAGCACACCCATAAATGAAAGCTTCCAACTCCTGGCCTCTTTTCAGAAGGCAGGCTTATCATTAACCAGCTTGCCTCCTCTCTCCAAAAACCTGGCCCCTACCCAGGGCAACAGGGCATATGAGCATTTAGGTTGGGTGCCTAAGTGACCTGAAAGGGCAAAACCCCAAGTATGGGTGGGGACAAGGGCTTTTAGCCCCTCCTGCTCGTTCTGCCCTCAACTGGGAGCCAACAAATCTCCTTTCAGGTTTTGCCTTTGCTGCCAATGAAATATCAGCTTGAAGTACTTTAAAATAGAGGAGCGGGGGAAGAAGAAAGAAGGAAGTCCCTTCTTTTATGCCAAATGAAGCAATTTTCTTCCTCAGAGAGCTGCTGAAATTGTCGATGTATAGACACGCCTCTTCATGATGCCTTTCTCATTGTAAATGTCTGTCACAGCAGACACTCCTTTCTCCTCCAGTCCAGTCCAGTCCTGTCTTGTCCAACAAACATTTATTTCCTGTCTAGAAAGTGCCCGGCACCAGGTCAAGTGATGGGGGTGCAAAGACAAAATGAACATTAGTCTTCAAGGAACTTACCTTCTACTGGAGAATGTGAAATTAACCCGAAAAAATAGATTGGAACCTACCTGGGGTGTCTTCACTGTTGGCAGTGTAGGGATTTTGGAGCAAAACAGCAGCAATGGAAGACTTTTGTTCTTGGTGTTAATATGGCCATCCTTGTGAATTATGAAATTAAAAATTATTATGATTGCACTATGTGCCTGCCTTGCACTGTACAGGTATTATCTTATTTGATGTTTACAACAGCCCTATAAGGTAGGTGATGCTATGATCCTTATTTTAAAGATGGGGAAACTGAGTTAGTAACTTACCCAGGATCACACAGCCTCTAAGTGTCTGAGGCTGGTTTTGAACTCGAGTCTTCCTGATTCCACACTCTACCTACTGCACCATCTAGCTGCCCCTGGGCAATGGAAGGAGAGAGGAATTGAAACTAGAGGCGGAAGACACTAGAATCAGGCACTGAGAAAAGTCAGCACCGTTACTCTTCTCCCACTCTGGCCCCTGCCCAGAGAATCTTCATTTATTCACTAACCTTTACTTACTCCTAAAAGTCTTTTCTGTGAAACCAGTAATGGTGCGAAGCATAAGGGGAAATTCTATGTGCTGAAAGAAGCTTTGAATTTCTGGAAGGCTCAGGTAAATTTCCAAACCCTCAAGGAAGCCCCTTTGCCACATGGAGAGAGGGTATCCCATGTCTCCAGGACAGTCACAGGAACAGTCCTATCTGGAGGAGCTAATATCACTGCCTTTAAAACATGTGATTCTAAATCTAAAGAAGGGTTGGAGCAACATTCCACACCATCACAGAGAGAGGGCTGGGACTGGCTGCACTAGTCCTGGATTGGATCAGGACTCAGGAGAACCAGGTTCTAATCCAATCTCTCCTCCCCACCCCACCTCCACCGAGTGTGATTTTAGGCAGGTTACTTTCCTTCGGTTCTAGCCTTCAGTTTCTGAATCAGTAATTCTTTTTTTTTTT
>CM053773.1:221811717-221866081 GCA_028658325.1 Potorous gilbertii | reverse complement strand
CCATTTTTCATGCTTTTCCTGGCTCTCTCTCATTTCTTTTCCCAGTTTTTCCTCCACCTGTCTAACTTGATTTTCAAAATCCTTTTTGAGGTCTTCCATGGCCTGAGCCCATTGGGTATCTATTTCAGATGTTTGGGATACAGAGGCCTTGACTCCTATGTCTTTACCTGATGGTAAGCATTGTTCTTCCTTATCAGAAAGGAAAGGAGGAAACATCTATTCACCAAGAAAGTAACCTTCTATGGTCTTATTTTTTTTCCCTTTTCTGGGCATTTTCCCAGCCAGTTACTTGACTTCTGAGATTCTTCTCCACTCCACCTTGCCTCCAGATCTGCCCAACTAGTGCTTGGGGTCTGAAATTCAAATGCTGCTCCCCCGCCTCAGGGTTTTCTGCGGTGGCCCGGCTGCTATTCAATGTTCTTGTGCTTAAGTTCTGGTGCTCAGGTAGGGGCAGGGCCGCCTCCCAGGCTCAGTTCCCTCAGGAGGTTTATGCGGAGACCTTCAGCAATGGACCTGAGCTCCTGCCTGCTCCGGGAGCCCCTGGCTGCCCGCTGCCCCTGCCACTGCCTCCCAAGGGGGCCCAAGCCATGGAGACACCCCCCTCCTCTCTTGGCCAGCCCAGAAGTCTGTCTCACTGATCCGTGCACTTGTGGGTGGAGGGACCTTTGTGGCCGCTGGAGATTCCATCCCTGAAGCCTGCTCGGATCTGCTCCTCTCGGTGCCGCGTGGCCAGGGTAGGGCTAGGCTCTGCTCCCATCCAGTGCACAACAGACCCCTGGGGTCGGCTCTCCAGGGCTCCCTGGAATGGAAATCTCCCCCACTCCGTTGCTGCGCGGCTTCCACTGCTCCAGAATTTGTTGGGAGTTCCTTTTACAGGAAATTCATGGGCTGTGGGTTTGGAGCTAGCATATGGGAATCTTTTTACTCTGCCATCTTGGCTCCTCCCCCCTGAATCAGTAATTCTAACAACTCACAACTCAGATTGCTGAGGGAAGTTGCTTCTGGAGTTGGGAAGACCTGAGTTCAAATCTAGCCTCATCTACTTCCAGCTGTGTCTTTGAGAAAGTCACTTAACCTCTGTCTACCTTGGTTTCCCCACCTGTAAAATGGGTTTGGTAAAAGTAGCACTTACCTCTCAGGGTTGCTGTGAGGATAAAATGAGATATGTGTAAAGTGATTTAGATTTTGTGAGCTCCTTCAGGACTGAGATTGTTTTTGTCTCTTTGGGTATCACCAGCACAGGGCCTGGCATATAGCAGGCGCTTAATCAGTGTTTATCATCTGACTGACATTTCAATAAAAGGCCATGTGGCATAATGGAAAAAGAACTGGCTTGTGAACCAGGAAGACCTGCTCTACGTTGACTGCAAGCCATCTGACCAACCTCTGTGTTCTGGGCAAACTCTCTAGGATATGAATTCTTCATTTGAGAGCTGTGAACTTAAAAATATATATATTTTGCCATCTGTATTTTGATGTAATTGGTCTTCTTTGTAATCTTATGAATTTTATTTTATACATTTAAAAACAGTATTCTGAGAAGGGATTTGTAGGCTTCACCCAATACTGTTACAAGGAGTCCAGGACATAAAAGGAGAGTAGGAACTGCAGAGAAAGTAGAACCTTCAATGCTAGAGGAAATTTTTTCAGCTCAGAGTTCTATAGGCTACTGAAGTCCCAGGTCCAGTCCCTCTCCCTATCCATTCTCTGTCCTATTAAATTCCACCTCTGACACCGACTCAGTAGCTGTGTAAGCATGAGCAAGTCTCTGAGCCTCTGCTTTTTCATCTGTAAAATGGGCACACACTAAAACTGTCCCTGTAAACTCTGCCTCTACCTAGCCCCTAACCCAGTATCTGGTATAGAGTTGTTTTTTATCCTTCATTCTCAAAGATAACAGGTGATGCCATGACATGTAATCAAATTGTATTTAAGTGAAGGAGGGATGCACAAAATGTGCTTAAATAATGAAAACTTGACCGTGAGGCATGGAGTTTTCCTCAAACACACAGGGACAATGCCCGCTGGAATGGGATTCCTTTCAGGGTCAAATGAAATAATATATGTACAGTGCTTTGCAAACCTAAAAACCACTATATAAATATTTGTGATCCCTATTTGAAGGGTACAAAGAAAGTTCTCGGAGAAGGGAGATCACTCTTATAGAGAGTGTTCAGCTTTCTAAAGGGATCACAGTATTAGAGAACTAGAGCTCTCAGAGGCCATCTATTTTATAGATGAGGAGACTGAGACCCAGGCAGGACACATATAGAGGGTGTCCCCTATCTCTGGCACAATGATGGGATAGTCCTACCTGGATGTTCACCCAAAGTCACCCAGCCAATAAATGGCAGACTAAGGTACCCAAACCCTTGAGGATGAAGATTTGACATGATCTCCCAGATCCCTAATTTTCTATGCTGTCACATCTGGCTTTCCCCTTTAAATGTCAACTGGATGCTATGCCTTGGTTCCCTAGCCCCCTTCACCTTTCCAAGGGCACTCTGGGGGCTGGTTCCCTCCCAACTGGCTGAAGATCCACAAAGGTCAGAGAAAAATATCCTTCCCTTCTTTTACAAACAAACAAAGCCAATGCATGTGCTAGAAAAGTTAAGATGTATTAATAGCCAGAGATTTTGTTTTCCCATTCTGGTGCTTGTCCCGTTCCACTTGGAGGAAAGATAAGAGAACGCATAATGTTCTCCTTCTACACTCCGCACCCCCCCACCCTGGGACAGCAAGTCAGGAGGCAGGGACCATTCTGTTTAAAGTTGTTCCTAATGCATAGACTCTGAGAAAAGAGAATGAAAAGTTTATGTTCAGTTATCCTTGGCTACGGTTGCTGCTAAGCAGAGAAACTCAATATTGTTTAAACCTTCCAGGCAAAAGGGTTGCAGGGCAACCTTCAAACAATAGAAAATACCCCAAACTAAAAAAAAGCCTTTGAAAGGTTGGAAATGGGACTTTTTTTTCATTTTCCTTCTTGATGCAGTGATTCCAAAATTGGGAAAGGGGGAATATCTTGACCATTTTGCATTTTTCTTGCCCAGCAGGTCATTCCTTTGTCTGATTCCACCTTTAGGATACTGAAAGCGGTTCCCTCCTCCCAGAACCCTCATTTTTAAGGAAAATATCCAGGCAAGCCGTGTGTTGCTTCTTCTCCACACTGCACTTCTGGCTTGAGACTTTCTCTATCCTTCTTTACTTCCCCCTTATCCCTTTCAACTTCTTATGTGTTTGTCTTCCCCCAGTAGAATATAAGGTTCTTGAGGGCAGAGATGCTCTCTTTCTCTGTGGCACATAGAAAGGGCTTAATAATCAATGCTTGTTGATTTGACTTGGGACGATGACTGTAGATTAATCAAGGATGAATCAAAATAACCTGTTTTTCCCTCCTCTCCCCCTTTCTCTCTGCCTTTGGACTTTTGTCTGTGGTCAGCCCTCTATTCTCGTGTGGGCAGAAAAAGTGGGGAAACTATGAGAGGTTTAAAAGATGCTCTGTTGTTCCAAGATGTTTCAAGGACTGCACCTGTTATATTCTCCCTAGAATCTGACTTGCACTGGGACTAGCATTGTAAATGGGAGAGGCTTGAAGTGAGAAGGGGTTAGAGACTAGGGTAGTGGAAATCAGGGTGGATGGGTATGACACACTCCTGGTCTACATTTGGAGCTCTATGTTCTCTCCCTTCCAGGCCTGAAGCAACCAGCACATTCTCAGATAAACAGACACACTACACCCCGCTTCTTTGGTAGTGTTGTCAAAGACAGCCTGCTTCCCTTTGCTTTTTCTCAGCAAGGTCAGATCTTGAACTTAAAGCCTAGTATGCTGGACCAGGTACTGCCATCTCTAGTGGTTATTGATCTGGAGGGCTTACTATATGGAGAGTCAAAGGGTCAAGAACTGGTAGAGACCTAACTTTTTATTTTAAAGATGAAGAAATTGAGGCCTGAGGAAACAATGGCTTGCCCAAGGTCACACAGCTAGGAAGTAGTAGAACTGGGATTCTAAATCCAGGACTCATTCCATTATATGAGCTAAGAGGATGGCCAACATATTTGTTACTTGATGGACTTTTAATAGGGATGTACATTATTTCAATGGATCAACCAAACTATAGTTAGTAAGTGGATAGGGAATGGGGAGGTTGGCACAAGTAACTCTCCAATACCCCATGGCTTCCTGTTATGGTCAGACTCAAATATAACCCTCCCCCTATTAAAATCTTTCATAACCTCACTCCTTCCTACCTTCCCAGTCTTCTGACATTTCACTATCCTTCCCAATGGCTCTGGTCTTTCTGCTCTCCCTTGCACAAGACACTCCATCTCCCAACTCTGTGACTCTTCCCTGAGTGACCTCATGTCTGGAACGCTCTCTCTTATCTCCACCTCCTGGCTTCAGTTATCAGCTAAAATACTTTGGCAAAAAGACTTTTCCATCCCCCTTAATGCTAATGCCTTCCTCCTGATATTATTTCCAATTATTACTATGTCCATCTTGTTTGAATGAGTTAAACATTAATTAATCACTTACTATGTACTGTGCTGAGGACACATAGAAAAGGCAAAAGCTTCTGGAGCTCCCAGTCCAGTGAATTGTTTGTGCATAGCTGTTTGTACATTGTCTCACTCATTTAGAGAGTAAGCTCCTTTTTCTTTGTATCCTCAGAGCTAAGCACTGTGCCTGGAACTCAGTAAGTGCTCAATAAATGTTTATTGCGTTGAGTTGACCCAGGTTCTCTGGGTGAGTCAATGAGCTAAATCCTCCAAGAGTTGGAAGGGACAGTAGAGGTCATCCAGTCCAAGGTCCTCAAGGACCATACATTCTAATGGGAGACAGAATTTTATATTGATAATCTATATATGAGAAAATATAAAAACAAAGTAGAGAGAAGGTAACCCTAGGTAGGATGGGCACGAGGAGCTGGGAGGTCTAGGAGGGTCTTTCTGTAGGATGTGGTCCTTGATGGATTGCTTAAAGACTTTTTACTCATCGGCAAAATGGATATTTTACGAATAATTGTATTATTGTATGAATAAAATGAGAAGAGAGCACTGAAAGTCCAGGAATTGGGAGGATCCTCTCCGATTTTTTAATAGCATGTTGATTCAGACTCTCCCACCAACTTACCCTTCAACCCTCCAAATCTTGGATAAATGTGCTTTGCAACTGTTGCAGGCTGCCCCAGACTGATTCATTCATTACTCTGAAGGCAGACTGGAGCGGTTAGGTCCTTCTTTTCTCCCATAACCTGTGACCCACCCCAAGCAGTCACTCACAGAGAGTTCAGAGGGGAAAGGAAAACTGAGAGAAAGAAAAACAAATGCCCCTCAGGGCTGCTGGCTCTGTACCAGAACCTGCTAGAGAGTTTCTGGGCTAGGGAGAGGTCTGGAAGAAGAAGAGACCTCAGAGCCCTCTTGCTTTTTTTTTTTTTTAGTGGAAAGGCTTGTTGTTGTTTTTACTTTGATTAAAACTCACAGCAATGTTCCCAAGCCTTTCAGAAGGGAGCCTGGGAAACCTTGACTACTGAAAAACAGTCACAAGCAGTCTACTTAGCGAGTCACTACAATTGGACCTAGTAGGCAGCTGCTCTCCTTTCAGAATCAGGGCCAGTATTTCTCCTCAGGTTCCAAAGCAAACTCCCAGGCTGTCCTTCACTGGGTCAAATGGATACTGCTCACAGGAAAAAACCTCAGCAGCACCCTGTCGGTGGTCTCAGAGGAACATGGGACATGGAGCCTCCCATGAAACACAGGCTGCCAGAGCCTCTGGGGAACAGCTTTCCAGATGAGAGCTTCGCAGATAGCACGTGTGTTTATCCTTATTTCACTTCAGTGATAAAGAAAACATTGATGGAGGTGCCTACTATGTGTAAAGCACCAGTCAGACATGGAAGGGGACATGGTGAGCAACTCTGGTTTCTGCTCTTTGAGCTCCTTGTTTCATATTCAGGTTAAAATAGGAAATGAGGACAATTCTGTGAGAATAAGAAGGAAGGTAGAAGGAGTAACTGGGCTTGGAGTCAGGGAGAGCTGAGTTCAGATCTTGCCTTACACATAATTAGTAGCTATGTAAGCTAATGGGTCTCTGAGCCTCTGCCTTTTCATCTGTAAAATGGACATATCGTACTTGTAGTCTCTATCTCTGCCTAGCACCTAGCATAGTGTCTGGTACACAGTAGATACTTGATAAATGCCTGATGGATCGACATGTTGTTTTTCTCCAGTTTCACAGAGATAGAGCTGACTGGGGCTGGGACCCTTTTGTAAGGGTCAAATGAAATAATGAAAGTACAGTGCTTTCCAATTCTGAAAAGCACTGTACAAATAATGGCAATCACTATTAGAGAACAAAAGAAAGTTCCATGAGAGGAGAGATCACCTTTAACCTGGGGGAATGGGGAAGGAGAAACCAGGGGTTGGCTTTCAAGAAGTTATTGACGTGGACAGGATAACAGAACTTTAGGGTTGGAAGAGACCTCGGCAGTCATCTTCTCCAACTCAGAACCCGAAAGGACTCCCTGCTATCACAGAGTCAACAAGTAGTCACCTAGTGTGTGCTAATAGACCTTGGAAAAAGTAGAATACAAGGAAGTTCAGTTCATTGTTGGACAGCTCTCTGTCAGGAAATTGCTTTTGGACATCAAAGCCAGCTTGGCTTTTCTGCATCTTCCACCCTGTTCTGGTTCTGCCCTCAGGGTCGAGGATAAAGACCTTACCTTCTTTCCTCATAGGCTCTCCTAAGACCTCTACACCTGACTAATCACCCACAGTCTCTTCAATCTAGTAGATTCAAGGTCATCCTACTTTCTGTCTTCCCAATACTCTTCAGCTTTATCTAAACTGTACAGTATAGAACTGAACAAGACACTCTGGATGTGGCCTAGCCAAGGCAGAACCTGAAGGATCAACAGGGTTTCAACAGGCAGCTTTGGAGAGCAGGGCATTACAGGAAGAGGGAACTTCACTATCAAAATCAGGGAGGTGGGAAGCATTTGGGGAAGTCATGACTAGTCCAGTTTGCATGGAGTGTAAGTATGTTGAAATCACGTTGTAGAGGGCCTTCAGGGAAAGACTAAGGACTTTGGCCTAATTTGACAGACTGAAGGAACCACGGAATGTCCATCTTATATATACACTGCTGTTAATGGAATTTTCCTTAAGTACAAATCTGACCACATCAGTCCCATAGTCAACTAATTCCAGTGACTTTTGATTGCCTCCAGGCTCAAATATAAACTCCTTTGTTTAAAACCCTACCAAATCTGGCCCTAACCTCTATTTCCCCATCCCAGTAGATATTACTCACCTTCCTGTGCTCTACCATCCTGTCCAACTGACTTTTTGTTTCCTCACTCATGACACTCCATCTTCTGGCCCCTGTGTCTTTGAACCAGTCATTGCATGTGCCTGGACTGCATTCCCTCCTAACCTCTGCTGCAGAGAACCCCTCTCATTTGGTGAGCTGAAGCTGTGACCCGCCCTCCCAAGCTATTTTGTATTTGACTATTTTTTTGAATGTGTGTGTGTGTGTGTGTGTGTGTGTGTGTGTGTATAAACACACAAACTAGTTTTGTTTATATAATATATATGTATGAATAGTTTTTACATATAACATATATAATGAGTATATTATGTATTTTAAAGTATATGTAAATCTATATATGGCAGCTAGTTGGTGCAGTGCACAGACCCCAGGACCTGGAGTCAGTAAGACCTGAGTTTAAATATGATCAGCTGTGTGACCCTGGGCAAGTCACTTCATTGTTGTTTGCCTCAGTTTCCTCCTCTGTGAAACAGGGATACTAGCAGCTAATTGATGTGAGGATCAAATGAGGTAATTGTAAAGCCCTTATTAGCATAGATCTCAGCACATAGTAGGCACAATGTGTTAGCTATTATTAATAATATAAATTTATATTTCAATTTAAATGTGTATAAACTTATACATATATGTATTTATATTTTAATTTAAATAAACATATTTATATATGTGAGTTCAAGATCAGAAGTGGGAAGAAAAACAGGAAGCAGTGGCTATGCAGGGTGGTAGGCAGATGGAGGCTTCTGCATGGATGATATTTTTCCGTGTGGCAGGATGGTACCCTAGAGACAGGGCTGAAGTGACTGGGGCTCAAGAACTAGGGTCTTGAGTATGCTTTTTAAAGGCAATAGACACAAGACACTCTGTGTGTGTGTGTATGTGTATGTGTGCGTGTGCGCGTGTGCGTGTAAACGTGACAGTTCTAAGGCCATCCTGGAGCAAAGAAATTGTCTGTAGAAATGCCAAGGATGACCAGAACTGGAAAATGGGCCCTGGGCCAAGGCCACAGAAAGGAGCAAGGGGAGGCTGGGCCAGGGTGGGGGTGGGGCGCAGGGTGCAGCATGGAGGTACAGGAAAGGTGGCCTGGAATGCTTTGAGGCTGCAGAGGTGAGCTCACAAGGAGTGACAAGGGCCTTTTCAGATGCATGGCAGAGACCCTGGGGATTCAAGGAAGGAGCAGCCGGCATCCCGCACCTGGGTGACCCTCCAGGAGCCTCTGCCAAAGGGCTGATTGAGTGCATCTAAACTTGAGTAACCTGACCTGAACTGATCCAAGTCCTTCACAATAAATAGTTTATGGCTCAATAAGAGAAGCAGGAACGTTAGACCTGGAAGGACCTTCAGGGATCATCATGCAACCTCTTCATTGAACAGGGGAAGTCATTCAGGCTCTGCGTCAAGGGACTGAAAAGTAAGAGTCAAGGTTTAAATGGCATCTTCTGCCCCAGGCCCAGGGCATTCTCCATCACAATGGCAGCAGATCACAGGTGACAAAATATTTTCCTTAGGACACACCTTGGAGGTAGAGAATGAGAGCATTATGATCCTTGTTTTCCAGATGAGGAAACTGAGGCTGCTTATCTAGCTGATCAGGAGTCACACATCTCTTCTGAAACATCATGTGCCTTTTATTCCCTTTGAGAAGAGTCCTGGTTCTAGGTTCAAATTCTGCCTCTGATGCTTCCTGTGTAATCTTGTACCAGACCCCTTTTCCTTTGGCCTCAGTTTCCTCATGTGAAATGAGAGGGTTGGGTTACAGGGTCTCTGAGGTTCCCTTCTAGCCCTAGGTCTGGGATCCTTTAAGCCGATGAGCCTTAGACTCTATAGTACAATTTGTTCCACATCAAATTGTCTACAAGAGTGCACCGGTGTTCAGAGGTGTTAGGCCCACAAAGCAGGCTGCAATGACCCACAGAACTGCAAATGTGGCCAGAACCAGAATAAAATGTAACTGGAAAATGTTTAACAGAATAAAAAATACCACACAGATAATTTTGATTTGCTGAGTCATCACACAGCCAGCAGGACTGTTTCTACTGGAGTTTGACATGGCTGTGATAGGTGTACTACTGGGGAGGGAGAAGAAGGCCAGATCCAGTCCCCAGCTTAGGCTGCGTGTGGTGGCAGCAGTTTGTGGGGCGGATCTATCAGAGACACCCGGAATTGGAACATGGTGGAACCCTTCTTTTCCATCAGAGGGTTCCACTGACACAGCAGTGGTTTCACTGGGTGGACCAGTGGCCAGCTGGCTATATTGCTCTAGGTCCCCATCTTAGGCACTCTTCCCAGATCATCACTCCTTCCTCTTACAAGTGTACACGCTGAGGAGAGATGCGCCATTTCTGGTTAGAAGATAACATGATGGGGAGAAGCTTCAGGTCAGATGCAAATATGGCTATAGAAAAACTGGGAACAAAAAATGGGAGAATTCCAGGAAACATGTGCCGACAGAACCGGTGTTTGAAAGAAATCACTTACGGGGCCGGAGGCAATGGGGAGACAGGGCCAAAGATGGAGCTAAGCCCACTTCTCCCCTTTACTGCTATTGCTTACATCTCTATGGAAATCTGGGAGCAAGTCTAGTACTGGCACCTGCCTCCTCTTCACTCAAGGATTCCCCACCATTTTTGGTCTCTGGATCCCTTGACTGTCAATAAACCTTTTTCTGCCTCTTACTCAAAAGAAAATGAATTCCAGAGCAGAGATTGTTTTCAAGCTGTCTTGAGTTGTGTTGGGTGAAGCCTTGGGGACTTTTACTCAGAACAATGGTTTTAAGTGCATAAAATGCCTAGGATGACAAAGGAAACCAGTTCCATTGGAACAGCATTGTCAAATTATTAAAAAGCAATTGTACAGAATGCATGCTAGGGTTTACCGTGCATAAACACATGGCAAATGAGAATAGCCTCATTAATTTCTCCATGCTCCTTCGACAAACTTCTCCTACTGAATGGTGCAGGGGATAGAACACCAGTGCAGGAGTCAGGAGGACCTGAGTTCAAATCTTACCTCAGACCCTTGACACTCACTAGCTGTGTGACCTTGGGCAAGTCATTTAATCCCAATTGCCTCATCCTGGGTCATCTTCAATCATCCTGATGAGTATCTGGTCACTGGATTCAGATGGCTGCGGAGGAGAAGTGAGGCTGGTGACCTGCACAGCCCTCCCTCACTGAAAACAAAGTCAAGTGCAAATCATGACATCATTTCTCTGATGGCATGGTCTTCTTCGGCAGCGAAGGACAAACACACCTACTGAATGGGAGTTCCTGCACCCCAGGGTGGGGGCCTGCCTTTACACAGCAGGATGAGGGATGGTAAATTAGGTGTGGTTGACACAGGTCTAGTAGATTGGAGAAAATGTCTGCAGACACCATGGGTTGTTTTCCTTGTTTGTTTCTAACCTAGCTTCAAGGATGGATTATAATTGCTTTCTAAAAGGTTTAATAAGGGCAGTGAGGTGGTGCAATGGATAGAGCACTTGAGCCTAGAGTCAGGAAGACCTGAGTTCAAATCCAGCCTCACATACTTCCTAGCTGTGTGTTCTAACCCTGTTTGCTTCAGTTTCCTTATCTGTAAAATGATCTGGGGAAGGAAACAGCATCCCACTCCACTCTAGCATCTTTGTGAAGAAAACCCCCAAAGGAGTCACAAAGAGTTGAATGTGACTGAACAGCAACATGTAAAACGCTTTTCAAAGATTCCAGAAACTAAAATCAGCCATCACAAGGCTCACAGGAGGTTTCCCTTCAAGGTCTGGTAATAGGTCCCTATCCAAGCACCACTTAATGCTTATTTTTTGGGCCCTCCTGGCTCAGAGTGAATGTAAACAGCAGTTGTTTAGCTTTTGGGGAGAAACCCTGAGGATCTTCCCCTCCCAGTTTGATTTTTTTTGTGGTGGGGGATTAAAGTGGACATCCTGGGGCTTACTTCTTAAACAGCCCTAATCACTGAATGGGCATCGCCTCAGTCAAACTGAGACCAGGGAGAGACCTTTTGGCTTAAAAAGGCCAAGGTCTCCCACTGCATCCTGGGCCATCTCCAGTAGTCTGGACCTATATCTTGCCACTGGATCCAGGTGGCTCTGCAGGAGAAAGTGAAGCTGGTGACTTTGCACAGCCTTCCACAGACTTTGCACTTAAATCCAATTCTCTTGCAAACCCTGGCACCATCATCCTGATATCATGGTTCTTTTCCAGAAGGAAGAACAAACTACAACTACAGCAAGAAATGACAAGGGCTGAGCTTCTAATCTAGAGCCAAATAGCCTTCCTGTCCCTGAGATGGCCCAATTTTATACACGTGTCTCAGTGATTACTGTCAAGGAAGCTTGAATAAGAATGTTCCATCTTCTCCTTGTCAGAAAGTGTGTTTGCTTGTGTCCTGGAACAGCAGACCAGTTTGCAACCTGTGTCCAGGTGACAGGCTGGTCTGGAGGCTTAAAGCTCAAGAGAGTGAGAACTGAAATAACAGATTAACCAGCATAATCCAACATTCCTTTTCTTCTTCTAAGGAAATAGACATATGGATCTGGAGAGATTTTTAAAGTGTGATTAAGGAAAAACTCAAATCTTGCTGACTTTGTGTCTTTTCCCTACTAAGAAATGAAAAGTCCAGTTGACCTAATTTTGCAATAATTTTCACGTCCCCGTCCTCGCCCAATTCTGTGACAAATGTGGGGAGGGTAAGTTCAAGTCTGGTCTAAGAAACATCTCCATTAAGCGAAAGAAGAGTTTTTCATCAGACTTTTTTCTTTGGACACAAACCTGAAATCTGGCACATGAGCCACTGGGTCATCTGTCTTCCTTCCGAGCTTCTGACTGATGTTATTTCAAGCAAATTCATCTGTTCACTAGTGTCACCGTCCACCAGCTTCCCCTTTTAGCAAACTGGGAAGGTCATGGAATCCATCTTGTCAGGCACCGGTGCCAAAAGCCCAGAAGGGTTTTTTTGATCCCGATCACCAGCAAACTTCCAAAATAGAAACCTTTACGCCTAAGTCTCTCTGACAATCCGACGTGACATATGAAAAGACTCATGTTGCTCCTTGTGCTCACGAGAGAGATCAGCTGTGAGCACAATCGCTCCTTATCTTTCCTCTGCATCATCAGGGCCTTAAAAAGTCACCAGGCAGATGCTCTTCTTCCTATCTTAATGGCAGGAAGAATGGTCACCTCTATACTTTCTGTACTAAATCTGGTGGGAATTACTTCTGAGATTAGATTTTTAGAAAGAAACTCAAATCTTAGCTGGGAGACAGGAGCCTGAATGCAGGACATAAAGAGGAGCCATGAGGGCAAACAGCTCATCCCAGTTGTGAAGCTGAATGAGGCTCCCATTCCTTTCTTGAGAGCAGGGGTTCTCCACCTTTTCTGTGTCCTGGACTTTTTTGGAAGTCTGACAAAGCCTATGGGCTCCTCAGAACAATGTTTTTAGATGCATTCAAAATACATATACAGTTAATAAAACAGACAAACAAAACAAGTTCACAGACTCCCTGGGCTAGCCCCAGCCAACAGGGTTCATTGGGGAGAGCCCTGGGGCCTCCATTCCATAGCCAGGTCATTCTACGCTCAGGTCTGGCTGAGTAGTAGAAAGCGGGCAATTCCATATTCTTTGGTGAAAGACAATTCTGTCCATCTGTGGGATGGACCCCTGGATTCTCTGTTAGTCTCATCAGGTGAGTGTCAAATATACTTGGGCAAATGCACCAGCTCTGATTTGAAGTCTGATATGTCTTTCATGATTATTATACCACCTTATCGTACATCAGCAATAATGAGGAATCCTTGATACTCTAGAAACTAGTCTGTGATCAAGACAACACATGATATTCTGGCTTATTGGTATCTCTCCACTACTGTGATAAAATTTAAAAATTTAATTTAAAAATTTAAAAAAAGCTACCAGGTGCCACAGATTGCCATGGGGTTATGGCAATCAATTAGTCCCATCTCCCCATTGAAATCACACTCTAGGAAGGATGAAACCCAGTTGTAGCCCTGGTTGTGAAAGTGTCGAGCCACAGAAACAATGGACATATTTTTTCCACTAAGCTGATCCTTAGGGCTCTGCAGAGAAGTGAGATCAGTTCACTGAGTATTTACAGAGCAGTTTCATGTTAAGAGCTCAAAGCACTTTACAAAGTCCCCGAGAAATTGAATTATCCTAAATCTTCCTCTGAATGGGAGAGATGGGTCACAATTGTATTTTTTTATCAAATGAAATTTTTTTTCTCAAATGAAAAAGAAACTCTTTATCCAAGTCTGGTGACCCCTTAGAAATAATCACAACTTAAAAAGGTAGAAATCTAACTCGCCCTTAGCAAGAAGAATAAGATTATTAAGGAAAGGGTGATAGTATAAGAAAAAGGGAGAGTAAACGAAAAAAATGCATGCAAACAGGGAGATAAAATGGAAGGAGAAGAGGAAGAGAAAATGGAGAAGGGAAGGAGAAAGAAAGAGAAAGAATTTTTACAAGTTTTTGCTGGAAACACATTAGATTTGTTCCCAATAAACAAACACATCTTGCTCTAACCTGGAGAAAGATCAAGGTGGGATTTATAGGCACACAAAGAATGCCCTTGATTCAGTGACACCTCAAACATTTGGATAAACTTGATTCTGTATAACCTAGGAGGAATCTGAGCATGGATCTCTCAGGAGGCAGGCTCAGATAATAAGGGTTTAGAGAAACAGGTCTGTGTGGCAGTTGCTAGAAATCTTTCCTGTCTTAGGCAAGTTGACAGAGAGGTGCTTATTCTTAAGCAATCAATTCCACTGAATATCAAAGGAGGCATTCATTTTACTTAGAGAGAGTTTGGATAGAGGTCCTAGTGCCAAAGTGTACTGGTACATACAATTAGCCTAACTGCCCCAGGGTTCCTTTGCTTCGAGCTTCATGTTTGTTCCTAGGGGATAAAAGACACAGCTCAGTTTTGAAAACAGACGGTTCCTTCACATAGATTTACAGTTGGGCTAAGTCAAAGATGAAATTTAATGGGAATAAATGTAAAGTCCTATGTTTGGGGTGAAAAAATCAATTTCAAAAGCCCAAGATAGGGCAGACCTGGTGAGGCAAGCAAAGGGGCAGAGTGAAAAGAAGGCAGGATTCGGAGTCTGAGCACATGGGTTTTGATTCTAGCTCTCTGACTATGTAGGTGAACTTGGGCAAGATGCTCAGCCTCTCTGGGCCTGTTTCCTTCTCTGTAAAAAGAATGAGGAGGTCCCTGCTCTCTTTAAACTTATGCTCCCATGACTCCATGGTCTAACACATGAAAAAAAAAGCCCTGGAGGTTTTAGTGGACAGCAAGCTCAATATGAGTATGAGCCAAATTTTAGGAAGAGCACTGTTAAACTAGACAGCATCTGGAGGAATTCCATAAACATGCTGAAGGACCTCGGGAACACACCACCTGAAGATCAACCAAAGAAAGTGGAGGTGCTCGGCCTGGGGAAGATATCTGTGTTGGGGACTCAGACTCGCTCTCCTTGTCTCCGGAGACCAGAACAGGAGGCTCTGGAGTTGAAGTGAAGCAAAGTGAGGTGTGATATAAGAAAACACTCTCTTACCAAGTAAGACCTGTCCCAAAGTGGGATGGATGACCTTGGGAAGCGATTGCTTCTTCCTCACTGGAGGGTCTTCAAGGGAAAGCTGGAGGACCCTTGTGGGGAATGTTGTGGAGAAGCCCCTTGACCAGGCAGGGTTTAGACTCAGTGGCCTTGCAGATGCTGTGACTCCTTTGTCACGTGCTCATTGACACACATTAGGCACACTGCCACGTGCTAGGAATACAAACACAAAAAATGGAACAATTCTGCTTCCGAGGAGTTGATGTCTGAATGTTGAGGTTTTTCAAGAAATTGTACACTCCTGGACATGGAAGGAATCCCCAAGGCCACTGAGACTCAACTGGTTCAGGATCAGGGTCCTCTCTCCAATGTATGCAGCCCGTGGTCATTCTACCTTTGTTTTTAGACTCTGGGAGTGGGAGTCCCCCATTGCCATGTGAGGACACAGAACAGGCACAGGTAAACACAGGACAAAACAGATGGAAGCAGGAGAGAGCCTTCCCACATGAAGGACGGGGAAACAGAGAGGGTTCTCCTTCACCAGAGGGCTTTAAACAACAGCTGGGATGGTAACTTGTGAGGGACAGTCTTATTCAAATAGTGGGTAGATTAGGTGTCCTCCAACATCCTTTCCAACTATGATTTTAAAATTTACCCAGCTTTTACCTCGTAAAGAGTTGTTGGATCTTAGACGCATTTTGTACAATAGAGAAAAATCATCTTGTTTTCTCTCTCACTTTAACAGTACATGTTGACAACCTTGCGGCCGATGAGTGGATAGAAGAGTCTGTGATACAGGGAGGAGGAAACTTAACTTCTTGGCTGATAAAATCCTTTACCAGAATATTAGCAGCTCCCACTTATTTAATCAGGGCAGTGGAGTGACTTAGCTCAGAGTCTAGTTCAACATCCATAAAAGAATGAAAATGTACACAGGGAAGCCACACCCATGAAAAACCTGTTTGTATAAAAGAGTAAATGTCAGATTTTTTTAAAAAAAAATCATAGGCTTTTGAATAAATGAAATGTAGCGTGATGGTGATATAAAGTTCTTTTTGACAATTTTAAAAGGACCACCACTACTGTCACCAGGAAGAGCATGCTTTAAAATGTCATTAAGTGAGGAATAAGTTTTCATCATCAAATTTGTATGTGATTACTTATTGCTGGCATCTTCCTTGATTCCAAACCAAGTCATGAGGCATTTTCAAGAACAATGAATTCATTAATGTGGGGAGTAGGATCCATGTGCCTGTATGTTTCCATGGGTTTTTATGTTCATACGAAATTCTGCGATCAGAGAGGTCCAGGGAAGCCAAATGGTCAAAAGTGCACCTTACCAGGAGGCTCTTCTGCAAACACCTGGGACAAGGGACTTTCCAGCCTTTGCCTAAAGACTTCTGAACTTCATGCTACCTTGTCATTGGCAACATCCCATTAACATCCAGAATCTATTCCATAACTGCACACACCCACCTTAACCATAAGGCAATTCAGGGAAAACAAGCCACCACTTCTTGTTGTAGTACGGCCTTATCTGAGGGCCTATATAACCCAGACCCATGGCTGTCAAGGCAAATGAGAAGAGTCAGTCGATAAAGGGTAGGTCGAATTTTTTTTTTAAACTTTAAATGCAAAAAACATCACCCCCCTCAAAGACAGAAGAAAACTTTACTATCCTCCAATGAGATGTGGACAGCACAAAGTTTAACCTTGAGGTGGAAGTTTGAGGTTAGGGTCAGCAAGATTTTTTTTCTCTCCTATGATCTGGACAGATGGCAGTGCCCCTTGAAAGGGATCTGTCACAATGACCAAAGTCCTCATTTAGACCTGACATCAAGTCCCTGTGAACCCTGGCTTCCAACCAGACTTTTGATGTTAGTAACAAAAGACAAGGAATTAACTCCCAATCACTTTTTGTTTATAAGAAACTACACACACACACGCGCGTGCACACACACAGAAACACACATACATATACACAATACACACACATATATTTTAGTCTAGTTCAATTAAGGTCACTGGGAGGTACTCTGAGGGAAAGTGTGTGTGTGTGTGTGTGTGTGTGTGTGTGTGTGTGTGTGCTTATAAGTACGTTTTGAGGGCGATGATTAGAATGCTAGTAGGTGTATGTAGCAACAGAATTTATGGGGCAGGGGAGAAAACTAGATAACACTATACATGAATGTTTAGTCATTTGTTGGATTCTGAGTGTTTGAGAAATATTATTCAGCAGCTCCAGAGAAGTCCTAAATTGGAAAAGCAGCTGAGTCCAAGGTCGCCTCTGTTGTTTCCAAAAATATCTTGAAACAAACGCAAGAGGGGCACTTGGCTGAATGTTATCTGGACATATATAGTTTCAATCAAATTCTTTAAGAAGTGTCAGAATAAAAGCTGGACATTAGTTTGACACTCCCAAGTCACTTGCAAGTGCATCTCTTTAAAGACTGAGAATATCTTTGGCAGCTGTGAGAAGGACATTAAGATGGTTTATTCCCTCTCTCTCAGTAAAAATTGCTAAGCCCTTTGAAACCACAAAAGCTTTGAGAATTTTTCTACTTTCCAATTCTCCCCCTGTTCCCTCAGAAATGGAGGAAACCTTACCAAATTTGGGGAGGGAATAAAAAAATACTCCTAATAAAAACACAGCTTTTCATCTTTATAGTTGCATCAATAAATCCCTTGTCACCACAAAAAGTGATTAGTGTACTTTTCAGAAACCTGGGCAGGGGGAGGAGGGCGGGAAGTTACCAGCAAAAGAAAAAATAGAAACAGTTGCCATCATACATATTTGGAGCCAATGAGTTCTGGAAGCTACTGATTGGACATAAGACGATGATAACCTAATGATACATACACCACCACTCTCTCATCCCATTTCTTTGTCTTCAGATGCTTATTCTATCACATAAATCTCCCACATCAAGGATTCCTTTATTCCACAAATATCAGACATTATTATGTGCAAGGGATGGTGCTGGCATTGATTAAGACATTGGGTTTGCTTTTGGGATCTGATATTCTAATTGAGGTCTTTTTCTTCAAGGTGTGTTTGTTTAATTCTATTTAAAAAGAAGTGGAGAATATTTAAAGATCATTTTAGTGATTTCAGACCAAGTAGCTCATAGTTCATGACAATATAAAAAATTTGCTGTATTCTTTCCTCAAACGATGTTTTCCAACCTTATCTTCCTGATTTTCCAATGGGAACCTTCCTCTCCAATGGAATTGGTCTTCTTATTGTACCCCAAGGATGTCCTCCACCTTTGTGTGAATCATATCTGTCCTTACAGCCCTCCCTCACTCAAAACAAAGTCAAGTGCAAGTCATGTCATTATTTCTCTGATGGCATGGTCTTCTTTGGCAACAGAGGACGAACACACATTTGTCCTTAAAGATCTTGGTTCAAATTTCCCCTCCTCTGAGCTTCCTTGACAATTCCAACTAATGGTGAACTCTCTTTTCGTCTCCTAAAGCACCTATTATGTGTATCACTCACTTAGTAATTATATTATACTCTATTATTTTTGTTCAGACTTCTGTCTCTGACCTTTACTTCCAATATGACTCTGTGATTTGTCAATGACTTGACTTTTTGTGCTTTAGGCAATTCCATAAGGCTCTAAGTTGGAGAGGTGGCAGGTTGCACTGATAGGATAAGTGTTCTCATCCAGGATTTCCGAACGTTCATAAAAATCACAGGTCTAGGTTTTAAACGTCACACTTCATTGCATCTCCCAGTGGTAAGTTGGGCAAACATTAAATGTGTATAAAGATGTGCTTCTTGACTACTATAAGTTCTCCCATTGGATTGGAAGCTCCCTCAAGGCAGAGACGTGTGATGTTTCAATTCTGTATCCTCCCACTTAGCCCTTGCACATGTGAGCCCTCAGAAACATTATTCTCTCCACTTAGAATTCTCTCCTCTCTGTGAAGAAAAATGCTACCTATTTCCCAAAGAGCTTCATTGGCTTCCCTCTCATCCGAATGACACAATTTGACCCTGTGTCATATTGCCTTCCATTATTTGTTCCTATCTTATGCAGATTAGTCCTGTCATAAGAAAGAAGCAACAACACTCTCTTTGAAGGTAGGGATAGGGTCTTCTAAACTGACCCAAGCAAAGTGTTGGACACATAGTTGATTCTCAGTTGAAAACTTGATTACTGGTCCTCTTATCTAAGATAACTAAGTGCACAAATACATGAGAGTGGTTCTGAAAGTGTTTTAATAATAATGGCTAGAATTTATATACACTTTACATGTTACTGAGGCAGCTGGGGGTACCATAGTGCACAGAGCACCAGCTGGAGTCAGGAAGATTCATCTTCCTGAGTTCAAATTCAGCCTCCGACACTTAACAGCCATGTGACTCTGGACAAGTCACTTAACCTGGTTTGCCTCAGTTTCCTCACTTGTAAAATGAGATGGAGAAGGAAATGGGAAACTACTCCAGGATCTTTGCCAAGAAGACCCCAAATGAAGGTATGAAGAATCGTACACGATTGAAAAATGATTCAGCAACAAGTACTTACATGTTATCCCAGTGATCCTTACAAATATTCTGTGTGGTAGGTGCTATTATGATCCCATTTTACAAACGAGGAAACGGAGGCTGAGGGATGTGAAGTGTCTTGCCCAGGGTCACACAGCTACTATCTGGGCAGATTTGAGCTCAGGTCTTCCTGACCCCAAGTCCAGCACTATCCACTGTACCTCCTAGCTGCCAAAACTTTTTTTTTCACTTTCATGGTGGTGAAACAAAAGTTATTAAATTCTTGTAGTAAGTTAAAAATATAAATATCACTACATCAGAAAATGCTGCTACAGAGACTTAAGCCTCTGTGGTCCTGGGCTTTTATGTCACCTCCTGCTTCACTGCCTACCTGCACCACAATCCTTCTTTGCCTTCACCGGATGATCCATCATCCTCTTGAGCCCTAAGTACAGGGACTATGCAAGGCTGCCTTCTTGAATGATTCTTTTTTCTCCTCCTGTTCCCTCTCCACTAGTGACCTCGTCTACTCAGAATCACAAAATGGAAGAGCCAAATGTGTGTGTGTGTGTGTGTGTGTGTCTCAGGAATCATCCAGGCCGACCTGTGCTAACCCTGCTTCCACGTGAAAGGTGGCCTTCATGCCCCCCAGCAATGACTTCTCTTCTCTAGCCTACATATCTTGACTGGCCAATCCTCACAGGGGGTACACTTCAGGCCCTGCACCAGCCTGGTTTCAAGGATCATTTTTCACGTGTCATTCTCATCCCACAACTCTGCCTTTGGCACAAGAACAGAAATAAGAGACTTAGTCAAATGCTTTTCTAAAATTATCGGTAAACTATGTATACAGATTTCCATGATCTACTAATCTAGCCAAAAGCTATATTAAAACAAAAAAAAGGAAATACAGCTGGTTAGGCATAACTTGTTCAGGATGAAGCTGGGCTGGCCCTCGGGATCACTATTACCTTTTCTAGCTGTCTGCTAGCAGACCTTTTAATATGGCCTAGAATTTTGCCAGAAATCAAAATCACATTCAAATGGTCTTTGGTTTGTGACTTCTCTTTTCTTAAAAACATAAAAATGAAATACTAAGATGTTTCTAAGCAAATAAGTCCTCCATGTGCATCTCCAGGCCCAAACTCTCCTCTGAACTCTCCCAATATCTCTAATTACTTGCTGGACATTTTCCTGAGATGTGCCACTGGCATTAAAACTCGAGTCTCCCCGCTTAAAACTATCTCTTCTTCCAATTTTCTGATGCCTATGCATAACACTGCCACTTGTTCAACCCTTGGAGCTCTCTAAGAGGCAACTATGTGGCACAGGGAGAGAGTATCGGACTGGGAGTCAGGAAGACCTGCATTCAAATCCAGCTTTAGACATCAGCTGTGTGATCCTGGGCAATCATCTGACCTGTCTGCCTCACTTTCCTCATTTGTAAAATGGGGATAATACTTAGCACTTAGCTCCCAGAATTGTTATGAGGATAATTTTGAGATTATTTATAAAGCAAACCTTAAGGCACCATATCAATCTTAGCTATTATATCATCCTCATCCTTGGCTCTGCCCTCCCTCTCATCCTCTCCACTATCTCTCTTGCCCCCCTTTTCTCATCACTCTAGTTGAGGTCCTCATCCCCCTTCTCTTGTCTCCTAACTGATGCTGGTCAGTTCTCTGCCATCTCCAATCCATCTTTGTACAGCTAACAAATAAATCTTAATCTCCAGGGTTACCATGATGCTCTGCTGCTCAAACTTTATCGATTTCCCATTGCTTCCGCAAACTCTTCAGCTTGGCATTCATGGCCCTCCATGATGTGCTTCCAGAAGACTTTTCTAGCCTCCTTTCATATTCTTCCTCTGGAACACCATGTCCCAGCGGCACTGAGCTCCTACCACCATCTCGAATCCTTTCATAGTTCTGTCTGTCCATGAAGCTTTTCTTGTTACCCTCTACTCAGTCTTCCTTCCTTGGGTTTCACTTTGGCTGAGTCTTTCTAGGCCCTTATTAACACAATCTTCTTGCCTTGTATCAAGATTGTGTTCAAGAGGCCCCCTTTCCCACTTCGATGTAAGACACCAAGGACAGACACCTTCTTCTTTTTCACCTTTGTATGTAACTGTGACGAACACATAATAGGCATGAAATAACTGTGTTTTACTATTGAATTGAACTGAAAGGCTAAAATTGGGCCTACTGGTTAGCATATCATAGAAGGCTTTGGATTATAGGTTATATTGCAGGAGAAATGATTTGATTAGAAATATAACCAAAAATGTATAATCATGATAGTAACTATAATATCTGTGTTATAGGGGGTTCTGCTTTGTCTCCACACACAGAACTCTCCTTTTAGACACAACTCACCGGGCTGATTTCTTTTGTCTAGACTCAGCATTTCTACTTAGGGGAGACAAGAAAAGGGTAAATATTTTTCTGAAGAGTCTACATGATTAAATAAATATTAAATATAAAATATAAAATTTATATTAAATAAATATGAAATATATTATATTTCTTTATAATATATTATATGATATAAAATTTATTAAAAATATAGTTTTGATATTTCAATGGATTATCTTGTCTACCCCAATACTCATATAGTTTAAATCTATACACATAAAAAGATTTAAGTAATATGAAGTTCAAGCAGCACCAAATCTATAACGATCATTTCCATGTATCATTGGACAGGGTCACATTTCAGCTAGTGTATGTGTGGCCTTGAAGCCCAGCATGGTGCCACAATACCTAGTGGGCGATAAGTAAATGCTTTGTGAACAGGGTCATCCTGAGTCGAGTTCAGCAGGTGTCTTTCATTGGGTCTGTGTTCTCTTCCCATGGCTAATGAACATGGTTCTTCCTGCTCTAGGGCTCGGAAGATAGCTATTAAGAGTTGCTTTGAGCCCTAAATTCAGTCTCCTCTAACGAGCCTCTTCAAATTTAGCCAGGCTAGCCCTTGGACAAACATACTGGGCCACTATCTAAGGCCATTCTAGCCTGGAAGGACCTGCTAGAACTTTGTTCCCTATTGCTGTAGTCTTTGAAAACGCAGGGCTACTCCTACCCGTGATGACGAGCTTGGAGGAAGGCCTTAATGGAAAGACCCAGTCACTCTATTGCCTTTTCCTTTCCATTGTATAATTTTTATTCCAGAACTCTGGAAAATAAAAATCCTGCAACTATTAATTATATTCTTTTTAAACTGGAAAACTGTGCTATAGATGCCTTCAGCCCCACCCCTCCACCTTTTCCACCTTCCCTTCTTAACCTTAATCTTCCACCCCTTTTCAAAAGAACCAAAAGTAATATGGCTAGGCAATACAATAAAGTCACAAGACCATCTCGTAAGCCAGTGAGCTTCAGTAACATTTATTAAAATAGATAATATAGAAATAAATACATTTATTTAAATAAAATATAGAAATATATGTATTTAAATACATAGTATGTATAAATATATGTATTTAAATATAATGTATAAATATATTTATTTCAACCTATAGTAAGCATAAGTAAATGTATTTAAGTAGATAATATATAAATAAATATCTTTATCTAAATATGTAGCATATATAAAGATATTTATTTAAATATATATGGACATATTTATTTAAATATATTTGAATATATAGTATATAGATTTATATAAACATAACAAATGGATTTAAACACATACCATATGTAATTACACATAAAATATAAAATAAATGTATTTATTTTTTGATCTGTTTAAGATCCATGATTTAATTGATGTAGGGAACTTTTAATGAGAAGGCTTCTCTTCCAAAGTACGCCAGCAACTACCTGTTGGTTTTCGTCTTAGAGGGTTTGCCTTGGCAGTATTTTGGTCTTTGCAAGGTTCCGGAGCTACTATGAGTCCAGAGGCAGAATTCAAACCTGGGTCTTTCTGACTCTAAGTCTGGCTCCCTACCCTCTATACTACATGACCTCTCCAAAATACCTTTATTAAGCTGTCCCTATGCATGATGCAACGTCTTCAGCCAGGAGCAGAAGACTATGCATCAGGCAGGCAGGAGGGGTAGGGGAGGGTTAGACTAAATGGTCTCTTCCCACTCTGTGATTCTTTTTTGCCAAGATCAGGTCAACTATCAAATCAACTGGCCGTCACTTCTCAGTGGAAGCAAGAACTAATAAGTTTATGGGAAAATATGGATACCTTAACTCCTATGCTCTGAATACTGGTTTCCTTCCACAGTTCCATATGCTTGTGGCATGCCAAATGATTCTACCAACCCAGAAAGGAAAATGGCACATTCTCAGAGGAATTCTTTTGTGGAACTACTTTAGGATCGCCAACAGAGGGCACACATGAGAAGGAAAAAAATAAAACAAACCCCACAACAAAAAACTTGAGTCACTTAAATGTCATTGTGGCACTATATTTTACTTTTTAATCTCTTTGCCAGAATGCGTTGGAACTAAACTTTCGATGAAGTCAACTTTGTATATTTTTAAGTCTTGAGATGGGGGTGGGGTCAAGGATTAAAAAAACACAGATAATTTTAAATGACCCCTTTCCATCTTCATCTCCAGATATGACAACCCACCCACCTCTTGGACTGCATGCAATATATGAAACAGCTCTTACAAAGGAAAGGGAAAGGGAAGGGGCTTAGGCTGGGGGCAGAGGGGGTACACCTGCCCTAAAGGCACTGTGTTATTTCCTTCCTGGTCTGCTCTGAATTATCTGTCGCCAAAAAATAGGAAGTTGGCCAAGAAGGACGTCTTGAGTTGATAATCGAGTTTTCAACCCAATGAAAGATTTAAACAGAATAGACAGACTTTAGGAGAGTTAATAATTAGGGTGCAGTCTTACTGGTTCCCTCAGGCTAAACACTCCTTTATTCCAAAGAGGAGAAATGACGTGAGCACCGGAAACCCTTTGTAGAAACAAGTCTTTTATTTCCACTCATCTCATTGGTCACTAACATGGCTGAATGCCTGGCGGTGACAAGGCAAGGAAGTTATGATAAAAGCCTCAGAAACAAAAGTCATTCCTCAATTTTCACTTTTATTTTGTTTTCCGAAAGATGGCTTTGGTCTGTCACCCATTTCAAATTCAATTCAGAACAATCCTGAAAACCTTTTTGAAGACTGAGCAACATGTTTCTACAGCTTGTTTGCCCCTGATTACCAGAAAGGGCTCCTCTATCACGTCAGGTTAAGAAATAGTCAAAAGGTTTGGTAATCACAGAGTCTACAATTTTCTAAGGACTGTATGTATATTACATAAACTAATTGGGCTAAGGGATATATTTGGAACTTCTCTAGGACTTCTGGGAAATGCCATTTCATTTTGACTGCCCCTCTCTGAGAAGCCCCAAGGACAGATGGCAATAAGTTACAAGGACAGGAAAGGATTACTTGCTATTTCCTTGGGCTCACTTGGGTTTCCCTACATCTACAGGCCTTGTACTAGAGACCCAGCTGCTGCTATACTGCCTGAAAACAGAAAGTATATTAATTATTTTGGAGCAATCATGAAGATTTACAACAAATATCACACAATACTATTTTAACTCTTTAAAGCAAAAAGACAACCTTTAAAGTTGGATTTCTTCCTGATCCAGCAGAGAAAGAAAGAGGAGCAGTGGCCTTTTGAAATATACAGTTCCTACGATGCGTCCCATACAACTGTTGGCAGCACTAAGTCTTAGAAGTAGGAAATCTGTGAATGCAAAAGCAGTTTTGACAGGCTATTCCCCATTTCTTCTCCTTTCCCTCCCAAGGAAGACAAACAATTTTCCAGAATGAGTAAATATTGTTACCAAATGCCCAGTAAGGTTATCCATCCCGAGAAAAAAATATACATACATATAAATACAGTGAGCTCTTCTTCTAAAAGGGTGATCTATAAAGGACCTCTCTGAGTTGGTCAGAGGTTTTGAATGCTCCAATCAAATCACTATCTATAAATTACCAAACCCAAGCTGTTAAGTTCAATCAATGCTACATGAAAATGAAAGCTGGCCATGTAGCCACTTTCATGTTTTAATTTTCTTGGAGGGATGATGAGACTTCCTGCTTTAGTTAGTAAAGTACAGTTGGAGCTGCCAACAAGGTGAATCCATAATCTCATTTTAAGCAGAATGAATATGGCTAGCACTAATCAGATTAGTAGAGCTATCTACTACACTCCTTGGAGTATCTGTCACTGACAGTTTTTTAAAATGAGAATGTTTTTTAGAGACAGCAGGAGGCTAAAACGTAAAACATTCACTGGGCTGGGTTTTCACTGATTGTATTCTTTTCTGAGAAAAAATTTCATTTGTGAGAAGGGGAATGGAAATGTCTTGTTAAATAGTACCCTGAAATATTATCATATGCTATAATAATAATAGAAAATATATCATGACATACGGATATGCGTATATTATCATTATATAAGGACATATACATCATTTACATACCTACATTGACATAAAGACATATATACATATATAATTTCAGGATGCTATTTAATAAGTGAGCTCTTTAAATAGCATGCACGTGTGTGTGTGTGTGTGTGTGTGTGTGTGTGTGTGTGTGTGTGCGCGTGCGTGTAGGAGCATTGTTTAGGGGAGTTCCCTGATCAACCTGATGAGCTTGTAGGATAGTGAGGCTTTGTTTGGGACTTCAATATATCTTCTCATGCTCATTCTCCACTATGGATCCACTAGAGATTAAAAGGCTCACTTGGATCATTGGGACAGTGTTGAAGAAGAAGGCATTCCTTGGGCCAGCTCATCAAAAGGAGTTTTCATAGAGGACTTGGCTTTGCCCTTTTCCCTTGCTGGAGAAGAGTAGAAATGACCTGATTCCCCAGGGGATGGATGGCTGCCTTGAGACAGAGGCACATGGGAAATAAGGCACTCTCAACAAACTTCTGAGGAGGTTCCTAGATGTGGAGTGCTTGGACCAGTGCTGGGGAAAGAGTAACAGAAGCACACAGCCTCTCAAAGCATGGAGCCAGGAATGTGAACAAGCAGAGGGATTTCTTCCACTCTCGCCTTCAATAAAGAGAAGGCACTCACCTAGGCAGTGAGAACTTCTAGAAGAGATAAGAGAATCATGGAAATTGATCCCCAAATAATTTTGTATATATCTTATATTTACTTCTCCCCTGTGGAACAGAAGTTCTTTGAACAAGGACTGCCTTGTATTAAAAATTCTATCTGTAGTGCCTGGGGCAGTAACTGATCCCATAGTAGATACTTAAAAAGTTCTTACTGACTGACTGGAAACTATACTTCTGGAGAGGAGAGGAGAGTTCCTCAGCAGTGCCAGACTCTTGGGGATGACAGAATCATACATGTGTCTCTTAAAGGTAGGGGACATGAGGGAATAAAAATCATGGAATTTTGCTAGTACTGTGATTTATTCATATGGTTCAGATCCCTGTCCCCCACAAAAAGGAAAAGGGCACTGAAGTCTTCTATGAAGACTCCCTTTCATAGGTTAAGCACAAAGTGGGGTGGGCATAGTGGAAAGGGCACTAGACCCAGAGTCAGGAAGACCTGGAATCCTGTCCTATTTCTGATACATAATAGGTCTATGATGCTGAACAAATCACTTAAATCTCTCTGTGCCTCAGGTTTCTTACCTGTAAAATGAGGGCTTCCAGAGTTCCTTCTGACTCTGCATCTATGACCCTATGATCTTTCCACAACTATCCAATTATGTAAACAAACGTTTCCCTAAAAAGCCACAATGAGGAAAGAATAGGCCAAATGAACATATCCAGATTCTACATAGGGAAATACAACCCAAGTCCCAAAGAAAGGGTTAACACTTTTTTCTCAAACCTTAACACACACACACACACACACACACACACACACACACATATACATACTATGTTTTTGTTTTTAGGGGGTAGGGTTTGGGTCTATTTCACTGGAGGGAGTTTCCAGCAAGGAAATTCCCTTTAACAATGTCTAGATCTTGTATGTGCATAGTTGTTTAATTTTGTTTCCACTGGATTTGGAGCTCCTTGAGGTGAGGAACTATATTTTTGTCTTTCTTTGTATTCCTAGGGCAGTACCTGGATCCTTCTTAAGAAATGCTTGTTGATCTATTTACATATACCTACCTACCTGGTAGGCACACACTATCTGTCTACAATATCTGGTAATATAGTAGGTTCTTAATAAATGATTATCTATCTCTATTTACCTAACTACCTATCTGCTTACTGATCCACCCATCCATACAATATGGATCCTTAAAGCACTGAATATACACATATATGCATCTATGTATATGTATGTATACATAGACACACATGCAATACAAATTCCTATTTAGTGCCTCAAGGCTCTGTGCCTTTGCTGATGTGGGTCACTTCCCCCGTCCTCCATTAATACAGACTGCAGTTTCACTAACACTTGGTCTTCTGGAGTTGCTGTGGTTGAAATATTCATCACCTGGATCGAACCTGGTGATGACTCCTCCTAATTCAGCCAGACTGGTCCATGGAGAAAGATTTAAGGTCTGTCATGGGGCCTGTAATGACTTTCCAGCCTTTTATGCTAGAGGCTGTCCTATACTGGCACAGTCCTTGGGAAGCTAGCTCATCTGTCATGTCACAACAAGGCAACAATGTGTGCGTGTGTCTACTGAATATATACAATGTTGTATGGGGGAATATATACACAAAACATTTAAATCTCCCTGTGAAAACTCCCAACACAGATGACACAACATCTACATATGTATGTCAGCCTCTACCCTGCACAAAATAAGTCATGTTTGTTTATTTCTGCCCTTTACCTGTTGGGGTGTAGCCACAGAACAGCAATCAACACTGTATAAAAATAATTACTTAGGTAAAAGTCCTCATAAAAGTAAACATGACTTTTCTGTGCATTATTTCCTTATTAAAAAAAATTCCAGTAAGATGTATCCCTGCTGTAGTGTCTAGAGCTTCACACCAAGGCTCATTGTTCTTAGGGATCTCATCCCCTCTTGCCGTCGTTGCTATTAGAATTACACATAATCAGGATGCTTCCAAACTTTCTCAAATTCCGATTTAAATCTAGCCCACGACTTTCTATACTGGAGAATACAGACCTCAAAGTCACACTTGAAACATCCTGCTCACTAAGGTGACTATGACACCAAAGACCTTGGGATAATCTGGACGATCCGTGGAAGTGCGGGCCCAAACCTGGCTTCAGGCACTGAGGTCTATGAATGTGGGCAGGTCACTTAATCTGAGCAAGTGTCCTCCCCTGTAACGTGGGGATAATAATGTTCTGGTCACTGTCCTACAAACTTGCTGTGAAAATCAAAGGGGAAAGTGCATGCAAACATTGGGCAAACTGTTAAGTGTGACGTAAATGTCAATTACTGCTTCTCACCAGCATTCACAGGAATGCACATTTCTGCGTACACCGACATTTTAATGAGAACCACTTCAGCTACGGGTTTAATTCAAGGGTTGACTTCACATGGACCTAATGCAAAAGTATCATGAGATCACAGGGCTAGAGTTAGGGTTGGTTAGTCCAACCCTGCTCATTTTATAGATGAGAAAGCAGAGGTTAAATGACTTGCCCACAGTCATATAAGCAATAAGTATCAGAGACAGTATTGGAACTCAGTTTTTCTGATTCTTAAGTTAGTAATTTCTCCCACTTTCTGCTTTAACTACTTATGATTCTTTAGGATTGTTGAAATCGGCTCAATCTGTACACGCCCCAAAGTATAAATAAAAGGTTTTAGAAGAGCTGATACAGCCATGAAAAATCTAGGTGAGAAAAAAACCCAAAGTACAGACAGTTTCAAGTTCTCTTGCCCAAATGAGGCAGAAGTTGGGTCTGGAGTAATGTCCTGTACTTCTGAATCCCATTTATAACTGTCTCTGTACAAGATGATACTGTCTTTTATAAACAGCAGTGTCCCTTAAGTAATCGCTCCTGAGGCCACTTTACTGTAGAATATTTTTGACAAGTACTTTGATGTGGTGAGACAAACACAAGACCGGAAGTCAGAAGACCTCGTTTTAAATCTTGGTCCTTGTGACTTGTGTGACTTTTGGGGCAAGTCACGCCACCTCTCTCTGCCTTGGCTTCCTCATTTATAAGATTAGCAGGTTAAACTAAATGATCCTTACTAGCTCTAAATTAGGATTTCAATAACCCTCCTTAATTTCCATTCATGCTACAGTTTAGAAAGCTACTACAAAAATGATACATCTTGACACTAGCACCTATTGTCATTTAAAAAAGAAACAGTCATGGTACTTGCAACAAGTTTTATTGGTCTTTAAGTTACATGAACAGAACAAGGCCATTAACACATTAAAATAAATTTAATTTCATGTATATTTAACAAAAAAGAAACTGAATAAAACTGAAGGAACTGATAAACTTCAGATAAAAGTTTCTTCAAAACAAGAGAGAAAAGTTCTTAAAGGACTCCTCTAAAGTTAAGAAAAAAGACTGAGAAAAACATTAAGAGTTTGGGGTTATTATGCTTTTTTTTTAAATAAAACTACATGTATCTTAATGGGCACATGTTTAAACATACAGGTTGTAAAATGCAATCACCTGTCCAATAAAACCAGAAGACATCACTAATGGTTAAACAGGAAAAAAAATGACCATTCTTTTAAATAAAAATAACACTGAACAAAGCTTCAAATCTAAGCCCTAACATGACTTTCCATGAAAAAAGCTAATTTGTAACCAATATAGTTTATAAAAGTGACATATTGTTTTTAGGTTAAAAAACAAAAAACAAACCAGCAAACAGCATGGGGAAAAGATTATCACTAGTACCTATTATCAACCCAAACAGATAGTACATGAATTCACAGTATCAGTCGGTCCTCGCCTCCCTCCTGAATTACCTGCCCAATGGAGGTTTGGTTTTGTTGTTTCAGAAAGCACTGTTTCTTACACTCCATCAATTGCTCAAAGTCACGCCACATTTTAGCTTGCTTCATATTGGGACCATGACTTTCTCGTACAGTTTTTTGTTTCTCCCGAAGTTTCTGTTACAAAATATCAAGGACAAGTGAATCTAAATAGTAGAACAACTTTTAGTCACAAGAATATACTGAACTTCATACATTTGACTACTAGGCTAATCTCTACCTAGGCTGTCCTTAAATTCATCAAAACTGAGATCACTGAAATAAGTAACAAATCTAATTGTAATGAGATGTTGTGAATTTAAAAACGAAAGTGTTGACAGAAAGTATATCTTACAGGTGAATTTCTATGGTTTTACTTGAAATATTAAATGTAAGCCTAGAAAATGAAAATTTTCCAAACAGCTTTTGCTAAAAAAAGTGAAAAGTTCTAATAATAGGCAACAAAAGGAAACAAACAGAGAAGCAAAAAATCCTGATATGTACTACTGCTTTTATTATCGAGGACTGAAATGACTTAAAAAATGTTCTAGTGGAATTTTTAAAAACTACTAGTTACTCAATAAATGCATATGAAGCTACATTAAGAACAAACATTATGAACATGTATACAATAAAAACAACCAAAATACATCGTTTCATTACTATGTCCAGTTGAGAGAGATGGGAAGGTAGAAAAAGGGTTGACTGAGAAATCGTCAGAGATGCAGAGACAGAAACCTAAAGAAATGCACTATAGCAATAAATAGAGAGAGAAAGAGAAGAAAGATCAGAGGAACAAAAGGGAGAAACAGAGACACATATTTGTAAAGACAGAGACAGTTTTTAAGAAATAAGTATATTCTAAGAGAGTGAAATGCTTCAGAACAAAACAAAACACCCACCATGGGAGACTGGTTAATGCTATTACCCATGATAAACCCCCAGAACACAAAGGAATTCAAATAATAAGATGGACACACACACACACAAAAAAAGACAGTGAAAATTTACTTCATACAAAACCATTTGGATTCTTAGACCCTGTTAAAAATTTTTAAAGCTATATTGCAATTTTCCAATTAAATGCATAAATTAGAATATCTTTTCTTAGTACTTGCCCCATGGACCAAATAACCTAAAGGCTAACTTTGTCCCATAGCTACAGTTACTATAAACAGCAAAAAGAAAGAATGAAGAAGATATAATTTTAATGTATTTCATAAACTATTACACAACAACTGGCATACAAACTCACTTAATTTAAATAGGTTATTAGTAAACCTGCTTAAAATTTATATTTTATGCCAGCTAACAAAAATAGTTTTAAACAAAAACAAAAATATAAGTTTAAGGTGCTTCAATGACAATATTTCTCAGATTACTCTAATATTTCAGTGCCATCTCTAGATGTGCTGGAACCAGCTCAAACTGGCTCACGAGAGTTGACTACCAAACTTTTAGTGTGAACACCAGTACTACAAACCAAGCCTTGATCTATGGTTTTGTTCATTGTCTAGACTTAAGAAATGTTAGCGAGGCTTAAACTTAGTGGTGTGCCATGACTATATTTTTTTGAGAGACAGTTGTTAAGTTTTTAACCTGCTGTTTCTGAGAATTTATGATGATGATAGAAGTTACTGTGTGAATACAACTAATTCTTCTATGCAATAGTTTTACTTGCTAGATCTTTTTATAACTAAGTCTTTTGGGGATGAGAATTGTTTTGTTTGTACTTGTAAAGTTATTTTAAAAATTCTTTATGGGATGTCATTTAGAATTTGAGATCACTGAAGAAGAGTGGGCCTAAGGAAGTTTCTGAGGTGAGCTAAGGTTTCTAGAATGGCGGAATAACTGAACTTTGAACCTACTTGAAACGGTCCTTAGTAATTAAATGGTGTCTCCCAAATCCTCAGGATGGTCTCAGGATCAGCATCAGCAGGGATGCAGGTCTAGCCCATGGAGCTCTCCAGAGGATTCTGGAGTACCCTGAGTCTTTCTTGTTTGGAAAGACCAGCTTAGTTGTGGGTCTGCCCCAGAAGGGGAAGTCTGCCTTTAAGAAGTGTATAAGGTGTCGGGCTAAGTATCTTAATTGGTGAATAGGAGCAATTTTTGCTTCGCTGAATTCTATTACAATAATTTTCGTTAAAGATTCTTTAGCTGCCAGAATGAATGCCCACATTGAAAGATGAGGAAGAATTCTGAGATCATATCTAGCCAATTAAGTTTAGGCCAACAGAGGAATTAGAAGACTAAAAAACATTTTTGTTTATGTAATATTTTTTCTAAGCAAAAAAGAGAAATTTCAAAAATAGAAAATGATAAAATACATTTAGAAGAAGATGTGTACAGCATGTCTCAGGCATGTTGGTTGTAATAGTAACTCCTCATATTTCTATAATAGTGCTTTTCTTACACAGTCTTCTGACAAAGGCAGTATAAGTATTATAACATTCACTTCATGGAAGAAGTTGTGAGAAGTTCAGTGATTTGTTCCTGGTCATAAAAACAGTGAGATGTATACCCCCTCCCTGATCCCAGAGATACTGGCCTGTGTTTGTAGGGTAAGTCTGTACTAGTGATACTACAAGCAGATATTGACAATTTGCTAAAAACACCTGTTATTCAATATAACAAAGGCTGTTTTGTTTCTCTGAAGAGATTACAGTGTCAGTATGAAGACGGAAAAAATAACTCAAACTAAGGAAAGGGAGAAAATGTGCTTTCACATTAATAGTGAGGAAATTTATTCTCAAATTATACAGTGAGACTGGTCCATCATTATCTGCTCAATCATCTACAGTGCTGTTTTGGAAATCATTTTCCATTTCTGATGTTTACTTCTGGAGCCTTCAGTTTCTTAAAAGTTGATTCAATTGAAGTAAATGATTGTTTAAGCCAAAAAGAAACCAACATAAGCATGGATATTTTTCACTTACTACTAAACTATATAAAAATTAAATACCCAACACTTTGATTTTTGCTTTTAAGTAAGCTAAGGGTGAATAAACCTTGTTTTAAAATACATGGTCATTTCTAGATTCAACTGCTACACAAGTTGAAGAGTACAACACATTTCAATCATGGATTTAGAATCCCTTAACAGTACTTGACAAAGAAAACTGCAACTCAACAACCTTAGCTGTCAGTGCACAAGCATGTCAGTATCACGCTAATGACTCACAAATGCCAACGTCTGATTGTAAATTACACAGTGAGGAAAACTTGGCAGCAGGGATTATTCTTTACTGTTTAACATGAAGTTAGAAGAAAAGAAACTTAGCAGGAGAAGGGAGATGGGGAAAGCACGGAGAGTTAGAGTGATTTGCCTAAGGCCATGCTGCCCATTGGTGGCAGAGCTGGGCCAGAACCCCTGTCTCCAAACTCTCGGTTGAGTGGTGTTTCCATTTCCCAGGCTAGCTTTTACTGTTACCTATAAGTTGTTAATACGTTAGATTATTTCTAATGACTACAGTGCTATCCATATATTCAAGGGCTGATTCTTAAGACCTTTTCTACTGATCTGTTGGTCATTTCAGTGCTCAGTGATTCCTCCGCCAGAAGGTGGACAAATGAAAGGAATGCTGGTAACACTTGGAAGAGTAAATATTATTTTTAGTAGCCCTGATAATGTTTTGATGGGGAAGAAAGATGAAACTAATGTATACCATCCAGTTTTTGGATTACTAGAATTCGTGCTGACTGATTAGTAAAATAATTAAGAATTTTCAACATACCATTTAGACTTTGAACTGGTAGTTTATTCTGTCATTATTTGGGGGTCTTAACTGAATTATTACCAGGAATGTGATATTAAAGTTGTTTAAGTATCTTTTCAACAATTCATGCCATGTCTATTATGAAAAAAAAATTCGGATGGTTACGGGAATCCTTAAGGCTAAGGACAGAACTTCCACCTGCATCCTAAACAGCACTCGACACAGGGGAGCACAATACCATTTATGCACTAATAGTCTGTACACTGGTACACATGTGGTTTTGAATGAACAACGTGTTCTTACCTTCCCAAGGTTTTCTTGTTCAGCAATATTCTTGGTATACTGTTCCCTAAGGAGCCAAGATAACAAGTTAGCTTCAATTTATTTGAATGAATTTGCTCATGTAACTCAATAACATGAACATCTCTATCTCATATGAGAAATGTAGTATCCTCTTACAGTATTTTAATAATCATAATTACCTTTATCTTTCTCAGCTTTATTTAGTCCCAGTAAATGGTAATTTAAGAAGGAAAATAAAGTTATGAGTATATTGTGATTTCACGGGAATGGGGAACTTCCTTTCCTGAGGGAGCTCCGTCCCCCACTCCCCTGCCCTGCCATCCTGGAGAGTCCCCAGTGCTCAGTGCCCCGCCCAACAACAAGCCCTTCACTATCACTATGACGAGTCACCTCTCTCAGAAAAACCAAGAGAATGAACACATAGAATGCTCTTTTTGTTCAATCTTCTTTTCAGACAACATGAACACATTTCTGTATATGTCACTTCATAATTTTAAAGAGATTTTAAAAAAAATTTGTATTAAAACAAAGAACAGACACTGGCCAAGCACACACTGAACTGCTTTCACACAGAAGTTCCATTATAATTGAATATGTGCTCATCACAAGACGAGGCAGCCAGGAGGGCTGATGGAGGAAGGGCAAAGGAGGCAAAGCCAAAGGATGCAGGGTTAGGACACAGCAAAATAAATAGAAGACCAGAATAATTGAGTTTTTTGCTATCTTTGTTCAAGAGTATGTTGTTGTATCTTGAATAAAATAAAATTTAGAAAACAATCTGGGGAACACATACACAAAAAAAGACTAGAGCAGTCTTAGGTGAAGAGAGACGGTCTTTTAACAAAAGGGGAGGCAGACCTGGTTGGAACAGTGAGAGTTAAGAAGATACAAAATACCGAATCAATCCAAAGTGCTCATTAAGTACCTATTATGTACTAGGTCCTCTAGTAGGGGCTGAAGATAGAACAAGAATGAAACAACTGAAGATAAAAATGTGTAGAAAGAATGAATATATGTGAAGAATTAGTAAAGGGTAAACAAAGCCAAAATGCCATGAAAACTGCAGATTGGGGATATTACATAACGATTACAATTATATATCCTATCTCCTACCCAGTAGGATGTTCCCAGTTCTACTGCTTCTACAGTGTATGTGCTATAAAAAGCTGTGTAGGATGCGCAGTCCATGTTATGTGCTTTGTTAATGTTCGTAACTCAACTCTTATTTTTACTTTTGTAAATCTGTAAACAAAGTCATGTTGGGGGCTAAAGTTCAAGGAAATACCGGGAAAACTGATTCAGAATTATTTTATGTTGAGAAGGTCTGTAGTAACTAGGAGTGGGGGGGTGTAGGAGTAAACAACAAGTCTGGTCGGTTCATTTTCCTACTAACTGATGACAATCATAGTGCTAAATGTGACAGTTTTTAGACCACAGCTCAGAAAACTATTCTTGGAGACAAAAGATCATATGAAAACTATCCACTGATGGTGCTCGAATTACAGAAAGTCTGAAACCAGACAGTGAAAAGGCAAGATCCGCGTTTGAATCTCCACTTCATTACTGTGATTTTGGGCAAGTCACTTTACCTATGTTCGTTTCTTCATCTAACAATGGCATTATGACATCTGCATGACCTACCTTACAGAGTCATTGTGGGAAAAGCACTTTGTAAATACTGAGAAACAACTGTGACTTGTTATCATTAATTATGGTAGATTTTTTTTTAGTTTCTCAAAGGGCAAAAATTCTTTAAACAACAACAACAACAAAGAAACTTACATCCTTTTTCAAAATAAAAACTGGGACACCAGACACAAATTTTAAACCAAACGAATCACTTTTATCTGTGGTTGTGCCAGAAGAAACTACAAATCTTTGAAATTTTTTTAGTGTCTCTTAGTAATATTCAAACAAATATGGGTGAAGCCATAACATGATGAATTGCACTTTGTTTTAATGTTCTCATTACCACATAATTCTACTACTGTTTTTTTTTTCTGGGGGGAAGGGAAAACCAATGAAGTGGTAGGTGATTATGATAAAGGAATTGAAGCAAAGGATCTTAACTGGAAAACTGATCAGAAAGTTTAGCAGTAACATTTTCTTCTTTACTCTTTATAATGACAACATTGGAAGGAATGTAACTTAATTTTTAAAAACTTTCTATGTTTAGAGGCCAAAATTAACTTTTCACATTCCTTAACATTGACCATGTAGAAATAACTTGAGTTGACATTCAATAAAGACATCTGAATAAGTACATTTTTGGCCCAATATGTTGTAGCCTTAGGAAAGTGCCTGTTTTATAAATAGTATACTTTGAGCCCCTCTTAAATTCCTGTACAAATTGAAAAAATATTTAAATTCTGGAAAGAAATCCTGTTTCTTAATTCCATTATCTTTCTAAGAAAACTATCACTTCAAAATTGTTGCTATATGGATGAAGGTAAAAAAAGCGTTACTCTAAATCTGAAAGGTCAAAGCAAAATAATTATTTTCTGGACAGGAAAATTCTAACTTACTCTGTTGACAATTCAAACAAAACAGCTTGTGTTTATATTGTGGTTTGTTTATCATATCATTTCCCAGCACAATCAAGAGCTGAACAAAGTCATGCAAAAGCTACTAGAATTTGTATACTTATTTTCATTCTTCACCACAGCCTATTGGGCACTGTACACAGCAGATACTCAATAAATTTTGAATGCTGAAAGTGTAGTGACTTCTGGGGCACAAAACAATAACCAGGCAGACAATTGGGGCTTAGCTCACAAGGGATGTGTCCAAAGAAGCAAAGCTCTATGCTTCCAAAAGGTTTAAATCATGGGATCCACAGCAGGAACAGCAAAGCTTGAATTGTGATGGTATCAAGAAGATATCCTTCACAAGCTGCATGGGGCTGCGATTTCCTGAGTGCTTACTGAGTTTGTCTAACTACAAAGTAAAACTACCAGTTGGTGGGCTGAATACATGCTAATTCCCTTGAATTATCTTTGAGACTCATCACTCAGACAAACTATGAAGTAACAAGGACCTTAGGGATCCTCTTGTCCTACCTTCTTAGATGAGAATACAGTGCCAGGAAATCTTTGAAAGTAGGCCAGGTGGGAGGCCAGAAGAAGCATTTATTAAGCATTCACTCTGGGCCAGGACCCTTGACTCCTTATCCCAAACTTCTAGGTTTTAAAATCCTAGAGTAGAATTGCTTTTGCTTCTAATATGAAATCTGCAATCCAAATTTTCCTCTGAGAAGTTTTTTTTTAAAGTATATATTATAAGTAGAATGATTTGGGGCATGAGAATTTTATAATGAATTCTAGATTGTGACTACACAACAAAACAATCAGTCAATTCAATAGAATTTAATTGTTTTTTTAAAGATCAAATCAGCAACTGAACAGAATGGACATGTTGGATGATGGAACAAAAATGTATTCCTTGAAATTTAAACCTGAATATGCCCATTTCTGAACTAGAGATTTTTCTAACTGAACAACATTGAGGAAATCCTACAGCTCACAGTGTAGTTGTTGGGAATAAGAGGTGTACTTGCCTAATGGCCTTCCGCTTCTCCTGCTGATCAGAGGAGACGTAGGCCTTCATCTCATCAGTTGCACGCCGCAGCTGTACTTCTAGATTCTAAATGGAAAGAGAGAGCTTTGGAGACACTGCTGACAAAAACCCTCTCTGAAGTTTCTGATTCGTTTTTCCTTGTCTTACCTTAATCATGCAGTTTGTATAATGGTATCGGCTTTCTTCTTGAAGACATTCTTCCCGAAGTCCTCTGACTTCCTACAATGGGATAAGAATGGGCAGCATTCTTTAACATGGTAAAAAGAAACAACTTTTGTTTCACTAAGCATAGTTCAAAAAACTTTTTTTCTAATAATTTTTCCTTTAGTGATTTTAACTTAACTGAAATACTAACAGATGCTATCTATGTATATAAGGACTTTTAGGGGCACATGGTCTCTGACTATGGAAAAAGTTGTTCGTTTATTCCAGAACACAACAATGAAGCAAAAACCGGCATCAAAGTGAGAAGAAAGGTCAAAGTTCAGAAAACAGCTGGCTAGACTAAGACTCTTCCACAGGTAATGGATTCTGGCCCAACATGGCACAGGACAGGGCACACAAGAAGACCTGGGCAAATGAGCACACCAACCAAGTAATATGAAAGGAATATGTGCCCACCAACAGAACAGGGCTGTTGGAAGATATGTTCTGTCACAGGAGGAACTACTGCCTTAATTACATGTATGCGGTTGAACCATCCTCCTTACCTGCTCAAGTTTGGACCGATTACTTTCTAGGCCTGCTGCACAGCTGTCATACTGTGTTTTCTTTTCCTCACACTCCTGGGTCAGTTCCTGGTAGGAAAAGGGCAGAGAACTGTGAAAATGAAAACTGGAATTCAGCTTTAAAGCAGTATTTGCTCGTGTTAATCCGGTAACTGAGCCTTAGACTTAGAACCGTTTTTGTCAACCAAGGGGACAGACGAGCATCATTACAGAGGAGGCAGTTACTCAAGTTGCATATTAAAAGATCAGGTGAATAAACAGCACATAAACTTTCTTCTAATGTTTCTATGTTTATTCAACATTTGGTTGCCTTGTGACACTCAACAAAGCCATAAAGATTTTATACTTAAAAATTGATAAGTTTACCATGTGTACAACAAAGACCAACACTAGAAAAAAAGCACTATTAAATATTAAATTATTTAGGGTTTTAGTAGGGAGTGACAAAAATATTACCTTGAATGCATTAGGAAAGTACATAAGTACTAGTAAAAACACATTCTTCTACAAAGAATACATTTCAAATTATATTTAAAACTCTTCTTTGCCAAAACAAGATTTTATAATGGAAAAAAGAAAAATCTGTCAGTTTTGTTCTATGGACCATATTTACACTTCTAGTATGTTAATTTTCCTTGTACTAAAAACCATTTGATATTTCTCCCAATGGACATTAATTCTAATTTCCAAGTTGAGAAGCACTTAATTGTAGAGAAGTAATTTCTATTTCTCATATTTGTCAACTTTTCCTATTTTCTTTTTCTTTCTTTTTTTGTTTGGAGATACTTGGTATTAAGTGACTTGCCCAGGGTTACACAGCTATAAGTGTCTGAGATCAAATTTGAACTCAGGTCCTTCTGACACTGCGCCACCTAGCTGTTCCCTATTTTTCTTAATAGTCCTTATCTCTAGTTTTCTTTTGAAAATCAAATTGGCTAATAATGGCTTGTCTATTTTATTTTCTTCCCCCATCAAAAAAAAAATCCCTAAATTTTAAAAAATAATTTGATGGTTGGCTTTGATTTGCTTTCAATTTTGTTAATCTTTTCTCTGATTTTCAGAATTTCTATTTTGGTGTTTACTTGAGGTTACCTGATTTTTTTGTTTTCTACATTTTTAGCTGCATGCCCAATTCTTCAATTTTTTTTCTTTCTTTTGTTGATGAAAGTGTTTAGAGACATAAATTTTTCTCTCATGATTACTCTGACTACATCTCCAAATTTTGGTATGTTGTCTCATTGTTGCCATTATTTTTAATGGCATTACCTACCGTTTCTAAGATTTATTCTTTGATTCACCAATTCTTATGGAGTAATTAATCCAATTGATATTTAATCCTTCATGTAACATTCCTTTTCTGAAAAGAATTTGTTTTCGTTTATGAGTTTTTTCTATGCTCTGATCCATGGACAGTTTTAATAATAATAATAGCTCACATTTACACCATGCTTTAAGGTTTGCACATTGCTTCACAAGTTTTCTCATTTGAATTTTTATAATGGTGCCACAGCCCACTAAAAAATATGTAAGCTCCTTCTTATTTCCATTCAGTAACTGTGAGAGATTAAGCACATCTAACTTCTGAAAGTCTGTTCAGGTTCTTAACCTTTTTCTTGTTTATTTTTTATTAGATTTGTCTAGGTCTGAAAGGGATATACGGACATCTCTCTTTAATATAGTTCTGTTACGTGTTTCTTCCTGTAATTCATTTGCCTTTTTTTAAAAGTATTTTGATGCTATGTCATTCACTGCATTTATCTTAGGTATTGATACTGACTCACCATCTATAGTACTTTTCAATCTAATGTAATTCCTCTATTTCTTTTAATCAAATCTATTTATTATAATCAAATTTATTGTCTGAAATTATGATTGCTTTCTCTGCTTTTTTAAGTTCAGTTGAAGCATTTTAGATTTTGCTTATTTTAACTCTTTTATCTTTATGTTTCAAGTGTATTTCTCAATAATAACATGTTGGATTCTGGTTTCTTATCTCCTCTTCTGTTTTATGGGGATGTTCACTACATTTTAGAAGTAGCTAGGTAGTGGAGTGGATAGAATGCTGTGCCTAGGGAAAGAAAATCTGAGTTCAAATTTGGCTTTAGACTGGACAAGTCACTTAATCTATTTGTCTCAGTTTCCTCAATTGTAAAATGGGGATCTTAATAATACCTACCTCCCAGGGTAGCTGTGCAAACCAACTGAGGTAGCATTTGTAAAGCATTGAGGACAGTGAATGGCACATGAAAGGTGCTTAATAAATGTGTGTTCCCTTTCCCTTAATATTAATAAAGATATTTAAGAGAAGTTAATCTTAATTTTAAAAATTTATTAAGCTCCTACTATGTCTCATTGCCAGGTACTATACTAGATATTAGACACAAAGACAAAAATGAAATAGTACATTCCCTCAAAGAGCTTACATTCTTTTGAGGGAGATAACAACAACATATAGTACACACACACACACACACACACATATACTAAATAAATACAAGGTAGCTTTGTGTGTGAAAATACTGGCAATTGTGGGGGATCAGGAATAAAGATTTATCCATAAAAATTAATCCATGTGCTATCTAAAGTATGACTATGTATTACAGCCTTTCCTCATGTCTGTAGTAATTCATGATTATGGTCATTTAATTACAGCCCTGCTTCAATATTTCATTGTTTCACCAAACCTAAGACCTGCCATATTCTACTAAATTAAAAAGGCTTCAAACATGACCTTAGCAAAAAAAAAAAAAAGTCACATATCATTCAGCAATGTGATAAAGTGGCCCTGAATTCAAATCCTGCCTCTGATCGTTTATTTTCTGTGTGTTTCTGCATTCCAAGCTCATATTGGTCTAATCAGCCACAGTCAGACACACTGAAACTTCATGTTATCATGGTGATGTCATTTTGGTCCTCTTCGAAAACGAAGGACAACAACCAACCAATCATTCCCTTGCTTAGACTCCTCACCCATAAAATAAGTGACTGGATCAGATCCCCTCTCCAAGGTCTTGTCTAGCTCTACAGTTATACTCTTTGGAACTAACTGGAAAAACTGAGCAGGAGCAGACAGAAATCAGGAGTAGAAATAGCTCATGTGTCAAACAAAATGGGAGGAACTTGAAAAGAAAATGCTTAGATTGCCAAGTTGTTCCTCTGACTTGAGGGATTCAGTGGCAGTGGAGAAGAATTAATTGAACTGAAGACAGTGATTATCGCTATATCTACGAGAAGCAGGCAGCACTATATTGCTAGAGTTTGGGACTGGACCAGTGTACAGAGATGGCCATGGAAGTAATCAAAGAAAGAAAAAAGTGACATTCCTATAACATTTCCAAGCATTTAAATTTGTTAAGGCATATGATTCAGTATGTGACTCATCACATGTATAACCAATATATAAAATTACAGCAGATAGACAGGATATATAACTTGCACACCAGAGACTTGTTCAGATTTTTCTATGCTAACAAGGACAATACTATGACCTTGTATGTGTTATTTCAAATGTCTCTTCAACTTAAATTTTGTATTTAACTATAGTGGTTCAACGCACCTGAATGCACATTTGTTAAATGTACCAGGCACTGTGCTAGGTGCTGGAAGAAACAAAGACAAAAAACAAAACTGTCCCTGCCCTTGAGGAGTTTACACTATTGGGGAGAGATAGCAGCACACATTTAACCAATCAACCAACCAGCAAGAACTATGTACGTCAGGTGCTGTGCTAGGCTTTAGGGAAACAAATACAAAGAATGAAACAACCTGAACTGGCCAGGATTCTACATTCTTACATTCTAATGGAAAAGACAAGATGGATATATACCAATATATACAGCCATCAACAGAATGTGAATAAAGACAAATAAATGCTAAACAGCTCAAAACAGGGTAGCTTGAGAAGGAGGGAATTAGTAACTGAAGAGATCAGAAAAGGTAGAAAGTAGTACTGGAAACTGAATCTTGATGTGGGGGATGACAGAGACAGAGGTAAGGAGGGAGGGCATCACAGGCATGGGGAACAGCTAGAGCAGAAGCATGGAGGCAAGGAGATGTAAAAGGAACAGAGAGAAGTCAAGGACAAGTCACGTGCGGCTGGACTGCAGTGTGGGAGGGAGAGTGTTGTACAATGAGTCTAGAAAGATGGGTTGAGACAAGATTGACAAGGGTTTTAAAAGCTAAAGAGAAAACTTGATAGTTGATTCGAGGCATCATGGAGCTTCTGGAGTTTGGTGACTGTGGGAGAGACACGGTCTGTTGAAAATTGAATCGTGGAGAGAAAAGTCAATTAGGAATCTATTGAAATAATCTAGGCAGGAGGTGGTGATTGCTTCAGATAAGGTGGTGACTGTGTGAGCAAGGAGAAGGGGTGAGATGCAAGAGACATTGTGGAAGAAGAAAGGGTCAGATTTGGCAACTGATAGGATATATGGAGGGAGAGTGAGGAGTCACAAGGTTATGACCCTTAGAAACTGGAAAAATGGGGATTCCTTTGATAGAAGGAAAGAAGTATGGAAGAGAGCTGGAATTTGGGAGAATGATAATGAGTTGTTTTGAATCTGCTGAGTTTGAGATTCCTATGGGACACCAAAGGGTCCAACAGACACAGTGATGCCAGTGATGCAGGACTGAAGCTCAGGGGTAAGATGGGGTCTGGATAAATAGATCTGGGAGTCATTGGCATAGAGCCGATAATTAAACCTACATGAGTGGATGAAGTTGCCAAGAAGATAAGGAGAGAGAAGAGTAGGGGGCTTAGGATAGAGCCTTGGAGAACACTCATGTTTAAGGGGGTGTGATATGCATAATGAAGCAGCTGAGCAAACTGAGAAGGAATGGTCAGATAGGGAGAAGGAGAACCAGGAGAGAGTAGTATTATGAAGAAGAGGAGTGGTTAAAAGTGTCAAGCAGTTAAGTAAATCACAAGGCAAACTGAAGGAGGAGAGAACACAAGCCTGTAACACCCAACTGTTAAGGGTGTTCAAAAAGGTTTTTTTTACAAAGGGTCAGAAGTTAGACTAAGTGAACCTCTAATTCTGAGGTTCCAATTTAGGTTGTCCTAAGTCAGGTTAGAGGAGTCAGAAGAGGTCAAAATGAAGAGACAAAGGCAGCCATCTTGTCCCAAACCCAGCAGCGGGTGGGCTGCAGATACCTCTGCTCACAGTCCAGTGGCTGCTAGGATTGCACCAAAGGGATCTGCTTCTGTCTGAGTTTGGCCACTCTGTTCCAGAGTAATATAGATAGAGATCAAGAAAGATGGGAATGAACAGCAAAGGAAATTTCAAATGTCTTTCCATCAGATAAATAAGCAACCCTATTTTATTATTCATGCAGCCTATTTCCATTGGGCTGGAACCAATGACCATATTTTGCATAACGGTAACTTTTAATAGTGGGAATTTGAATGCATGTGACCACTTCATGGGATTCCTATTTACACTGACTGGAGCCTAGTTGTGGGGTAGACAAGTGGGAAAAAGGGACTTTATATACCTTAAAACCCTTTGTACCTCTCCTTTCATACAATAGGGGGAGGAGGTTTTAGGAACCCTGTTGACTTGACCATGTGCTACCTAAAAAAAAATGCTGTCTTAACAAAATGCCTTTGCTAAGGGACAATGGTATCTACTGGCTGACTGCTAATAGAAAGCACTCCACATGAGGACTTGTGAGCTATGGTGTTAGGATGCAGTCCCGGAGGGTTATCTCCTAGAGGTCATCTGTAACAAGTTAGGGGAGTAGTTCAGAGGGAGTGCTACATTTATTTCAGATCACTTTCTACAATTAGTAGAGTTCAAGTATTAAAGTTTATTCCACCTATCCCACACTAAAACTCGTCCTAGGCTTGGCAGAGTATAAAACTTAGCCTATATTTGGACCTTCAATAGTCCTAATACTGACAGCTGAAAGACTGATGGCTCTAATAAGTTTTAGAGTTACATCCTCAAGGCATTATTGCACTATTAAAACAGATGGGGTTCAAAACTACATTTATAACGCGGAGAGATTAACTGAACGCTGCTAATACCAAATGGCTAAGGCCAAATGACCTGCATTTGTGAAGTACACTCACCTTCAGTCTGCTAATCTCTAAAGTGGTGGTAAGAACTAACTTCCAAGTAACGGCATCTCATTACATATCACAAGATATGATGGCATACCACACAGTAACTTCATTATTCTGGAGTTAGCCTGGCACCATTCCACATCAGCAGGCTCTCAGGCTTCACCTGGTCACAGAAGAGTGTGACCATATATTTATAGCACTTACTTGCATAAAAGTTAAACTGGGAATGTCACCTAACTGATTTGTATTTAAGATAATTTCTTCAGATAATCTAAAGTCTACAACAATTAAGTAAAAGAAATTACACAAAACTCTTTTAATGACACATAATTTACTCCTTCATTTTTGATGAATCATAATTTCCATGACTTGCCTCAATAAACAGGAAAGAACACATTTACAATTCCAACTACTTCAGCCAAGTGGTAATACAGAATACCAAGACGTTTCCAGACAGCGTCTCTACACCCGTGCTACTCACCTGGCAATTCTGTCGCAACTGCCTTAACTCTTTGATAATTGGGGCTAATGCTGACTTCTTTTCAGCCACCAGTGAATTCAGTTTTTTGACCTGTTGTCAGAACAAAAAGTGTAAACACGTATTACTGCTAGATTAATAATCTCATTAGAATGAAGAAAGATTTTTTTTAAAAAGGCTGATGAGGACATGTTGAGCATGACTGTACATGTATAACCTATATCCTATGGCGTGCTGCCTTGGGGAGGGGGAAGGGAGAAAAATGGGGACTCAAAATTTTACAAAAATGAAAGTTGAAAACTATCTTTACATGTAATTGGGAAAAAAAAATACTATTAAGGAAAAAAAAGGTCGATGAGATGAAGATCTCTGAAAAACATAACATGCTGGAGAGACATAAAAGTTAGAACCTCCCAAAAGCAACATTGGATCTGCAATTATTTTTCCTAGGTACCACAGAAAACTTGTTTACTGGTATTAAAAACATTTTATAAAGACAGTCACATATACATGTCTTTGACAAATACACATTACTTTGAAACCATTCCTCTTTTTTTTGTTTTTAGTTTTGTCATCTGCTTCCTAGATGTCCAATAAAGGAAGAGAAGTAAGTGGCAGAATCACCATTTCGGACATGCCATCCAGCGTTCGTCCTTTCACTTCATCTACTTCACTCTTCAGGGCAGAGACCCTCTCCAGCTCCTCCTGGGTGTAACTGTAGCCAGAGATGCCCTTTTTGTCCTCAACGGTTTGCTGGGGAACAAAGAAAAGAGAAAGAAAACTCCACAGATGCATAGGAAAGCCCCAGAAATTCACAAAACAAACTCACAGATTTAATCATAGCTTAGCACCAACATAGGTAAATGAACAAGCTTAATGAAAATCCTAAAAGTACATTGCACATTTTTGAAATTCAAGAGATTTACATGCCTGTGTGGGTACAAACACATTTACTTTCCCTATGGGGTTAACTGGCATATAAAAGATGTGTTTTCAGGGTTAGATTTAAGATCTCCATTAATGATCAATAGCATCTATAAACAGGGACACCGGAAGTTCTGCATCCTCTGTCTAAAGGAGTCACAGGTGGGGCACACCACTCTCTCTGCGTTTGGCTTCCATGTGCCCTTTTTCTTTGTAGCTCCATAAATGATGGATGTGGAAAACCACTCATTTTGTTTTTCTATCATGGAAGTCAGATCATTTTTAGTTGGTTCTAGATTTGCATTTTTTTCCCCTGAAATTTTCATTTCAGCAATTTTGGGGGTCTTGCTAAAAAAAATGTATTTTGATGCTCATATCTGTACTAAAGGTGGAGATTAAAGGTTGTGGATATATATGATTTCTGATTATCATATGTAAAGACAGATGCCCAAAGCAGCAGTTTGTAAAAATAAAAAAGTTTGCCTATAATGAAATTATTAAGTGAATACTTGATAAAAAGGCAAAACTAGGTTTTCTTTTAGAAAGTGTGAAAGGTCACAAAAGTCTGGAAGGGATTAAAAAGCCTAAAGAAGATGAGGACCGAAGAGATGCAAAGAACTTCAGAAAGAAAGTCATTGAGAAGTTCAGAGGGGACAGCATCGGAAGCCTGGCTGTGGAAGAGGAAAAAGTGAAACTATAGGGGATTATGGAGGGAAGTGGACATAGCAGAGGAGAACTGTACACTTAAGGGCTTTGGAAGCCAAAGACGCAGCCTGGATGGTCACTAGGATGGCCAAGAGACAATATTTTCAAAGACTAAATAGGGGGTACCCTATTTAGTGACATACACCTTTGTATTAATTTTGGGTTCTAACATCTTCCATGAGAGCCAACCAAAATTAGGAGATGTGCCCAACTAGGGGCTAAAATAATCTAAAGGCATCAATCTTATTCAAGAATTTCTATAACATAAGACAAAACCAAACCCGGGAACTACAGGGCTTTTTCCTTTGTTGTTAAATAACACGACTTTCCCGGTTTTACTGGGAAGAATGTTGACTTAACAGAGGTACAAATCCATGCATTTTCTTGTTCTTATGCTGAAAATGACCCAGGGTAGAGCTGGCACTGCTCTGTTACCAGCTGACGCTGAACATTCTTGTGCCTCTGCTTCAGCAGCTCTTCTGTCCTCTGCAGCAGGCCAAATTCCGCCTTAAATTCGGCTATGATTTGATGCTTCTTTTTGAAAACCGTACTCTTACTCCGAAGTTTACTAACATAACGTTTAAACTGGAAGAAAGGAGAATAGAGTGACATGTAATTCAACTGACAGAATGGAGAAGTTAATGAATAACATTCTTTTCTCTTGTACTTGAGACATCTGGAGGATAGAGCATGAGACCAAGAATCAGAAAGAACTAAGTTCAAATGTAGCTCCAGACACTTAGACAGCTGTGCAGCCCTGGGTGAGTCACTTCCCCTGCGTCTGCCTTAGTTTCTTCACCTTTCAGAATAGGGATACTAATAGCACTGACCTCCCTGGATTGTTGTGAGGACAAAATGAGATCATATTTGTAAATCTTTGAGTGTGTATAAACACCTATCATTACTGCTGTTATACTTCCCAACAGGCCATAAAGCTTTATTTCATGTGTCACAAAGTTAGGTAATAGCAATCATTTGGCTTAATTAGGAAATTTGAGACTACCAAATTAAAAAAATCCTTAAAAGCTACAGGCTAAATGAAAAATATTCTCAACAATTTTTATTTATCACCTAAGTAGCCCCCAAGATTTAATGCAAATGTGTGAAATCTTGGTCTTTTTTATTCACTAAGGCTTTACAATGCTCCAAAGCAAAAAGAATGCTGTCCCATAGTAAGCCCCCAGCAATAGAAAACAAGTTGCTGGAATAAGGTGTGAGTTGTATCCATTCTATATGAGAGAATTCATTTGTTAATTCACATGTTAAAAAGAAATAAGTGAATGGGTAGGAGACAAAGAAGGGTGATAGAGGAGAAGGACTCCAATTTTAAAGAGTGATCAATGGTTATGTTTTTCTGGTAGAAGAGCATGAGATATACTCGGAATAAAAACAAAGTTGAACAACTGTAGTTGCCATTTCGCATTTGGGAAATTCATACATACAATGAAGCTGTGATCTTTTGCGTCTAAGTCATCAGGATAAAATGTACCTTGAAGTGTTGGAAAGCTGTAGGAGATTCAAGGCTGCAAGTTAAGACTTATAGAGATAAATTGTGTCATGTGGTTAGCTATCATTGCTAGTAAAAAGTGATGCTACAGCCAAATACGCCATCACTAAGGAAAGAATATGTATTTATGAAGTTTGTGCCAAATAGCTTGAAAAACAAATGCCAGGGACAGAAGGCAGTAGAGTATTCAAAGGAGTTAATTTCATAGCTAACAGAACAACACCACTCCCAGTTGGTGGCTTTTAGGGAAAGGACCTAAAATCTTTCCAACCAATGGAAAAAGTTTCTGATATTTCTGAAACTTCAGAGTATAACACAGTGTGCCTCTTTAGTAAGCTCATATATACCCCAAATGCTGTTCACTTTTTTTTTTGCTACATGTTTTTTGTTATATACCACAAATTTTATACATACTATATGAAGTTTAGTTTATTGATGAAGTTTTTCCACAGAAAGAACTTAGCTTGCTGCTTCAAAAAATATAAAACTTCATAGCAATTCAAAATAGTTATTTGCATAATGCATGTTATAAGTTAGGCACTTAGGAAATGTTTATGGAATTGAATCTTTCTTGAAATTACCTTCTTTTTTTAAATGCTCAGTGTTTTAAAGGCTAATTCTTCTAGACATAGTAATTAAAATTTTCAGATTTTAAAAAACATATTCTACTTTATAAAATTCAAATATTTTTAAAGTAATATTTTCCTCAAAGTACTACTTGATTCTTGAATATGCAAGAAAACTGCCAGACAATTCATAAGGGACTTAACCTAAAGTTCTATTAAATAATCTCACAGTGCCAGTTTTTGGCCCTCTGAAAAAAGATTTTCTACTTCAAAATTTTAAAAGAATTTAGAAGCCATATTATGAATTGGGGGAAAAAGATGATTCCAAATGTTTTGTTAATGAGAAGGTCAAGCCATTCACAGTAAATGAGAGCCAGTTTCAAAAACTTAAATTGCACTAAAGTTAACTAGGGTCCAATAACTTGTGAAGTTTCCTTTTGAAGAATCTGCTCAAGCCTGACATAACCATAGATTCAGAATCCCTAGAGTAACTATATGTTCTATTTAAAGTGTCCTGGGCAAAGTGCCCAAAATGAAATCAGCTCTGTTCATCTGCCATCCGTTGTAAGATCTAGGCCGGAGCTTTTTCTATCATGCAGTACTCCAAAACTATTTTTAAAGGGAAAAGCTATAAAAGTTTTTGGTGAAAGAACAAACCTACAAATTACTCAATGTGCTCAATGCAGATTGGACTCCATGAAGTTTCTAACTACATATGCCATTTTACATTGTACATACTACTTATGGTGAGGAGAGTCAAGGTCGAATAAATCTTCCTACCACACAACAAATAACAGCTGAGTATTGGTGTGTTGAGACCACCATTGTCTTTTTTTTTTTTTCTAAATCACACACTTAATAGGCAACTAACAAGAAAAAGCAATACACATTTTTAGGGCTTTTGCTCTTGGGGGAAAGAAAGCATTCTAGGGTAGAACTTCCTTAACAAAAGAATTAATATTCACATACTCCAGTCAAAAAAAGAATGTCAGTACTCCAGACCAAGATATCTGATAGGAAAAAATATCTTAGGGCAATTAGTTTTTGTAGTTGTTGTTCTGGCCTCTCCTCGTTGTGGGGGTGCCTGCTCTTTTAGATGTGCTTCTTTTACATAATAGATTACCAGGCTGGTTTCCCTTCTTGCCCTTCTTCTTTTTGCTGTTTAGTCATTTCAGTTATGTCTGATTCTTTATGACCCCACTTGAGGTTTTCTTGGCAGAAATACTTGGAGTGGTTACCATTTCCTTCTCCAGATAATTTTCAGATGAGGAAACTGAGGCACACAAAGGTTAAGTGACTTGTCCAGGATCACACAGCTAGGAAGTGTCTAAGGTGGCATTTGAACTCAGGTCTTCCTAGTTTCAGGCCAGTGGTCTATCTACTGTGCCACCTCGCTGCCCATTCCCTTACTGTAGGGCAGTTTTAATGAATGACAACAATCTTTCTGACTCAATGGTGCCTTAAAGTACTATTAGTTCAGTAAAAAAAAATCACAACTATTTTAGAAGAAATATTTTCATATAAGAATAGGTATATTGAAATCACTATAACAACTGTGAAGTCACTTAGAAAATGAGTTTACCATTATCACCTGATGGCACAGTTTCATTTGTTTCTTTACAAACTGATATTGTGGTGTCAGTTGTAAAGAATGGAATGCTGAACACATTGCCCAGTCACTGATTAAGTCCCTACCATATACAATGCAATGGGTAATGGATAATGCAAAGATAAACAGGATATGTGATGACTGCACTCAAGGAACTTATTTAAAAGATGAAGTAAAAAATACACAGAGAAATGTAACCTAAATTAGAATACTTCCCAGTGCTCCACCCAAACCGAAATCCTGGTCACTTGACTACCAGCCTCTGGTTTCTTCCCAGGGCCTTTTCTAGAGCTCTAGAGGGCATGTTTTGAACCAGACTGCCCCTCTTACCTCTACCCTGATTTTCTTCAGCCTCCCCACCTTATATTAAGGCAGGCTTCCTAGGACACCTAGGCCTGCCACAAGGTTACCCTGAAGGGAGGTCCTTTAATAATCACTTAGGGAGGTAGCTTTGCTATAGGTAAAGGATTTAAGGCCAAGAGACTTGGGTTCAAATTCAGGCTCTAAAATGTGTTACCCATGTGAACCTTGGTAGGTCATTTCACCTCTATGTCTGTTTCCTCATCTGTAAACTGGAATCACAAAACTTGTACTACACCAATATACAAGGTCGCTGCGGGGAAAATGTTTTGTGAACCATAAAGCACTAAAGAAATGATCACTACTATTAAATGGAGGAGAAATCAGCAAAAACTTCCCCCCAGACTGAAGGCTGGAAGGGATCTAGAGATCAACTAGTCCAATGCACCCAGAAAGATCACTGATGGCACAAGGTCACAAAGGAAGCAAGTTGGAAAGCTAAGATCTCAAGTCAGGCCCTCTGACTCCAAGTGCAGTATTCATCCACTGTACCTCTATGATGACCAAATTTACCCCAAAAACTGAAGACCAATTAAACCTCACTTTATTTACTCAGTCATTTATGTATTTATTTTTAAGATTATCTAGAACTGTACAAACTTAGTGCATAATAGCAAAATCCACTACTCTACCTTGGTTGAGTAGACTTGACTGTGCAAGGTTCATTTACACATTTATTTAAATTTTTAAAAAATTTCCATTCCAAATTCTCTCCCTCTCTCCTACCCCTTCTCTCACTCACTGAGAAGGCAAGAAATACAATATTGATCATTACATATGAAGTGATAGGAAACATATTCACAAATTAGTCACACTGCAAAAAAAAAGCAATACAAATGGAAGAGGAAAAAAACATGCTTCGAGCCACACTCAGATCCCACCAGTTCTCTCTCTGGAGGCAGATGGCATTTTTCATTATGAATCCTTTGGAATTACCTTGGATCACCATATTGATCGGAGTTGCTAAGTCTTACAATTCTGGTTACCTTGTGTGTACAACGCACTCCTGGTTCTGCTCATTTGGCTTTGCATCAGTTCATATAAGTCAAGGATTTTCTGAAACCACCCTGCTCATCACTTCTTATAGCATGATAGTACTCCATCACAATCATACACTTGTTCACTCATTCCCCAATTGATGGACATGACTTCAATTTCCAATTCTTTGCCACCACAAAAAGAGCTGCTATAAATATTTTTGTACATATGAGTCTTTTTCATTTTTCTTTGATCTCCTTGGGATACAGACCTAGCAGTGGTATTGCTGTGTCAAAGGATGTGCATAGTTTTGTAGCCCTTTGGGTATATTTCCAAATTGTTCTCTGAGGGGTTGGACCAGTTCCCAACTCCACCATCCCTCACATCCCTTCTAGCAATTGTCATTTTCCTTTCCTGTAAGGTAGCCAATCTGACGGGTGTGAGGTGAGCACCTCAGAGTAATTTGAATTTGAATTTTTCTAATTATGTGTGATTTAGAGCATTTTTTAAAATGTGGCTATTGACAGTTTTGATTTCTTCTTCTGAAAACTGCCTGTTTACATACTTTGAACAAACTATGAAAGATTCAGAAAACAGATGAATAAATTCAAAATTTCACTAAGCTAGGGTTAGTGAACTTTTTGTTATAATTGATTTTGTGATAATTACTGTGCTCACACATGGATTATCTATTAAATAATTTTGTAAGTATGTAATATATGAAATCAATGTGAATACACCGAGGTTCATTAATTAAATGACCAAGTAAATTAAGATCAAATTTTTTATAATTTAAAAAAGGACCTTTTACTAATTTTTTTTTCTAGAATACAATATGAAGCACTCCTTCAAAGATGAACAGAAGGACATATCAACAGTTGTTTTAGGATCTAATAACAACACAATGACCACACCAAAATTTTCTCCATTGATAATTCTTTATAATATAGAACTACAGTAGAGGGGTTAAGTGACTAGTTGAAAACTACCTTTTCATAGGGAGATAACATGGCAAGGAAAAATCCAAGTCTGTGACCTCTATTCTCTATCTTCCCAGGCATTTTATTTAATTAAACAAGCATTTACTTACTATGTACTAGCATCATGCCAGGCCCTGATGTAAATGGTACGGTGGGAAGAGGGAGAGATGAGGGAGAGATACTACCTAAGAAGAACATGACCGAGGCAGAACCAAAATGGCAGCACAGAGGAGCACTCAGTTGAGCTTTCCCAGATTCCCAAAGCAGGAGAACCAACAACTGGTGAAACAATTTTCCAGTCCAAGACAATTCAGGAGGTCAGCAGGAAAAATCTGTTTCACCTGGGTGGTGGGATGCTCTGGAAGTTCAATGCAGCTCAGGCAGCACAAGTTGGCAGCAGCACCTTTGAGAGTTTCCAGTCCCTGGATCATGGGGCTGGGTGAGGGCTGTCAAACAACTGGTCAGAAGTAGATTGTAGGGAACCCTTCCCTGGCACTGGATTCAGGACCCTGTTGCATTGCCCAGATGCAATTCTGGGTCATATTCTGTGGGCCAAAAAACTGATAGCACTTGAGGCTGAAGGGGGCCTGGTCATGGTTCAAGGGTGGAGAGGAGCTCATGAGGAAGTGGGGACCCTGGTCTTAATCTAAGCCTGAGGGGAGTATCAACAATTGCGGGTGTAGGTAAGCAGAAGCCCTGGTCACAGTCCCAGGCCAGGAGGGATGCTAGCATTGGTGGCTAGAGGGGAACAATGTTCCTTCCTGGGGACCAGAGCATGGGCCAAAAGAGCAATGATCACACCTCTCCCTAGATTATCCCACACTGAAAGCACTAAAAAACTGTAGATCTCCAAACCTATCTCTGAACACAGCAGTAAGAAAGGCCTGAAGCTTAGGACAGTGTCCCCTTCACCCTGGAAGCAGAGCCCAACTTTAATACAAAGTTCAAAGTCAAGAGATAGACCAGAAAAATGTTGTTGTTCAGTCATGTCTGACGCTTCATGACCCCATTTAGAGTTTTCTTGGCAAAGACATTGGATTGATTTGCCATTTCCTTGTCCAGCTCACTTTACAAATAAGGAAATTGAGGCAAACAGGATGAAGTGACTTGCCCAGGGTCACATAGTTCAGAAGTGTCTGAGGCCAGATTTCAACTCCAGTCTTCCTAATTCCAGGCCTGGAACTCTATCCACTGTACTACCAAGCTGCCCCACCAGGGTTAAGTGACTTGCTCAGGGTCACATGGTTACTAAGGATCTGAGGTCACATTTGAACACAGGAAGATGACACTTTCTGACTTCAGGCCTGGCACTCTATCTGCTAAGTTGCTAAGCTGTTCCATTATGCACTGGAAAAATGAGCAAGCAACAGAAAAAGAACCTAACCACAACAAGTTGCTATGGTGACAGAGAAGAATAAGACAGAAACCAAGAAAAAGAAATGTCAAAGCAGCTACAAGCAAAGCCTCAAAGAAAAATGTGGACTGGATATAAGCCTAACACGAACTTCTGGAAGAGCTCAAAAAGGGTGTAAAAAAATCAAATATGAGATATAGAGAAAAAGTGGGAAAAGAAATGAAAATGACACAAGAAAATTATGA
>CM053773.1:221738638-221811217 GCA_028658325.1 Potorous gilbertii | reverse complement strand
GAGCAGTCTGTCTCCATACATAACCACCTTGTTTTCTTCAGTACTATCTAAATATCCACTCAAAAAGCAAATGTTAGGCCTACTTTTCAAATCTATCCAGCTCATCACTGTCTCATCTAGACAGCTATCTCTGTGGATATTTATATGGAATAAAGGGGATCTTTGCTCCTTTTATAAACTTCCTACCTTTATCTCTAATGTGACAAGTTGCTATTTCCATAGCAACAAATTATAAGGTTGAAGACTGGCATATAAAAGATAACAGTATAATAATATATTTTGTACTGTTTATCTCAAAATCACAAAGTACTAAAAATAGTCATATTCCCATGTTACACAGAAGGAAACAGGTAAAGAGAAAATAGGACAACTCATCCAAGGTTATACAAGTCAGAAAGAAAAATGAGATAAGCTAGTGTTCCTGCCTTCAGCCCCTTGTTCTAGCCAGTCAGTGCAGACCTTCCCTTCTTTAATTAGATCTATTCTTATTGTCAGTTAGACTATAGTGTTACTTTTCTAAAAGCCCAGGAAACTTAAAAGAATAGGTCAAGGACAAGTATCAAAGTCTATTTTAGAACAGTATGGCTAATGCATAAAATAATTTTCCTCCTCTTTGTATAGTTCTCTTTTTGATCCTAGACTTCAAGAGAAAATGAAAAGGCAATCTTTTTTTTGTCAGCATCAAAAACCCTCCAATAAATCATGTGGACTCATGAAGGCCTGCTCTGGATCAGCCAACATACTTCGATTATTTCATGCCAAAGTAGCATTCTTTTCAAGTCACCTACCCTAACTGGTACCATATAACTAAACAAATACCATTCTGACCTTTCTCTATCTGTATTATACTTTATATCTGATCAGCATTAGAAAGTCAAATATAAACAGCACAGATGGTAGAAGGGTCACTAAGCACAGCTACTGTTGGATGATCCATGAAAAAGGATCTGGTGTACTTTGAGAAATCTGTCCTTTTCTGAACTCTGCATTGGGACATTCCCCTGAAACATATTCACACAATATGATCCAAGGCCTCTGTATTGCCATATAAATCAAAATACCACCAGCTGTTGTTATATTTCTTGTACAGCTTAAAACAATTCTGGCAAACAAATCAAATGGCTCTCCAGAAAGGAAAGAAAATGCAAAATTCTCCCCAAACCTGAATTTTAAAGTTAGAGTATGACCTGGACTATATTGTTTAATATGTTACTTTATAATTCATCAAGTGAAGCCAAACTGACTTTGATTCTATTCTGCTCCACCTCTCGGGAACATTTAGGGCTGCTAGACCCTGCTGGGAATGCTAAAGAGTACAATATGATTTGAAAGGCTCTAAAAATATCAAAGGTTTACCCAGGGATCACTTGTAACTGAGCCATCTCCCCTTTGAAGTGTCAGAATTTGATTTCTAATTTTTCGGGATCTGACAGCTGCTGCTATGCTTGCCAGCTTTCCCTTGGGTTCACTGTCCCTCGGAAGCCCTTTGTAAAGATTTCACAACCTGGCAGACCGTTTTGCATTAGAATTTGTGTCATTTGCTATATAACAAAACTGGTCAACCACCTGCTGTTAATGTAAATATCCACTTTTTTTTTTACTAACTTGGCTGTTCCTGATAGCAGAAATTCCTTGTTATGCTCCCGAAGAAAGTAGTATAATAATGCCAACAACAATGTTAATGATAACAGCTGGCATTCACATAGCACTTCAATGTTTGCAAAATGCTGTACATGTATTATCTCATATATCAGTCCAATGGAAACACAAGCTAAGGCTGACCTTTCAATGGAGACACTGCCAAGATAGGAACTGACCACAGCACAATGGAGATGGAAGGCAGCAGGGAAAACACTGAATCTCACCTCCTCATTTTACATGAGGACAGAAAAACACAGAGAGGTGAAATAATTTGTCCAATTTGAGGTTAGAGGCCAGAACAGAACAAGGGTCTGCTGACTCACAGTCCAGTTCTCCTGCTACTTGAACAAAGAATCCTCAAGACACTCACTGGGCACAAATTGGGGCAGGTCAGGTTCCAAGGGCAGCATTATTAGGAGTGATAAGTTTGGATATGAAATTGTAAAATGCAGAGATGGGGAGAAATCCAGGGGAGAAAATGGCTCCCATCAAGCACTTATAGTACTGGATCAAAAGACTAAAACTCAGGGGCTTTATTTCTAAATCCTAGCAAGAAACCTTAGAGTTCAAACTCTAACCTAATGGAGAGATACTTTCTATAACATGCTTGAGTCTCTGCTTGAAAACTTCCAGTGAAAATGAGCTCATTTCTTGATAAGGCATTCTGTTATTTAGAAAGCTAACCTCTTGCCCACCTGTAACTTTTAGTCACTGCTCTCCCTCATTCTGATCTCTCCCCATCCCAATCAATCCTCCATGATGCTGTCAGCATTTCTTCCTCAGGCACAAGTTTCATCAAGTCACTCCCCAGCTCAAAAGCCTTCAGTAGCTCCAAGATACCTCCAGGAAAAAATCCAACTACTGACCAGTTGCAGTCTGGTTACAGTCCATCCTTCTCTTTCCACTTTCTATATTTCATTCAGACTGGGTTTCTATCTCTCAAAAGTGGCCTATCTTCTCTTAGGTATAGTGGAAAGTGCCCTAGATTTCAAGGGAGAGGACCTGAGTTCAAATTCCAGCTCTGGCATACACTCCCTCTGATAGGCCTCAGTCTGCTCATCTGTAAGAGGAAGGGGCCAGGCTTGGTGGTTCCTTTCAGTTTCTGCTCTCAAGATCACAGTTTAGACTGGGGAGAAAACATGTTAACAACTATGGACAAAAAGGATTTTGTGGGATAAGCCTGAGCTAATCTCAGAGGGAAGGCACCAAGATTAAGGACTGGGAAGGCTTCCTGGGGCTTCAGCGGAGACTTAAAGGAAGTTAGGGAAGCCAGGAGGTGGAAAATTTGAGGGAGAGCATTCGAGGCATGGGGGGACAGCCAGAGGAACCACTTGGAATCAAGAGATGGAGTGTGAGGAAGAACAAGGAGGCTAGGACCATCGGATCTCAGAGCACAGGATGGGAAGTAATGTGTAAGGAAACTGAAAAGGTAGGAAGGAGTCTGGTTATGGAGGACTTTAAAAGCTAAACAGGAGATTCCATATTTGATCCTAGAGGCAACAGATTACCCCTGGAGGTTATTAGATGGTGGGTATGTGACATGGTCAGATCTGTACTTCAGGAAGAGCAATCTGGCAGTTGCATGGAGGATGGTCTGCGGTGGGGAGAGACCTGAGGCAAGTAGAGCCACCAGCAGGTGTGAGGTCATGAGGGCCCATACCAGGGTGGTGCCAGTGGTAGCGGAGATGTGAGATCACATATAAGAGATGTTATAAAGGTAGAAATGACAGGATTTGACAGTTGATTAGATATGGGGGTAAGAGAAAGTAAGAAGTTGAGAATGACACCTAGGTTGTGAGCTTGGGTGACTAGGACAATGGTGGTGCCCTTGCCCTTGACAGTAATAGGGAAGTTAGAATGAGGAGATTTTTTGAGAAAAGATCATGGGTTCACAGTTTGCTAAGTTTATGCTGCCTGTGGGACAACCAGTTTGCAATGTCTAGTAGAGAATCATTTGCGTAGAGATAATAGTTGATTCCATGGGAACCGATGAGATCACTAAGTAAAAGAGCATAGAAGGGACGAATGGGGTTGGGGGGAAGAGCCTTGGGGAATATTCATGGTTAGTTGATATGAAAAGCCAGCAAAGGAGACTGAGGAGGAGTGGTTAGAGGCAGAATGAGAACCAAGAGAGAATAAATGCCACAAACACTTAAGAGGAGAAAGGATGATGGAGAAGAGGGTGATGTTGCCAAAGACTGCAGAGGGATCAAGAAGAATGAAGACTGAGAACAAACCACTGGATTTGGCAGATCAGTGGTAACCCTGGAGAAAGCAGTTTCACTTGAATGATGAGGTCAGAAGGCACATTTGAGAGAATTGAGAGAGTGAGAGGAAAGGAAATGGAGGCACCCATTGTAGACAACCTCCTCAAGATATTTAGCCACAAAAGCTCCAGAAAATAGATATGTGAGTATAGTTAGGATGGAAAGGACAGTTCATTTTTTTATATAACGGAAATTTAATATTGAATAAGTCCTAATTCTGCCCTCTGGGCAACGAAGAACAAATCTACTCAAAGCTACTCCCTTTCACATGAGAGCCCCAGGGCAAAAATAAGTTATCCTGTCTTCCCTTAGTCCCCATGATAAACCTCAATTCTTTTACCCATTTTTCCCCACCAATTCACCACAGAACCCTCATCACTCTGACACTCTCCTTTGGAACAAGTCTTATCTGTCAGCAATCTTCTAAAAACATGGTACATGTACTGAATATATTACTACAGATATAGTCTGCCTATAATATGGACACTGAATTTCTAATGAACACAGCCTAGGAATATGTTAGCTTTTATAGAAGCTACATCATACTGCTGGCTTATCATATGTTTGTGGCAACTAAAACCTACATGAATTGCCATGCCAGGGGTGGGGAACATACAGCCTTGAGGCCACATGTAGCCTTCAAGTTCCTTGGGTGCAGCTTTTTGACTGAGTCCAAGTTTTACAGAACAAATCCTTTAACTAAAGGGAATTTGTTCTGTGAAGATTGCATTCAGTCAAAGGGCCACACTTGAAGGCCTAGAGGAATACATGTGGCTTTGAGGCTGCAGGATCCCCACCTCTGTGTGAGTGTCCTATACTTGCACAATTGATTTTTCTTTTTTTAAATTTTATCTATTTATTTTTTAAAAATGTTTATTTATTTTTAGATTTTGACATTCATTTCCACAAAATTTTGAGTTCCAATTTTTCTCCCCATCTCTCTCCTTCCCCATAGCATCTTGCATTCTGATTAACCCTTCCCTCAATGTGCCCTCCCTTCTATCACATCCCACCCTTTCCTTATCCTCATTCTCTCTCTTTTCTTACAGGGCAAGATAGATTTCTATATCCCATTACCTGTAGTTCTTATTTCCCAGTTACATGCAATAACATTTCTCAACATTCATTTCTAATACCTTGAATTCCAACTTCTCTCCCTTCCTTCTCCCCATCCACCCCCACTGAGAAGGCAAGCAATTCAATACAGGCTATATATGTGTGGTTTTGCAAAAGATTTCCATAATAGTCATGTTGTGTAGGACTAACTATATTTCCCTCCATCCTACCCTGTCCCCCATTTATTCTATTCTTTCATTTGACCTTGTCCCTCCCCAAAAGTGTTTACTTCTAATTACTCCCTTCTCCCATTTGCCTTCCCTTCTATCATCCCCCTCACCCCACCTGTCCCCTTTCCCCCCATTCATTTCTCCCTTTCTCCTCCCAATATATTCCTCTGTCACCCCATAATTATATTTTTATAGATATCATCTCTTCTCATCCAACTCAACCTGTGCTCTCTGTCTATATGTGTGTGTATATACATGTGTATGTATGTGTGTGTAATCCCTCCACCTACCTAAATACTAAGAGAAGTCTCAAGAGTTACAAATATTACCTTTCCATGTAGGAATGTAAACAGTTCAGCTTTAGAAAGTCCTTTATGATTTCTCTTTCCTGTTTACCTTTTCATGCTTCTCTTGATTCTTGTGTTTGAAAGTCAAATTTTCTCTTCAGTTCTGGTCTTTTCATCAAGAATGCTTGAAAGTACTCCATTTCATTGAATGACCATTTTTCCCCCTTAAGTATTATTACTCAATTTTGCTGGGTAGGTGATTCTGGGTTTTAATCCCAGTTCCTTTGACTTCTGGAATATCCTATTCCAAGTCCTTCAATCCCTTATAAGCTGCTAGATCTTGTGTTATCCTGATTGTATTTCCACAATACTGGAATTGTTTCTTTCTAGCTGCTTGCAACATTTTCTCCTTGACATCGGAACTCTGAAATTTGGCCACAATATTCCTAGGAGTTTCTCTTTTCAGGCCTCTTTCAGGAGGTGACTGGTGGATTCTTTCAATATTTATTTTGCCCTGTGGTTCTAGAATATCCGGGCAGCTTTTCTTAATAATTTCATGAAAGATGATGTCTAGGCTCTTTTTTTGATCTTTCAGGTAGGCCCATAATTTTTAAATTGTCTCTCTTGGGTCTATTTTCCAGGTCAGCTGTTTTTCCAATGAGATATTTTACATTATCTTCTATTTCTTCATTCTTTTGGTTTTGTATTGTGATTTCTTGGTTTCTCATAAAGTCATTAGCTTCCATCTGCTCCACTCTCATTTTCAAAGAAGTATTTTCTTCAGTGAGCTTTTGAACCTCCTTTTCCATTTGGCTAATTCTGCTTTTAAAAGCCTTCTTCTCCTCATTGGCTTTTTGGACCTCTTTTTCCAACTGAGTTAGCCTATTTTTAAAGGTGTTATTTTGGGGGGGGGGTCTCCTTTAGCAAGCTGTTGACTTGCTTTTTAAGCTTTTCCATGGACTGATACCACTACATATTTATTTTGGAGGTACTGGATGCAGAAGCCTTGACTCCTCTGACAGCATGCATTGTTCTTCCTCATCTGAAAGGATGGAAGGAAATACCTGTTCACCAAGAAAGCAACTTTCTATGGTCTTATTTTTTTCCCCTTTTGGGGGCATTTTCCCAGCCCTTTAAGAAAACTTGACTTCTGAATCCTTTGTCAAGAGAAGGGTCCTAGTGCTCTTCCTCACCCCAGGAGTGTGCTCAGGCTGAGACTCAGATCAGCTGCTCAATTATTCCAGGGGCTTTAGGCAGAATGCTTCACAAATGAATGCTGCAACTGCTGCCATCACTAATGCCACCCCCTGGAGCCAGTGCTGGGGGGAGCCCTGCTCCCTTCTTGCCCATTTGGGAAAGCCCTCTCACTGACCTTTGAAGCTTTATTTGGTGCTTGTGAGTTTAGGGATCTAGAGACCCTCCCTGCTAGGGATTCTGTCCCGAAGGTCTGTTCTCGTCCTGTTCCTCTCGGTGCTGTACAGCCAGGGTTGGGCTCTGCTCCATGTCCCATGGGCTAGACCTTTCCTGTTGGCCTTCCAGATTACCTTTGGCTGGAAATCTCTTTGACTCTGTCATTCTGTGGCTTCTGCTGCTCTAGAATTTGTTGAGAGTCATTTTTTACAGGTATTTTATGGGCTGTGGGGGAAGAGCTAGAGTATATGCATCTTTCTACTCTGCCATCTTGGCTCCACACTGTTCACAATTGATTTTTCAAACAGAGGTAGTGTGGTATGTACTGGAAATAGCACTGGATGTGGAATCAGGTTTGAATGCCACCTCTGATACTTACTTGCTGGGTGATCATGGGCAAATCACTTAACTCCTCCTTGCTTCCATTAATTCATCTGTCAAATGGGGACAGTACCATCTATAGATGGTCTAGGGCTATTATGAGGATCAAATGAGATGAAATGTGCAAAGTGCTCCACAACTATTAAAAGTGATATAAATGTCAGCTATTTTTTAGCCTAAATTGAATTTCTTCTATTGTATCACTCTCAGCTTTATTTTATCTGAAAACTTAGTAAGCATGACTTCATTCACTTAGAATTCATCCCTCACTTATTAAACCCATGTTTTCACCCATATCATTGATAAAACTATTAACTGGGGCCAGGCTCAGAGGAGGAACATCTGATGCAACTTTTCTAGAGACCTTTTCAGATGACTCTAATCCATTAATTAATCTTCCTTGAATCATACAATCAGCTACAAATAATTCTACCTGTACTAATCATGAAATTGAAATTAACCGTAAAGAAGGCACTTTATTCGTTTATTTAAAAATCTCATTCTGCTCTGCTTAAATGTATTTTTAAGAGCTGTGTCTTACTATAGCTGAGATTTTAAAAATAATTCTAAATCCACTATAAAAAAAGCAAATGCAAATTTTATGCTTCTTAAGACACCATTCAATTTAAATTCAGGCAAAACCAGCTGTAACTGCCAAGAGCAAAAAAATTTTAAATGTAAAAGTTGAAAATATGAGTTTAAGAAGGAGAAATTCTTTCACATCAAAGGTATTTATGTTAACATCAATGTTGTCACATATTTTCTTTCTTTTTTTCCTTCTATTTCTCTTGTGGAATAAAGAAGGAAGAGGTCTTCCAGACGCTTGTTGAGAAGTGACCACATTATAATGGAGAAAGTGCTGGGCTGGGAGTCAGAGAAGCCACAAGGTTGTGCGGCCTTCAGTAGGCCACTTTATAATTCTGTTTCCTCATTCATACAAATGGGGTAATATTGCCTTTATTCCTCTTGGGGTTTTGATGAGGAAAGTACTTTAGAAACCTTAAGATACCAAATAAATGGGATTTCTGTTATTCACTCTGATGTAGGGAGAAGACCAAAAGGTAAAAAGGAAACTACTGGCAGATGAGGAAAGCTGTTTTCAAGTATTTTTGAAAATGTTGTAAAACCCCAAGAGACAAATTCATCCTTGGAAGGAATGGACTCTAACAAACTGGGGGCAACTTGAATTTCTTCAACAAGTATATCCAGTAAATCAGGGCTGGATTAGGCAATAATGGATGGCAATTAAAATCAGTGAGCTCATTAAATTAAAAATTTAGTTCTGATATTATATAATATTTTAAAATCAAATGCTTAAGAATACTGAGTAAGGTTATCATCTTTATTTGTTTTCTGAATCAACTATGGAGAGGCATCAATAAGCTTATCTGATGATGAATTGTTTTTGGCCATGGTAGCCCAACAAAACAAAGCAAAGTTAGAAAATGGTTGCTCTGCTTCTGTGGTGATGGCGGCAGAGGGGCAACAATAGAGCACAAAGTGCTAAGAAACACACAGTTTTTAGATCACCAGTACACTCCAAATGTGTCCGCTCCTTGTCCACTCCTCTGGACTTTTCTACCATGTCTTGAAAGCTCATCACCAGGAACATCATCATTCTAAGAGACTGCATCTGCCTTGTTCCTCATACCTCATCAATACCCTCTGCCTCACTGAAGGAGGACACCAGGCCAGCAATCTCTTCATTTCCCAGTTGTTATTTTCTCATTCTATCACAGTGACTCCCTGTCAGATACCAGTGGCCTCCCCCAACCCCCGAGCACATTAATAAAGGTTCACTGACTGAGTGATTGCTTAACAACCTATAAGGCGACACATTGTTAAAGGAGAAGAATGACATTAATCTTTGTTCAGTGATTTTTCAATCATATTTGACTCTTCATGAACCCATCTGGGGTTTTCTGGGCAAAATCACTAGAGTGGTTTTGCCATTTTCTTCTCTACTTCATGTTAAGATGAGAAAATGATGGCAAACAGAATGAAGTGACTTGCCCAGGATCACACAGATATTAGTGTCTGAGGCCAGATTTGAACTCAGGAAGATGAATCTTCTTGACTCTAGGGCCAGTGCTCTATGCACCATGGCGCCACCTAGCTGCCCATATGCATACTACAAGTGAAATGAAAAAAGGTAAATGTAGCTGAATAGAGGGATGGCACATAGAGCAAAAAAAAGAGTTGGTAGAGTGGGATTGATTGTATGTTCAAAGGCAACAAGAAATATTACTTTGTAGAATATTTGGTCATCATATATTATGGTACTAATAATATATATTGCAAAAAGATCACCATAAAAATAACTGTAATTGATGCATCAACATTGGTTGCTGAAGACAAAGTTGTCAAGAAATTCTACAACGAAATTGATAATTTCGTCAATTAAATCAACATATAGTCTGACGCATGGTACAAAAGTGAGGATGGGGAGGAAATACATGGGAACATACAGTTCAGGAAGAAGGAATGAGATTATACAAAAGCCTTATGCTTCTATATCATAAATATTTCCATTAAGAAAAGAATTGGTGGTATGGTACATGACAAATATTAAATAATAGAGCAGAGAATAAACAGATTATATATTAAAGGACAGAGAAAGACTTACTAATGTAGGAATTATCCTTAAGTCAGCTGTTAATGTACAGTTAGACTACCAACCCATCAAAGCGAAGGTCAGAATTTTTTTATAAAACAAGAAAAAGATATGGTATGCAAGTGAAAAACAACTTATCCATGAACTATTTAAACTCATAGTTGAAAATCAGAAAGGAGTTACGAACAACAGAAATGACATCAATATCAATAATTTTACCAGCAGTTTAACCAATGCAAATTAGCCTCCACAATGAGACCAGAAGAGCCCCCAAAGTGGCTCCGTCAGCAAACATCAGGCTTACTTGTCAAACAGAGAGAGAGATGAAGCCAAAGGCAATGCTGGATAGAATGTAAGCTCATTTGTAAAATCTTAAGAAGAAGGATGATGGATAATTATGAGCAGTCTCATTAAGCAGAGAGACGTAATGGAGGGCAAAATAGATTTAAAGAAAGCTTGGCAAGATATCCAACTATGCAAAGCCATCGCAAATGCATTAAGGGATTAAAAACGGCAGAACTACGAGCAAGAAAAACAGAAGAGATGAAGGAAAACCCCTTTAACAAAGCTTGTTTCCATCAAGGACAGTAGAGTAATGCTTGCAGACCCTAGGATGACCGTCTCAGGTGCACGTCTAGAAAAGGAAGCGATGCCACTGAAGAGAACAAAGCAGAAGGGGCACTGATGCTGGCATCTGTCTGGGAGCAAGGCATTCTGGAGAGCAGGAAGGATGGATACACCAGGTACTGAAGGAGAGAAGAGATAGTAGGGAAAAACTCTGACACAACAGCGACTGACCCCCTTGCTGACGTTTTCATCTACACAAAATCTTAATGAGAATCATCTATAGGTGTGAATCAGGGACACTCTCGGTGAGGGTGTAACAAGCTGTTTTATATCCATATGTCAAAGTCACTCATGATTCCTTGGAAGAAATAACAAATAACCCTATTTAATGACTTTTTAATAATAAATACCAGCTGAGGCATAAAACAGGGAGATCGATGTCTGTCAAAGTTACTCATTGTTGTAACAGTCAGTCAATAAACACTTAATAAACTGCCTACTATGTGCCAGGCACTATGCTATGAGAGAGGTTGGAGGAGATCCAGCAGTCTCTAGTTCTCCAGATGCTTCTGTTTGCAGATGAAGTTGTGCTAACTGCATCAAGCCCCAGAAGATGCAGGGGCTCCTGGAAGAGATCTGTAATCACTCAAAGAAGACTGGTGCATCCATCCATCCACATAGGAAAGACCAAGCAGATGAAGAATATCTATTGCCCAGATTTCAATATGCATTTGGATGGATACCCTATGGAGCTTATCCAGAAGTATGTATATCAGATGCAGGCAGTGCAAATGAACAAGGAGTTGGGTAGAAAACTGAACGGGAGAGCAGATTGGATTGGAAAATTGCAAACCTCCTTTAATGACTCCAAATTTCCAATGAAAAGTATCATACAGAGGGCAATAGAGAAGTATATGGTAGATACAAGCTAGGTGAAATCTATAATCAAAATGGAACTCTGAAGAAGAACAGGAATAAAATATATAATCAAGGCTTTATATGCTAGGAAGGGAAAATGGTCCGGTCAAATGCAATAATGAGGGATAACAGGTAGAATAGCACCTGTGCCCTCACAATGTCATGAAGAAGTGAGGGAGACCTCAAACACAGAGAAATCCTCTGTCAAGACTTTATGGGTTATGATTTACATCATGAGAGGGAACTCCCATACTGATGATATCTGATATCCACTTGAGTATTTGGGTAAGTATTATAATTGTTATTTCACAATAACATGACTGAAAAGAAAAAGAACTCTTTCTATAAGCTAACTGGGTCCATAGGAAGTCTAGCTGTTAAGCTAGTACATAAGTAATGCGTACTCCCACTGAGTTGGTGACAATGTAAATTAATTGTAGATAAAGTACTTAGGAGGCATTATACAGCCATTTTAGTTTTGGTTTTGAAACCCCCAATTAGAAAGAGACAGTAAATGTCACAAGGGGTCAAGTTAACAGATCTCCTAGCTAGTGCGACATTTTCTATCTACTGCATAGTTTCTTTCATTCCTCTGGTGTCCATCAGAAATGGAGAGACCTCAGAGACCAGAGTCCCTGCTACCTACCTAACAAGTAATCATCCTTCTGCTTCATGACCTGAAGTGGGGGGAAGTGAGGTGGAAGGGGAGGAGTAGCTATGCCTAGTTATGTCCTCTAGGGTCAAGCAGAATAGGGCTAATCCTTCAGATACTTGAAGCCAGGTGTCATGTCTCCCCTAAGTCTGCTTAAGGTTACTAATGATTCTCTTTCTGCCAAATTCAAAATGCCCCATTCTTAGTCTTTTAAGATTAGACCTCTCTCTTTCACTCCCTGTACCTTATTTTCCATCTAATTTGTGGAATGTTTCACATCATACACACACACACTGCCTGTGAGTTTTGTCATGGTAGCCCGATAGTTACATCTTCTTAAGAAAAGGCAGGGTTTTCTGTGGCAAACATTTAGATGTCAGCACTGACCCCTGTGGGACATCAATCACTAGGCCACTTATTAGCCAACTATAAGAACTCTAAGAAGAGTGGCATAGAACATACTTCCCAGTTGTAGTTGAAACTATGAGAAGATCAGAAACTTTCCTGAAAATCATATATTACATAATACATATTTTGCTTCCCACATATTTTCCTCATGACCTATCACCTTATCAAAGTAGGAAGTAAAATTGGCATATCATAATGTGCTCTTCACAAAATCACACTGACTGTTCCCTAGTACTTTCTGTTCTCTTAGTTAACTGTCAAATGATTATTGGATGGTTTGCTCTAATAACTGTCTAGATATTCTATCAAAATCAACTGTACCAATCATCATAATCAGAGATCTTTTTTTTAACCTTTTGAAATAAATGAGCATTACATTTGCCCTTTTCCGGTCTTATTTACCATGTGTTTTCAAAAATAACATAGAATATCTTGGCTTAAAGCTCCTTTTCTAGTACAAAGAAAAGCCTTATAGCATCAGCAGATGGTCTAATTTTACTGAATTATAAGTACTGTGTCAAACATGATCCTCATACATGCACAGTGCCTATGAATTATACTCCGCTGCTGTGCAGCACTTTTTTGTGTGTGGGAAAAGAGCAAACTGTTAGTAGATGGCAGGATCTCTTTAGGGTAATTAATCATTCTCCCCTTCTCCCCAACCCCCAACAGTAGGACTGTCATAGAACACAGGCTGTCCTAGAACAATGGTGTCAGCTTCTAGACACCATTAAAAATATTCTCTTAGCATCAGGAAACATGGCATTGATGCTAGAAGCCAAAGGGAAATATTCCAAGCAAGTATTAGTCTTCTTAGACCCATTGGATACTACTCCTTTGATACATCAAAAGGCAAGATGAAGGACCACAATTAGTATCACTACAGAGAAAAATGGCAATTGATTTGGTCTTGAAACAGTCATGGTATGCTGCCAACTTCAATATCTTCAAAGCAAAAAAATTCAAAGATTTGATTCTTGGTTCAAAATCTTCCTCTTCATCTCTTCATTCTCATTAATTTTGATACTCATCATTATAATTTTTTTTTAACATTCTTGCCTCATGTTCTTCATCTCTTTAATTCCAATGACCTCTGTTCATTCCACTTCAAACATCCACTGACATAATTGAACCTTATCACTCACTCCATACCTTCAAAATTTCAAAGTCCTCCTGACTATAATCTGCTACACTTTTGATCTGCTCCAAGTTTCTTCCTTTTCCATCCCCCATTGCCTTACTGACCTGATGTACCCCATGACTAGTTACTTTAATGAGTTTCCTACAGCTCTAAAATATCTTGCCAAAATAACTTTCCTCATTGCTTTGACAATTCCCAGACCTGGTAATCCCTACTGCCTGCATTTTTAACTCCCATTTACAGACTTCTATTCATGGCCAAAAAGTAAAATGAAATAAAATGAAATGAAGTAAAACAAAATAACAAAACCAGGTTGATTTAGGCCATTATAAAGTGATGCTGTCGAACTTCAGTGCAGGGCCTCACTATGGGTTTGGCAATTTATTTTTTGATGACTCCCTGTACTGACTACACAAACTGATTTCATGGTGAGTTTCCTAACTCAATCTTAGTAAACAGGCTCACACCCTAATTTACCAAGAAAGAAAGGGCATCCATAAAACACTCCCTTATCTTTCTTTCCTTCAATCTCAAAATCTAAGGCTATCTAAAATAGTACTTTATTCAAAATGAGTGCTCAATGAACATTTGTTGAATTTAATTATGTGCCATTTTGAATTAACTTTTGTTAATGAAACAATTATGTGGCATAATGGATAGAGCACTGGACCGGGAGTCAGGAAGAGCTGAGTTCAGCTTCACACACTTATTAGGTGAGCAAGTGACCCTGGGTAAGTCACATAACCTCTGTCACTTCAGTTTCCTCATTTGTAAAATGGGGATAATACTAGTACCTATCTCCCAGGGTTGTTATGAGGATCAATAATTGTAAAGAGTTTAGCAAAGTGCCTAGCACATAGTAAGTGCTACATAAATGTTAGAACCATTAAAAGGACACACTTGGTAAACTACTGATGGAGTTATGAATTGATCCAACTGTCTGAATTATTTGAGAAAAGTTACTCTCTGACCCATCAATCCCTATAATGAGCACATAGTCCAAGGTCAAAGCTATAAGAAAAGTTCCATATATACCAAAGTATCATAGCAGTACTTTCTTCATCACAGTCACTTCTTTTTTTGGTGGGGAAAGTAAGTACTCATCAACTAGTAAATGACTAAACAAATTGTGTTATCTAAATTTAATGTAATGTTACTGCAGTATATGAAATAACAAATATAAGGAATTTGGAGGAACATGAGAAGCCTTTTTATAAATTAATACAGAATGAAACAAGGAGAATGTTAATATACCCAGTGGATATAATACAGTAAATGAAAATATGAAAAGACAGCTGAACTCCAACTGACAGATAAAGAAGCATGAGTCCCCTCCTGAAGGAAAAGGGGACAGACCATAAAAATAGACTGAGACCTACAGTTTCAGATAAGGTCAATACGATGCAAATCTCTTCTGTTTGATTAAACTCATTTGTTACAAGGAATGATTTTCATTGAGGGAAGGGGTAATCTACTGAAAGTAGTGGGAGGAGTGACATTGATGCCCCGCCAAAAGATGATCCATAAAACAAATAAACATATGGAAGGGAGCTTTAAGAAGTTTAGAACAGGACACAGACAAGAAGGATAGTGTGAGGATTTATACTAAAAAACAAAAACAATCCAAACTGTATGGTTTCATATGCAACCCTCTTTTTCTATTCTTTTTATACATATATATGTATGTATGTATGTATGTATGCATATAGTTATATAACATATATATGAATGTTCATGATTGATGATTATCCAGTTCATAATTTAGAAAATGAAAAAAAAAAGCAAAGCTTCAGTGGTTTTCTGTCTTTGCCACAGAGCCTCTTCCTTCACTTAAGCATTCTTATACAGCACACACTTGACTGTTCAGCAACACTGGCCTCTCCACCTTCCCCATATACGAGGCTCTCTGGCCTTTGCCCTGGCTACCCTTCATTATGGAGTTCTCTCCTCCTTCCCTCTGCTTCCTGGAATCCCTGGGTTTCCTTCAAAACTCATTTCCAGTGCTATCTTCTGCCTGAAGCCTTTCCTGATTCTTCCAACTACCAGGTATCCATTCTGTACATATATCCTATGTACACTTATACAGGCTGTCCCAGAAGTCTTGGTGCAGTTGTAGTGCACTTCATCTTTGAGAATTCCTTGTATGTGCACCTGCAGTCTTGTCCTACCGTGAGCTCCTTGAGGGCGAGGACCACCTGACTTTGGTCTTCGTAGCCCCAGGACTTAGCACAGTGCCTAGTACATGGTAACTAAACTGGCTTTCTTGATGTTCTCACCTCTGTGCAGGCCGATTCTTGTCCCAGGACTGCTCTCCTTCTTCGCCTCCGCCTCTGAGAACCCTGAGCTCTCTTCAGATCTCAGCTCAAGCATCCCCCCTTATGTGAGCTCTCCCTAATCCCCAGCAGCTAATGCCCTGCCCTGAGAAATTGTCTGCGTTTACTTTGTGTACACTCTGTATCCATTTATGCCTACACATCTTCCCACCTGTATAGAATGCAGGCTCCTTGTGAGAGAAGACTGTAATTTTTTTTATTTGTATCTTAGCTGTACAGCACAGTACAGTATCTAACATCCAGTAGGCACTAACACTTGATTGACTGATGAAAACCAAATGGAGTTAATTCAGGTAGCATAGAAGCACTGAGAATGTTTTTGATACTTAAGTATGGACACCATCTGCATTTGTAGAATTTCTATGACTAGAATTCTAACGTTATGAGAAACAGCAATAAGCTGAGTGATAGCCTTCAGTTTCTATTTGCATCATTGCTACCAAATCACTTTGTTAACTTGGGCAAATCAGTTAAATTCTCTGCTTAATTTTTTGTAAACGTGGAAACATAATTTGGTCAACATAACCGGGTAATTATGAGGAGAAAATGTGAAAACAATTCAAAATTTTAAAAGTCCTACCAAAATGCAAGGCATTATTTTATTTTTATTAGTTAGATGATTATTGTAACAGTTGATTCCAATGGCCAAGAATTGTTGGGATAGAACCTCTTGGGAAAAATTTTTTTTTGACCAATTTAAGGTTACAGAACTTAATAATCATTTTCATTCAATACCCACACTTTACAGATGAAGAAGCTAATGTACAGTGAGATTAAGTGACTTCCTGAAGGTCACACAGATTGTAAGAGACTGTACAGACTTGACTAAAACTCAGGTCTTCTGACTCCTGACAACAGTCTCATGTTTTTAACCACTATATGTACCATACTGTCTTGGCCAATCCTAGAGGCTTATCTACAATTACACATTTATTGACTGATACCCATTTACTTTGCTTCATTTTGGACATTTTTGATTTGTCAAGTTACTAATAAACTCAACAATAAAGATAATTTGGTTTTAAAATAAAAACACCAGACTATACCATTTAAAAATAATTAATTTGAAAATTTCTGAATGTCACTTTTATATCAAGGAAACCTCATTAGCAGCATGAAAACATTTTCATTTTAGTTAGAATGTAAACTATATTTAGAATTCTAAACAACATTCTACTGCATTTTAGGTTAGAAGGGCAAGAACATTAAAAGCTCTGACCAGGACCAGTGTAGATCCTTGTACTTACCTCATCTCCTTTCAGAACTTCAGTCCCATCAAACTCACGGGTCTGAGTTGCCTTCATCGACACTTCCCGCTCCAGGTTGGACAACTTCTCCTTGGCTTCCTGAAGTTCCTCAGCTTTGGCTTCTTTTTTACGAGAAATTATCGATGCCTGTGGGTTTATTGTATAATTTTATTGTATAATAATAATATTATTGTATAATTATAACTTACTAATAAAATTAGTCAGATAATAAAATCAATTCAACTATTCATATGAAACTAAGTCACTTTGTGGATAATCTGATAAATAACACTATTGGACTTATTCTCAATTGCTTCATATGTTGTTAATTCCTTAAATCAGAGTATATCAAGAAATTAAATATTGACCTAAATCACATACACTTAATTAAGAAGACAAGTACATTGAAATATGTTGTCAAGTATCTATTTTATTTGGTTAAATTCTAACAGTCCAAATACAGGTTTCCAAAACTATTCCATTGATCGACTGTATTTAGACAAGGTTTCTACTAGGTTATTTTCTGCTTGTACCCATAACCGTCCACTTTCACTGGCTAGAAACTATTGTGAGACTTCCCCAAAGGAGCCATGGATCCTAGATCAAACTATCTGGCAAACTATCCTGGCAAACTATCTATATACAGAATGGTGCACATAGTTCTTTGAAAATATTCAATAACAGCCAGGATTCTTGTGTAAGTTTTTCAGAAAATGCAGCAAGGTCCCCAGAGGGATTTATTTGGTAGCTTAGACATGGCAAACAAAACAAAAAATCCAAGGCTATGAAATGTTCTCCACCCAGAGGAGGCACCTGTGCTCTTTCTAGTTAGCTATGAGGCAGCACACTTGCCAAAAGCACTTGAGCACTTGATCAAAACCCAATCTACCACACAATCTAATACATCAAGGATCCATGATTTTGTCTGAGTCTTTTCTCCACTGACCCAGACAACATACAACTTAGTATCCAGGCTTGTGAGTTACTACAGCGGAAAGATCCATCATTCTTTAACCAAATAAATGATAAGCCTTTCCCAATCAGCCAAGGGATCCTCCAGAAGACAATCCAAGACTTGCAGGCTTTGTACTTTACAGGCATGGCCTTCAGGAACCAAAGTCACAATGAGGCATCAGAGTAGGACTTCAGTAGGGGACAATCTAATAGTTGTTGCTAAAATAAAGAGTTTTGAACACTGTACCCTCATTTATTTATGCATACAAACACAAAGAAGCTTTAACCAGAAAAGTTATGATACTTTTTAATTCTTTACGTATTAGAAAACTTTAAGGCCCAAGGGAATCTTCATGAAAAATGTAATAAAACTTCATGTTCACAGAAAGAAGCAGAAAAACAATTTTACAGAAAGCAGACTCTAAGGAAACTAGTCATTATCAGGAAATATATTCAGTTTCATACTTGAACATAAACCTTTTGTAGCTTTTATTTATTTATTTTTTTTTTACAAATTCTTATCTGTAGATTAGTACTGAAAAAGAACATTTGTTCTTTACTTCCTGCTCACTTGAAAGCTGTAGATAGCACACTCCAGAGTTTTTTAAAGGCAGCTCTGTGATAGGATTACAACTCTAAATGCGCCACAAAGAACAGCTGGAAACCTCCTTACCTGTTGCCTGTACAATGAAAGTTTGCCTTCAATTGGCTCATTTCTCATCATTTTCTTCTCAATGAGCTGATTGATCTGGGTATTCACTTCATTGATCTGAAACAAGTCCAAGGTTTAAAAAAAACACATATTAAGAATCTCCTGTGCTTCCCTGGGCTGGAAATCCATTTGACTACACAAAGCAAATATGATCAGACCAAACTATTCCTTGACTACAGCTCCTAGCAGTATCCACATACACAAGAAGCAATACTGTTAATGATTTAATAGGTGGAACTCCTTCCTAAATGGAAAAAGTGGTGGGCCATCTGTAGAAAATACCTTTTCACATACCCCAGGTATTTGGTAAATGAGTAGTTTAATTCCAACATAATTTCATTTACTTATTGTATTGTTCTATACTGTATCACATTGAATTTGCAATTCAGTGTATTTCTACGAAATTTCTATAACTTATATTTCATGAAAAGATGATTTTATAGATCTTCATTGAAAAAACTGGTATATACATACATACATATATTTTATACAAACACATATATGTTTCAAAAATCTAAAAATGCCCAAACTTTGAAAACTAAAGCTGATGAAATCCAGAGTCCAGATATTAAAAGCTTTCACAAGTACTAAACAGTATATAATAATATACCTTGAATAAATCAAATCTGTCTTAAATGTTCCATCAATTGCAGTCAGTTAAAAGGATGAATGGACAGAAATATATTATCTTCAGTGGCTCATAAATATGCCTTTTTATGACTGTTTCTTTTTATAAGGTATTTAGTCATGAAGTATTGGAATAGTAAATCATGAGTTAAAATTGCCTTTCAATACAACTGATCATTTAAAAATTGGATCTGATTAATATTTTTTACTTAAGAACCCCAAATCCTAATATGATCAAGGATTTCATCAAGAGTTACAGTTTTAAATTTTAGTAATGCAGTATTTGGCATAAAAGACCAATCGAATACATTAATTCTGTAGGGGTAGTTAGCTTTGACATCACCATTTGAAATGAAAATGTAAATGAAAGATGACTGAATATATAAATTATTTTTGCACTTTATGACTATTATAATACAAAATCTCATACAACGCATATGCATAAATTAAGATCTTTTCTCATGTAAAAATAAATTACTTCCTCATTTTCACAATCATTTTCATAACACAAAAGAACAAATCAAATGACTATTCCACATTTCACAATTACCATAAAGGAAGTTGTCCTTCTTGCTAAAATTTATAGATCCTAATTTCAAGAATTGAGACAGGGATACTTTACATAAAACAAACTTCTAAAATAAATGCAGACAGGATATGATTTTGGAGGGGACGTGACAGGATAGGGAGTAAAAATAAATGATGTGTTCCGCAATACCTTGGCTTCAAGTTCAAGGAGATCAGAATGTCCCATAGCCGGCTCTGAAACTACTTTCTGTAAGAAATGCATTTCTTTTTTCTTATTATCCAGTTCTTTGGGAAATTTCTCAGATACCATATATGAATTAAACTTTATCTCCTCTTCAAGTCTCTTCATTAAACCTTAAAAACATTAAAGTAAATTAATGGGTAATTCGGCTGACAATGCAGAGGGCCAAGGATGGACTCCAGGCCCCCCCTCTCAGACAGGAAGCTCTAGAGGATCCTGATAGTGTCTTAATCATTCAGCACAGGCTATACCCACGTACAATACGGAGTGAGCTACGCAAGTGCTTTCATGGTCGCGATGACGATGATAATTACAACTGAACAAGAACGTTTTCTGGAAGAAATTACAAACTTAAGATAACACACACTCTCTATCTGGTTCATTCTTTTAGGCTCCACTTCTTTAAAAAAAATTCTAAGTCAGAAAAGGAGAAAACTGTCTTTCTGCTGGTTCCAGGGCAGATACAAATAAACAAATGGAATTCTTGGATAATAGTCTGACCTCTGGTCAAGAATACTTCTATTCCTGTTTTACATGTTTATTCAAGTTTTAGGCACTCAGAGCTACAAAGTCAGCCCCACAAAGACAAGTCATAGAGTCTTAGTTTACATTCTAAGATTCTAAGCAAAAAAATACAAGTAAGCTACATTTTTATTCATTCATACCTTCACCAAGCATTTATTAAAGACCTGTTACCATGTGCTGTATACTAAGCATGCTGGGTACTAGGGATCAAAAAGAAATCTACAATGGTTCCAGCCCTCAGGAACTTATATTCTAGTGGTAGGAAACAACCTGGACATGTAGAAGAAAGTGCAACCTAATTTTTACTGCCAGGGATGGGATAAGAGGAAGGAGATCCTGGATAGGTGCTGTGCAAGAGATGATGGTGAGCTGGGCCTGGAAGGAAGTCAGAGGGGAAACAAACAACATTCTAGGTAGGGGGACAGCCTGGGCAAAGGCACAGAGTTGGATAGGGGATATAAATAAGGAACAAGAAAGTGCATGACGGACACAACTGTCTTATAAGCCTGGAAAGGTAGGTAGGAGCCAGACTACAAAGGGCTTTAAATATCGGAGAAGAGTTTGTGTTTTTTTCTAGGGGGAACTAGGAATCACTGGAGCTTCCTCTTAAACAGGGAGTGAAATGGTCAAGTTTGTGCCTAACTACTAAATGATCACTATTTCAAAAATGGCAGTAACAGTCTCTGATGGAATTTCTCAATTTCAAACCAGTAATACAACTTTGCAAAACATAAAACAAGTTAAAACATGAAACCAGCTACATTTGCAATTCGTTCTAGGCTTTTAATGTTTGAATATATTTTATCTCTTGAAGTCTTAGTCATTATTGGGCTGCTACTAAAATTCTACAAAGTAAGACTGAGTGAGATAATATAGGTAAAGTACTATGTAAATCTAAAAATTCTATGTAAATGTCAGGGGTATTAGTATTGATTATTATTGTTAAATTTTTTACTTTGGTACAATGTATATGTACACATAAACATGTTTTTTTAAAAAATTAGTTATATTTTAAACTCTTAGGCTAAAGAGCTAATATGGAAGCTTATTTTTTTATACAAAATATATTTCCATATTAGCCATGCTGCAAAAATAAATAAAAAGCAAAAAAACAAAGAAAGTGAAAAACCTGTGCTTCAATCTGCACTCAAGAGTTCATCTGTTCTCTCTCTGGAGTTGGATAGTATTTTTCATCATGAGTCCTTTGAAATTGCCTTGAATCACAGCTGACCATCCTCACAATATTGTTACTGTGTACAACGTTCTCCCATTCACTTCACTTTGCATTGGTTCATATAATAAATCTTCCCAGGTTTTCTTCTGAAACCATCCTGTTCATCATTTATTACTGAGTAAATAGTATTCCATCACAATCTTATACCACAACTTGTTCAGCCATTCCCCAATTCTGATCTTTTGCTACCACAAAAGAGCTGCCATAAATATTTTTGTATATATAGGTTCTTTTCCTTTTCCTTTGATCTCTTTGGGATACAGATCTAGTAGTGGTATCGCTGGGCCAAAGCATATGCACAGTTTTATAGTTCTTTGGGCATACTTGTTGGAAATTTATTTCAAATCTTTCCATTACACACTTACAAAGTCTGATTTGGCTTTTAAAAAATAAGGACTTTCCAGCTTTAGTTAATCTACATACGTAAATTGTACAATAAAATTAGCTCAATGCCTTGAAATTATTTTTAGTTATGTTTTCCAAATCATGTAACGATATTAACAGCAAACCTCATGTTTTCCATTAAGGTTTTCTGATTTTTTTTTTTTTGGTGGTGGTGTTGGTGGAAGAACTAAGGGAGAACTGAAGATAGAAAGTCACAAAATAACTAAGCAGCATTCCTATAAAATCTTTTTGATCTAGAATGTTTCATTACTAGATTTTCCTTCTTTTAAAAGTTAACTGATATATACTACACATGAAGAAGGTTGTGTGGAAGAAGAAACAGTTATGAAGATGATTGGAAGGCTTTGGAATTAGGAAGATTGAATTTGGGAAGGGGAAATTTGAGAGGACCTGAGAAGTTGAAGGAGGATAACAACTGAGAAAGGTCTTCATCAGAAAGACTTGAGGAAGAAAAGGAATATAAAGACTCACAAAAAGGCAGCTCTTGAGTAAGATAAAGAGTAAAAGATAAATTAGTGGAAGAAAAAGACAAGAGGTTAATAAGAGGATAGAAGGTTGGGTGTAACTAACTAGATGGTACAAAGTGAGGAGAGTGAAGCAGTTTGCCATGGTAGTTCACCAAAAAAAACTAGTGGCAAGAACAACTGAGCTAAGATCTCCCTTCCAGCAGGTCTGGCGCCAGGGACAAGGGTATCTCTCCTCTTCTCGAGGGACAAAGACCAAGCAGAAGAGTTGGCACGAGGAAAGGGCATTTTCCTCTTACCCCAAAGGCCGGAGACTGGCACATAATAAAATGGCTTTCTCCTCTTCCTAGGCAGAAGAACGGGTGTAACAGAATGGCATCTTTCTTGTTCTCAAGCTAAGTGAGGAAGAGGGAATGGCATTTTCTCTCCTTACCTTCAGAAGCAGGAGACTAGTGTGTAATGGAAAGGCAACTATCTATAAAACTAATAACAATAACAGAGAACTTAGCAAAAAAGAACTGCTGCCCTCAAGAAGCTTACCATCCGAATGAAGGAGACAAGAGAGACAGAGCAGATACAAAGTAACCTTAGAGAGTTAGGCATTAGTACTTGCGGAACCTGGGAAAGGCCTGCTACAGAAGGTAACATTTGACTTACATCTTGAAGAAATCCAAGAATTCTAAGAAGCAGAGGGGAAAAGAGTGAGCATGTCAGGCATGGGAGACAGAGAGTAACCACAGAATGCACACAGGAGAGTAATATATAAGAAGCTGGAAAGGTAGATGACAGTCAACTTGAGTTTGAGCTAAGAACTGTGTTAAGACAACCAAAGGAATTAACATTTGACCCTATGGGTAACAGGGAGCCAGTGGGGACGGGGGGCTTGAGGGTGATATGGTTGGACCTGTGTTTCAGGCAACCAAAATTCCGATTGACAGGCTGAATAATAACAACAAAAGCAGTGAGCTACTCTAAAAAGGTTTATGGAAAGACGCTGGTAAGAACCACACAAGATGAGATGATGTGGAAAGCCTCAAAGTTGTAACAGAGGAAGGAGTACACACAGCAGTCAAATCCCAGACTCATCAAACTGTCGAAGTTCAGACAACTGACCACCTTGTATCTCAGCCTAGCTGAAAGGTGGGGAACCTGCGGCCTTGGCGCCACACGTGGCCCTCTAGGTGCTCAAGGGCAGCCCTCTGACGGAATCCGAACTTCACAATAATGACTTCACCACGGGATCAGCCCATCTTTGCCTGTCATACAGTTCCTTGACATGTTACTGCTGTACTCTGCTGTTCCTTGCTGTAGTCTGCTCTTACTCATGACTTTCTGTGGGATATTCATTTTTAATTCTTTAAAAAACGTTGTATACTAGGTGTCACTGCCGTGCAGCCGCTCTGGTGGAATGCTGTTCTAAAAAGAAATGGGCCTTGAACTTCTACGGGAAGCTTGTGACTATCACAAGAGCACTTCAGTTTCTTGGAGGTAACCCAGATGTCTCTCTTCCTGTGTAAGTCTGGGTTCAACTTACTGTCCAGATCTGTACTATGTCCTAGACGCACATATTGATGGATAAGCGCTGTAATTTGTCCCTTAAAATTCACGTTAATAATCTGGGCAAAACTCACTCTTCATCCTCTTGGTCTTTCCTGCATGGTTCATCAGGCCAAATTCCTTTGAGCGATTCCAGGCCTCTTCCAGGATGTTCTGCAGTGTTCGGGGGCTTGATGTCATCCGCAATCATGAGCATCTGGAGGACCTCACTGTTCACATGTCTTCCCTCTTCCAGTCCAGAATCTACCTCATCACAATGAACACCTTCGGGGAGCATAAATCTCTACTTCTTGCTTTGCATGCTTATGATCAGAGGGCTATTGAACAAGGTTATTTCTATTTTTATATCTTTCAAGGAATTTTGAGTAATTTTGTTGTATTGGAGATATTTTGTTGAAAAACAGCTCACAGGGAAGCATTTTGTTCTATCAAATTATGCTTTTCATTATCAATTGGTGGGATCTTACATTCTCAGGTAACTAAAAAAGTGGTAAAAATAATGATGCATCATGGAATATCATTTACAAAAACCTTCTCATTCCCTATTTATACCCGCATCAAAGATGGCCTTGACGTATGTATTTAGATGAGAGTGCAACCATGTGGGTCAGATGTCAGTGATAATCTCTCAGTATGCTTTTTTCAGTATTAGATCAGACTGGTATCTTCCTCTCCTTTAGTCGCCACATATATTGATCTTTTAATTCTGTCACAATTGTGTTACTTTCACATGGATCTCTTCCAACTACAGTTGATTACATATGGCTACTTTTCTTGCCTTTGTTCTCTTTAGTATCATTTCTATCTCACTGTAGAAATACACCTAGTACAGTAATGTTAGTGTTCAACCACTATCCTTGACAGAGAAGTGTTTTCTACAAATTTTTTGTAATTCTTACAAAATCTTTTTTTTTTTTTTACAAATTATTTTCCATTTTCTTCTGCTTGTTTTCCTCCATCCATAACACTGGGATGACTTTGCTTAAAATGGGTGTCGTGACAAGCGTTACCTTTCACTGCTTCTTTCTACTATGGCACAATACTGCTCATAAATTGTCTATCATCCTTCTTTGCTTGATTTCACAAACAAGTCTATATTTTGATATGTGTTTACATTCTAAATATTTGTTGACTAATAACAGCCTTGCCTTTGTCAAAACTTATCTCTTTGTGGCAAGTAAGTCAGATATTCACGAAGGCATTTTCTAGGCTCCTTTGTTCTTCCTGTTGGGGGAAACAGTTTCTACTAGTTAAACTTCTGTATAAAATTATATAATTAGTGACAATGTCATTTCTGTTGTCCACTTCTCATTTATGATTTTCAATTACTTGCTTCCATACTTGAGAATTGTTTCAATTACATGCCATACCTTGCCATGATTATTTTTCTTGTTTTTCAATAATTCTGAACTTAGGTTTAAGTTGACAATCTGACTTGACAGGTGGCTGATTCAGAGATAACTACCATATCAATAACAAAATTTTTCCCATCTATAACTATGTGTTCTATGTCCTATTTTATGGTATTATATGAGATCCTGTACTAATATCATGAAAATGTTCATGATATTAGTATGTGAGTCTTCAGTGTAATCTCCAAGTCTCTGGCCTTTCTCATGTCTTCTTCCTGAACCATGCTTTCTTTTCCAAGCATTTCTCACCATACTCATCTTTTCCTACCTTTGCATTAAAGTCAAGTATGAAAATACATGCTGATTTAATCTGGACGAGCTTATCAAGTTCATTGTAAAATTTCTCTACCTCGTTTTCAACCTCAACAATCAATGCTGGTGCATAAGCCATAATTATTTTCATTGTGGTCTCTTTGCAATATGTGTCATTAATACTTGAAGACTGTTCACTCTGGGTGTACAATAAAGCCCCCTTGCCAACTCTCCAAAGAAGTTTCTGTAAGCTGTCCTTCCATCTAGTTGCAACTGCCTTCACTCTGGTTTTGTCTATGACAAAAGTATCAGCATTAATATGATTCAGTTCTCCAGCAATATGTTTCCTTCTTGATCACTGGACAAGGATCTCACATTTAGGGTACATTACAGTTCATGCATGGTCTACCACTGGTTCTTTGCACCCTCTGCCCCTTTCAAGCCACTCTGCCATTGATAGTACAGAAGTGGAAGAGGCCCTTTTGTTTCTTTCTTTTCTGAGTTGATGTGGCCGCCATGCTCTTCCCTCAAAAAAGCATCACCAAGTGACCTCAGAATTAACCTAACTCTATTGATGATGAAGTTTCTCTACACAAAGCTGGTTATATTACTTAGTTCAAAATTTTAATACCATCAGAAATACATGGAAAAAGTAATGCTTACATCTATCTTTTATACTAAAGACTAAAAGATTAAGTACTTTGTTCTTCCTTATGACCTATATATTTTATATTTTTCCTACAAGGAAAATTCAAAGCAAAATAAAGAAAATGCTTCAGAAAAGAGATTTGAAAGACCTATGTCATAAATTCCCATATCAAACTTCTATAGTCTATCTACAAATATATTCTGTCCTAATTTCAGAAATTAGTGATCTTTATTTTAGACCTGTCATAGCTAACACTATCTACTACAAGAACACATATACCAAGAAATATTTAGATAATTGAAATGAAAAATCACAGACATTACAGAATCACAGGATAGGATAGTGCAAACATACTGCACTGAAGTGGACTCTTTTTCTGCACTATTCCAAACCTTCAGGTCCATTATCTTATTTTTGTAATTTCTAAAAAGTCACTAGTAACTACTGGTTTTGGTATTGTCTTAGCAATGGTCAGGCATGTGAAAGCAAATTCTGTATTGATTCAATAAGAAAAAGGTTCCTAACAATAGATTGGTTTTGAAGATAGTTCCCTGATATTCATAGCCTAGAGACAAAATAATCCCTTAGGATATGGCAGACAGGCTGATAAAATGCTACCATTTAGGGAAAAAGTTAATTTCAAAGAGATTTATTTTTTTCTGTGTGTAAAGTTAAAGATCTTGCTAAAGATTACAGACTGTAATGAGAGAGAATAAGGAGACACCAAAAACTCAATGTAAAGTAATTTTCAAATATTGCCTTCAGATGATGTAGTGGATAAAGTACCAGGTCTAAATCATGAAGACCTGAGTTTAAACAGGACCTCAGAAACTTACTAGTTGTGTGACCCTGGGCAAGTCACAACCCCCACTTGCCTCAGTTTCCTTATCTGTAAAATGGGGGTGTAATAGCCCCTACCTCTCAGGGTTATTGTGAGGATCAAATGAGATTATTCTAAAGTACTCAGCACAGTGCCTAGAACAAAGTAAGGGCTGTATAAATATTAGTCATCATCATCCTCATCCTGTCTGCACCGACAGTGCTTATGAACTTACAGTGGTTGGAATCAAGACAGGGACCATATGCATCTACAGTCAGGATCGATGGACTCTCCCAAATACACAATTTCATAAGTAGTGAATGAGGGTTATCTTATGGTGGAAGTACAGTACAGTCCAGCAGGCATTTAAGTCATTTAACCCTTCCTATTCAAAGAGATGACACTACTGATCCCTTGTCCCCACAGCCACCCTTCTAATGGTTTGTCCTGCTCCACACTAACTTTCTAGGTCTCCCCTTTGAATCAACATAATACTTGAAAGATGCCAGGACATGTCATTTAATTATTATGATGGAACAGACACATTCTTTGTGCAGAAGTCAGAAGCAGATTGAAGCAAGTACCTTGGTCTCAATAACCCTATGGGTCGAACTCACTGAGCTGTGGATAATATTCAGCTTTAATGGCCCCACATCATGTATCATGCCTTACTCTAGCTCCAAACAATCACAAGCAATCAGCTTGTGAACTTGCTGAAATCAGTGAAGAGGGTCCAATACACTCCCAATGCCTTCCATTCATTTGCCTATCCTACTATACTAGGCATCCTGACTTAAATTAATATAATTCCTCCTACTCTCTAGATTCAAAACTAAGCAAACAGCCGTAAGAAAACCCAGGACAAAGTTTCACACCCAAAATATCTTCATTAATGTCCTATAGCTATTTGGGAAGGTATAGGTAAAGTGTTCTAAATTAGACAAATATTCCTCAACCAAAAGCTCATTAATCAGTGCCCACTAATAAATCATTGGTTTTCCTAAAAAAACACAACTGAAACATCTTTTCTCTTTTCCTAAATGAGAGCCGCCAACATGACAGGACACCTTTCACCAGGGGACCTTCACTTACTTTCTGGCTTTGCGTCTGCTGCCGCATGTCGCATACTTTTCAGCTGGTTCTGCACTCTTTGTAGTCTCTGCACTGCATGAAAAAGCTTAAAATACAATCAGATGCATTACTTCAATATTCCACCGAAATGTTCCATTTATAAACTTATGCAATGAAAAATACGAACCTCATATGACCACTAACAAGGACAGAGAAATGATTTTATTAAAGTCAAATATAATAAGCTCTTGCTATACTTTTTCAGTGTAAAGAAGCTTTTTACAGTCTTTTTACCTTTTGTTTTCAGAGCCTTGTTTTCATGGATTTCATTTTGTTTTTCATAGATTGTTGGGGTTTCTATTAGACTGAAAGCTCAAAATGAACCAATGGTCTGATGTCAAAAGCTATGGCAATTTAAGCATATGGATTAAGAGAAGTGTCAGGTCCAGAGTGAGTGAAACCACAGGCCTGTTGTTGATAAATACTTGTTAACAAAGGAAGTTTATATGTTTACTTTTAGTCAATTTATATTTTTTTTCAAAGGCAAAGAATCTGAGTCTTCATTAAGTTAATAGTTTAGAAGGAGAAATGTCTAGGCAAATATTAATGTGTGTGTATTTGTCCTTCGTTGCCAAAGAAGACCATGCTATCAGAGAAATAATGACATGACTTACACTTGACTTCGTTTTGAGTGAGGGAGGGCTGTGCAAGTCACTTCTCCTCCAGTGACCAGATATTCATCAGGATGACTGGAGATGACCCAGGATGAGGCAATTGGGGTTAAGTGACTTGCCCAAGGTCACACAGCTAGTGAATGTCAAGTGTCTGAGGTGAGATTTGAACTCAGGTCTCCCTGACTTCTGCATTGGTGCTCTATAAACTGCACCACCTAGCTGCCCCTGGCAAATATTAAATTATCATTCTGAAGCTTGAACCAAGAAGTTGCTCAACTGAAATAAATTGTAACGTTTGGCTGAATCTAAAGACACATAATATGAACTGCCAAATTATCAGGGAAAGGACTGGCTTGAAATCAAATATATTTTACTTGTAATAACTCAGATTTCAAGATAAGGTCCAGTAAGTGAAAGCCCCTACTTTACAGTTGAACATAAACATTTAAATTAATTTTTTATGCCAAGATCTCTTTGCATCTTTTTGTGAATTTTGATAGTAATCACTGAAGTTCAGTCTGTAAGATCCAAGGAAACTCTCAAGGACTCAAAGACCTTCTCTGATAGTGAGGATATCAGACGGAACCAAGGACGATGGCTCCCAAGGATGATGCCCAGAGGCAAGCAGGTGATGGAGCTGCTGGGGTTTGGGCCTTGGTTAATCTAATTTAGCAGTAATCATCTGTCTGACTGTGGTGGCACCTGAAGTGTTGGGCAGGGCATCAGGACCACCTGAATCAACATTACAAATAAGAGCAATGCCTACCTTCCACTCTAAAATGCTCTTTTTAATATAACGCTTTTATTTCATCATAATGCTAGAAGCCAAAATGTTGACAAAGCCCTTAGGGAACCTGTATAATAAATTCTGAAATTTTACTTTTCCTTTCATGTGGACTATTGTTATTACAGGGACTTTCTCTGAATACCTGGTTCTTTTGTTCCTGTTTTTGTTGTGCTAAAAATTCTTCTCTTTCTTTTTCAACCCGAAGTTGTCGTGCTATTTTAAGCATCCGTTGATGATTCTGCACTGTCTCCACCTAGAGAAAAAGCAATCCTTAGTCCATATCACTGTCAGGGTTGAGAACACGTGACTCAAAAATCCACCAAGCATTTTCCTTTGGTAAACATCAGTGTTTCCATATGACAGCAAGACTGAGGGGCCTTTCAAAATCTGGCCTTCTGCCTGCAAAGATTTCCTCTCCATCAGTTAGTTACTTGATTCCATCCTCATATGAACACTATACTCATCTTAATCCTTGTTTGCATTCCTAAATCTTTTCCAACCCTTGGACTGTGATGCTCACACCTTACACGGTTAGTTTTTCCTTACCCTTTTCTTCAATCGTTCTACTCTCTTAATGAGCTGATCTTTCTCTTCCTCCATGGCACTGATGTCCTAAAAAGCAATTAAGGAGACACTTTAAAATGACAATGGGCTGTGAAAGTCTTACATACATGAAACAATACTGCCATATTCCTAATTCATAGCTACAACATTGAGGAAAATAGAGTCTCTTTTAGAAAGTGCACATTTCTATTTTCTCCCTGGGGCTGTTTATGTAGGAAATTTAGTTGGCAGCATGACATTCAATCAAGGTTAGAATAAACAAGATAAGGTTGCCAACAATACGTTTTTTTTTCTGATGGTTCCAAATATAAGAATGAGATTTTCTTTTTACAAAAAATCTTTCATAATGGAGGTACACATATCCTAATCACTCAAGAACTGCAGCAATTATATCTATTTTGAACTGGTTAAATACTAAACTAAGGTAGAATCACAATAACCTCAGTGTGACAATTTTCCATGAAAAGTATTTCAAGACAATGGCCTTCTCAAGACAGAGAAGTTTGCTAATAAATGTATCCCGTTCTTGAAAATAATGTCCCTAACAAATAACTCTTCCTCCCTTCTGACTAACTCTCTAAAACCTCTAAAAAAATTGTACCAGTAGCTTATTAACAGCAAACATTTTTTTTAAAATACATAAATTCCATGGTGGTTGTCCACATAGTGTACAAATCTATGTAGTACACAAAAACTAATGTGATCTTCACCGTTTTTATTAACTACTTCTTCAATGAAGACCAATTCTACAGGATAAACTTGCCAGCTGTTATTGCTAACTTAAAAACAGAAAAGTCCCCTTAGTTAAAAGCAAAAAGTAATCTCCAGCTATCTGAACAGCCCTGCACTAGTTATAATTTCCCTTGTATTTACCCTTCGTATTTCTGCAGTAGAAAATCCAGATGTTTTCAGTTGTTCACATTCTTTATGTAAGGTTTTGAAACCTTCCATCAATTCTTCATACTAAAAACACAAAAGAATTCCATAAATGTATCCCTGTATCCAATTTGTCTTTCTTAATTAGATTTTTAATAATCATTTATATATGCTTAGTAAGTCATTTTCTAAGTATATTGTTTTGAAAACATGATTATTAATCTACAAAGCCCTTAAACTGGAGCTTTAAATTAAGGAAGAATACACAAGACTAGGGTATTTTTCCTACAAGAAGATGACAGGAAATTCATCATTGTTTTTCCACATAACATTCTAAACAATTCACATATTAAATATATAGCACTTCTTACTGAAGATAATCAACATATTTTCTTAATTATGGCTGTTACTAAACAATTTATTGAGTGCATAAGACAAACCAAAAGGTGACTTGGGAGCATAGTATACATAATATAAAATATATCATATTGGAGAAAGTAAACATATAATAACTCATATTGTACTTGAAGAAATAAAGTTTAAAAAAAACTTCTGAGTATAAAAGTTAAATTCAGTATGCCATACCAACTCAAAGAATTAAAATAAATAATTGACTTTAAACATCTCTGATCTGCTTCATAGGAAACAAATCTTTATAATCTATAATTGGTTAGTTGAGTTTATACAGTAAAACTAATAAATTTCCTTCAGAGGATTTCATTTCTTATAACATTATTTATGGAAGAAATTCTTTCATATATATAACCAACAAATACAAATGTAGGCTTATAATATGGTAGGAAGTTGAGATATTTAAACAAACGATAATATAAGTTTTTATTTAAAATTTTTTTTCATTCAGTTTTTTTTATTCAGTTTGCTCCAAGTGGAAAACTCAATAATGGTCAGAATCACAAACATTATCTTGAATGGATTGAAAGTCCAATCAATAAAACCTGAAAATGTCCACTGTTACATAAGGTATGAAGAAAAGTGCCTGGAGTTGGATGACAAGATAGCAATTTAAATCATTAACTGCAAAAGAGAGAGGCCTTGTGGAGTGAATGGGGACACTGAGCACAAGAAGGATCCCTTTGAGCCACAGCAATGACAGGAGCCTTCACTCCTCCTGACTTTCTCCACTGTCTCACAGCAGGAAGTTCACTCTGCTAATGCATTTTCCTCACCCTGGATGTACACTCCACCACTTCAATTCCTTTCTCTGACTGGTTGATTCTTCCTAGAATTTCCATTTTAAAGAATGTGCCCAGGACAGATGTGTCTTCATTCCTCTCTATGCTCCATTACTGACTAGACTTTCTCCCCCAGGTCCCCTAGTGGGATCTTCCCCACCTTTCCCCACCCCCTTCCCACACCCCACAAACATTCAGTTCCTTTGATGTGTTGTTTTCCTCCATTAGAAAGAAAGTTCCTTATGGGCAGGGATTATCTTCCTGCTTATATTTGTATCTCTAGCACTTACAACAATATCTGGCACCTAATAAGAGCTGAATAAATGATTGCTGAGGAGGCAGCTAGGTGACTCAGTAGACAGAGCTCTGGGCCTGGAGTTCAAATCTGGCCTTGGACATTTACTAGCTGTGTGACCCAGGGCAAGTCATTTAGCCTTATTTTGCCTTAAGTCACTGAAGAAGGAAATGGTAAACCATTCCAGTATCTTTGCCGAGAAAATTCCATGGACAGTATGGTCCACAGGGTCATAAAGAGTTGGACACGATTATATTGACTAAATGACAACAGCAACACTTGTTGACCTAATTTGGACTCTGGGAGTAACCTCAATTGCAGTCAGAAGTGTTTTCCGAGGCATTCCAGACCAATCTATACCTGAACAGAATTCCCTTTGCCACACCATTGACAAAGGTCACCCAGTCCTGTTGTAAAGACCTCAAGAGACAAGAAACCAACAACTCTCTAGGTCTATCGCGTCCTATTACATTTTGATATAGCTTTAAGGAAGTTTTTTTTCATCAAGTCTAAATCTGCTTCTTTGCAACATTCACTCACTGTTCCTCAATCAGACTTCTAGATCAGGCAGAACAAGAGCAGTCACTCTTCCATGTGAAAACCCTCTAATTCCTTGGAGACAGCTACCATATTTGCCCTGTCTTCTTTTATCCAGTCCAGATGTTCCCAATTCCTTCCACTGATCCTCACATGGCATGACCTCAGTGTCCTTCACCATATAGGCTACCCTTTTCTGGAGGGCAATATTCTCCCTAAAATACGAAGTCAAGACTAAACATACTCACCTTGTCATTGACCTCTAGCTGCTTGGCTTCAACGCTACCACTATCATCAACGTCTCCTCTCCCACAACCCCACTCCCAGCCCCTCCCAGGATAAACTCATCATCATGGAGATTGCTTCAGCTTCAGCTCTGGTACTCTCACCTCATCAGTACCCTTGGTTGCTTTGGCCTCTCTGACTGGAGGGCTAGAGGGCAGAGCAAACACACCTCCCACAAACTCCCAATGTCTGGTAGACAGCAGGTACTTAATAAAGGTTTATCATATCCAGATGTGGTCTGATCACATAGTTCAAAGCAGGACCATCACCTCCTGTCCTGGACATCATGCCTCCCTTAATGCAGCCTAAGACCACATTATTTTTTTTAGCTGCCATATCACACTGCTAACTCATTGGGTTTGCAGTTCCCTAAAAACTTTCAAACAAACTTCACCATATAGTGTGTTTGAAGTTGATGTCTTTGAACCCAAGTAGAAGATTGTATTTATGCCTATTAAATTTTATCTTACAGATTTGGCCCAATATTCCATCTTGGGGAAAAGATTAGTCTGGCATACCTAATCTTTGGTAGAGTCATGCCGGCTCTTTGTGATCACTGCTTCCTTTTCTAATGGTCACTAACCATCCCTCCAATAATATATTCTAGAATTTTGCCAGGAATTACAATAAAACTCAGTGACAAATCACTTGTAGGCTCCATTCTTCCTTTTTTTCTTTTGAAAATCAGGACAAACTCCTGTAGCATTACAGATCTCCTCCGTGATCTTTCAGAGATCACTAATAATGGGTCAGAAATCACAATCTGCACTTCCTTCAATGTCCTGATATACTGTTGCCTGGGCTTAATGATCTCAATTCATTAAGGACATGCTGTCTTCCTATTTGAGTTCCAAATCCCAATTTGTCATTTTGTTTGGGTTGGCTGTAGTCCAAAGATCATTCTCCATAGCAAAGAAAAGAGAAGCAAAATTGAAATTAAGGAGTTCTGTCTTCTCTCCAGGTTTCCACTATCATCATCTCATCAGCCCTATCTCATCTCTGATCCTTCTTTTTTTCCCAATAGACTGAAAAAAAAATCCCTTTTCCTCCTGTTTGCTTTCCTTACCAACCTTAGAAAATTATGAACTTTAATAGCTCTAATGCTATTCATCTCAAAAAGGTGATTCCTGTTGTTTTCATATCTTTTCTACATATAACCTTCTCCCCTTCCCTAGTGGACAACCAGTGAGCTATCTATTCTAACAAAGAATAAGAGGGATAAAATCAATTCAGCAAAACTAACCAGAGCATTTAATCATCTAGTGCAGCCCCTTCATTTTACTCTAGTCAGATAAGAAAACTGAGGCCCAAAGTTTCTATTGCTGACCTACCACCAAATGTTCTCCACTAGGAAGGAACACCTGAACAAGGTCACAAAGGGAGGGAAGAATGCTTCCATTTACATAGCGCTTTAATAAAGCATCTCTTTGGATCCTCATCCCTACCTTCTGAGTATGATTACCCCCTTTTTACATATGAAGAAATCAAGGCTCAGAAATGAGGCAACTTTACATCTAGAGAAAGAACTATGGAATTGGAATGCAGAATGAAGCAGAATATTTTCTCTTGTGTTATGTTTTATTTTGTTCGGGTTTTCCTCATGGTTTCTTCCATTCATTTTAATTCTTCCATGCAACATGACTAATGTGAAAATGGGTTTAATAAGAATGTATGTGTAGAACCCATATAAGATTGCATGCCGTCTCAGGGAGGGAGGAGGAGGGAGAAGGAGAAAATCTAAAACTTATGGAAGTAATTGTAAAAAACTGAAAACAAGTTAATAATAATAAAAAAAGAATTCAAATCTAAAAAAAAGGAATTAGATAACTTGACCACAGTCACACAGCAGGAACTGCAGTGTCGGAGTACAAACGTGGATCTCTCCTGATGCTAGACCTAACACCCTTTCCACTCTACCATGGTGTTCTGGATGACAAAAGACAGAGACAGAAGAACAGATCATTTCAGGTATAGGGGATAACATATCCAAAGACATGGAGGTTACGGGGGGTATAATAAAAGCAGAAAACTGTAAAAAGCTTAATTTGATTAGCATGTAGAGAACATGAAAGGAAGTACTGTGAAATAAGGTAGAGTGTAGGAAAAACTCAGGTTGTAAAAGGCTTTGCATTCCAGACCAAAGATAATGTGCTTTATTTAAATAGGCAATATGGAACCATGGAGAATTTTTGAGCAGCAGTGCAGTAAGATCAGACCAATGCTTTAGAAACATTATTTTGGCAGTTACATGAATGGGGAAGAAACCAGGGTCAGGAGGACCAGTTAGCAAGATACTACAATGCTCCAGATTAGAAGTGATAAGGGTTTGAACTAGCACAATGGCAGAAGAAAGGAGGAGATGAATGCTAGAAATATTTCAGAGGTGGTTAGTAAGGCTTTTCCACTGATTGAGTATAGGAAGTGAGGGAAGGTAGAGTCAAAAATGTTTCATTGGTATCCCTATTGAGTTTAAATTATTTAAGTACCGAACAAAGAGTCTTTTAATTCTTTTGCATTTCTCCCATAGAACTGTCCACCACAATAAATTCATTCTTAATACAGATTTGAGGCCCTCTGACTTATAATCATATACAGGAAACTGTTATAAGGGCAGATGATGGTATAATTTCATTGTACTCTATCTCAGGTCTCTGGATATTTCTGTTATTTAATATAACATAAAATATAATCCTCATAAACCTTTCAACCCAGAAATTTTATAAGGGAAAATACTTTGCTAATGTCTCTTGACATAAGACTGAAATAATAAGATGAAAATCATACAGTTGTTTGATACGTATTATATCAATTCTTAGAGATATGGCAACACTTGAACATTTTCAATACTTTCCACTTTTTTGTGGATATTTGGTATCATGTAGAGAAATGAAAGTCCATGAAAAGAGACCCTGGAAGCCCACTCCAGATGGCTTTAAAACTCAAGAGTTTACTTCTGAGGTACCTGTTTGTTGGTGTCGGCCATGGTTTCGTCCTGAAGGAACTCAGCCGGGACCTCGAGTTTTATTAAAAAGCGAGCTAAGTACGCTCTTTTCTTTAGTTCATTAGTACGCTGAAGGAGCCAGTGCAGAACTGGGTGAATTACAGGTTTACTTCCAATAACCAAACCCTGTCGAAAGGTACTCCTAAAGAAACAAGGGAAGTTCATTGATTTAAGAACAAAACACTGTTATGGGGAAACTGAGGCCACAGAAATATTTGCATAAAATCCAATTAATTTCTGACTACTGTCAAAAGTAAAGTTTCTGAAGAGTTAAAGGATGGTCATTCTGAAGCAAATCTACCTATTACCCAAAAATTGAAACACAGATTAGGCATCACAGTACCAGTTTTATTTGAGAACTAGGATAAGATTTGAAAAAAGGCCTTAATTGGTTCAGTCAACCTTAGCTAACATTTCAATTAATTCACTTAAGTGGTGTTTATATTGTTATATTTTTAAAAAACTAAGAAAGGACAAAAGTGATGAAATATCCCAGCTGAAAGAAAATCTGATTAGCTAGGCTTTCTTTGATGAAAGGAAAGAACTGACCCACTTAAAAATACTCATAAGGCTTCTGAATGACACAACAGAAGCATAATAATAAGCCTAATATGGGGTATAAAATACAGTGAAATTCTGAATGTGCCTTGACAGACTGTACAAAGTTTTGAATTTATTAAAAAATACGTATTTTAATGAAGTAAAAAATGAGCAGATTCTTACATGTCAGTGGCATTTCCTGGAGGTTTATATTTAAGGATACCAAGAAGGCTCAACATCCGCTTAGCTGTCTGATCTGGCATCTCCTCTCTTATATCAACAACTTGCTAGTAAGTAAAGAAAAGTGAACACATATTTTACAAATATGGAACAATGGACACATTAAAAAAGAAAAATATGTTGATGAAATTTGTTCTTTTAGTTTCTTAAAATAGTTTCTTATAAAGCAGGTATTATTTCAGAAACATTCAAGGTCCCCAAATTATCCATATAAGTAGGGCCAGGAGTCATATTATGGTTGTCAAGCTAAAGTATGTTCAGCCAACAAAGGAAAGGGATTAGTGTATAAGCATGTGGCAGCCTGCCCCAAAATAGCAGTTATTGTGAAAATGTTTTCATTCCAAGGCCAAGTATGCTCACCCCTGGAAATGGAGAATAATCCCTATATAAGGTACAAATAGATTACAGAATTTTTAAAGTAGAAGGGCCCTTGGTCGTGTGGCACAGTAAAAAACCATGCTGGATTTGGAGGCAGATGGCTTGATTTCAAATCTACTTGCTACCTGGGTGATGCTGGGGAAAGTGACTTCCCCTCTTTGGACCAGTTTCCTCATCTGCAAAATGAAGGGCTTGGTCCAGGTAACTTCTAAGTCCCTTCCAACCCTATTTCTCTGTTTCTATTAACCAGGGATAAGTAGATTAGAGAGGTAAAGAGATATCTAGTCCAGTTCCCTCATTTCACAAAGGAGTGAAATGGGAGTTTTGGGAGATTCAAGTTCCTGGCCCAAGCTCACAGTGAGGTCAGCAGCAGTGTCCAGATCTTCTGACTGCTAGCTCAGGTTCCTCCTATAACACTGTGCAGCCCAGTTACACTTGCATTCTGAGATGCTAAGGTAGGAGCTATATACACGGCCTTAATTAATTTCTACTTGAGTTCTCGGTTTCAAATTTCACTTCTTACCTTCGGGTCAATCTCCGCAAGAACATCATTGAGAACTTGTAACAGTTGCATTGGCTCCAGGGAATCAAATGTGATTAAGTTGTAGTTCTTCTTAAAAGGCTCCTTATTGAGCTTCTCCACAATGAATTTGATTTGATCACTCATAATTAGGTCTTTAAAATTATGCTAAAGAACAAAAATACAATGATGGAAATAGAAGTAACCAAAGATGAATATTAAGAATCACAAAGCACACAGAAATGCAATATGGTACAACATAGCAAGTATAATGTTGAAAAAAGGATATTTTTATGCAGAGTAATTAGGCTTTATAAATCACAGAAAAAAAGAGTTAGAAAATTAACTAACGTTCCACTCTAATAACCTTCATTTCTAATCCCCTTTGTCATGGTCAGAGTGGCCATACCTGGAACCATCACTCACTGGGCCAACAATCCTCCTGTCTCTTCGCTCTTCTCCCTCGGTGTATTCTCCTATCTCTTAGCCTTCTCCTCCCACCCCACCCTGTTCTTAAGTCCAACTCCAAAATCATTTCCTCGTGAAGTCTTCCATGATCTCCCTCACTGGAAGCTCCTTCCTCTGAATACTATACTTTTCTTCTACACTTATTATATTTGATTTTCATTATAATTATTTCTAACATTTCTTATTCTTTTTAAAGGGGGAGGGGGAAGGAGAGTATCTGGACCTTATTTCATCACTGTGGAAACTCCTTGTGTGACTGTGTAATTCAGCATCTCAACCAGGAAACAGAGAGCTTCAATAGTAATCCCATAGTCACACAGCTGGTATCTGTCAGGGGCAGACCTTGAACTCAGCCTTTTATCCACTGAGCAATGATAGCTCTTGACTAGATCACATGTAAGAGCTGGACCAACAATCTGACCTTCCTCAGCACTAACGACAGTGCTTGTACATAGCAGGTTGAATGAAGTATCTGATGCTTCAATCAATCAGTCAACCAACCAGCAATCATTAGGCACTACAATACGTCAGGTCTTGTGCTGGGGAGCAGGGGGCACAAAGACAAAAATCCAATAATCCTTGTCCCCCAGGAACTATATTCTAAAAGGAAAGCTAGCAGGCCCATATCTAAGTATATGAAAAATAAATACAAGGCAATACATGTGTGGGAGAGGGGGAATGGTAAGTGAGGTTCCAGAAAGGTGTTCTGTAGGAGGTAGAGTTTGATCTGAATTCTGAAGGAGCAGAACAATCCTACAAATTAACAGTGGCTTGTGGCCAAGGACTAGAAATAGAAGACCTGGGCTAAAATAAATCAGATTGTCTACATGAAAAGATCTTAATAAAAATTTAAAATCTGATCTACATATCAGCATAGCTCTATCAAGCTACCAAAATTTCCCACCTGGTATATTACTAGTTAAGCAAAGGAAGGAACGGTGAAAATTTACCTACCTACAAGCATGCAAAGCATTAAATTTTAACAGAGTTTTTTGAGTAGGATCTCAATCTGAAGTAGGCATATAAAAGTATGCTAGTGGGAGTTAATAAATTATTAATATATAAATTATCTGAATTCTTAAAAAGTGATATCAAATACTTATGTGATATTTTGAAGCAAATATTTGAAAAGTTAGACCCTTTCAAAAATTCTTCTAACTCTGAAACATCTCTAACTTCATCAATTCCACTGACACAGATAACAAATTAGAGAACTCTCTTGGAGTTGCTGCAGCCCCCAAAATTCATTAACTGGTAGTCAATCTCCAGGTGATAAGTGTCTCCAGAGGCTAGTCCTCCAGAGTCAGACTCAAGTTTATTAACTTGGTATAACTTGCAAAAGCCTCCAGTTCCAGGTCTCTAATTCTATGACTTTGCTGGCATAACCAATACGTGGGTTCACCTCTAGAGAACCCAAATCTTTAGTGGAGGCTGGGGGAAAAAAACCAAAGAAAACCCTCTTGCCTTCCTCTCCAAAGGCAATAAAGATACTAGGAAATGATAATAACAAGTAAAGGATTTGTAGTTTTTGGAGTCATTTCATAAAATCAAAGCCTTTATGTAAATGAAACTTTCTGATAAGTACTCAAGCTTTTCATGTTTTAAAATATTTATGTACATACCCAATTCACACATTGTATATGAATGATTTCTAATGAGTTGTGATCTGCACCTATAGAAGGAGTAAACCTAAACCAGTAAGACCCCAAATCAAAGATCAAATTCTCATTTTCCACCCTTTAGAAAAGCAAACTCCTGCATCTTCTAAACCCTGGTAATGATTTTTTAAAAAGCCATCCACAAATGAACAAAATGACTTTGCAAAACTGTTAAAGGATGCTCCTTCTGGCCCTCTGTTTTCTAAGGTTTTCTTATCCTGATTTTCAAATGCTCAATTTCTCCCTAATGAAGGCACACACGCACATGATACTGATGTACTGAACAGGTAGGCCCATCTTTCTGCCCACTGGGTTCGCTGCTCTAAAAATAAGTAAAGCAATTAATCTCCAAATTTCATCAGAAGGTCATCACATGAACTCACAAACCATTTACCCAAATTAGAACCCAAGGGGAGAAAGAAATTAAAACCAGGACATCATACATTTCTCAAGTTGCTTAATACAGTGGAAAGAGCACTGGATCTGGAAATCAGAAGACCTGAATTCAAATTCTACCTTTCTTACTTACTACCTACCTGACCCTGAGCGCTTTACTCTACCTGAGACTCATTCAGCTCCCCCAGATGTAAAATTAAGAGATTGGGCTAAATGATCCTTTCAATTTTAGGAAGCTTGAGAAAGCAATGCTACCCTAATACCTTGGATACAATAAGGGCAGGAGTGAGGTAAGTCTGAAAAGGAGGTAAGCTTATAGACCTCCCCCAAAGTCAAAACCCCCTTGGTTTGGGGAACTGGAAGACACAGACTCATCTTTGCCAATGACTTGTTTAAAGAAGAAATTCACAAGCTCTATAAATTGACTCTTTCCTGCCCTAAGGTGCAATGACTCCCCCCAACCCCCCAAAATAGCTATTTGGGGAAGTTTCTGGCTTTTGCGCTAGGCTTCAGAATTACCCTCTCTTGGTGAGTTCCAGTGGATAACCAGGTTCATCGTTATCGAGAAGGGGGTGATGGACTAGAGGATCTTTCAAGGTCAGCTGGTCCAACTCCCCTCATTTTGCCAACTGGGGAAACTGAGGCCGGTCAGTCCAACTCCTTCGTTTTTACAGATGGGGAAACTGAGACCCGGAGAGGTTAAAAGATTACGTAGTTTTAAAATGAAAGGGCCCCTGAAGTGCATTTAGTTCAACTCCTTTGTTTAACAAAACCTCTGAAACCCGGATAATTTGTTCCAATATCACAGGACTGGAGCTGATAGGGGGCCTTCAAGGTCATTTAGTCCAACTCCTTTGTTTTACAGATGGGGAAACTGAGAGAAATTGCTTTAAATAGCACAGACCAGGCCCTAGAAGGAGCCTCAGGGGCCATTTAAGGCCACCTCGCTTTCTTTTACAGATGGGGAAACTGAGGCCTCGCCCAGGTCGGGCCCGCGGGCTTCCCCGCCCCCACCGTCCTTTCTCTCCAGGCCCGCCCGGGGCCGCCCTCTCTCCCCCCACACACCCCCAGGCCTCGCCTCGGCCCAAAGCCTGGACGCGTCGAGGAGACGAGCGCGGGGCCCCCAGAGCCCGGAGCCCGGAAGGGGTCGGTCGGCGTTACCTCCACTTTTCCTCAGGACCCGACTTTTTTTTGTCCCCCCAGGGTTGGGGCTGGGGGCGGGGGAGAGCCTCGGTATGGGGCTCCTGGAGACAGAGCCGCTTGGCAACGGTTGCTAGGCCAGAGTGCGTCGTCACTTCCGGTGGGGCGGGGAAAGGGGAGGAGAGGGTGCGCGCTCAGGAGCGAGTGGCTAGGGAGGGGGGAGGAGAGGGGGAGGTGTCCGCCCCGCTCTGTCTGCAAAGCGCGTGCGCGGGGTGCCAGGCGGTCTCCAGGATGCTGCAGTCCTGAACACCGCAGAGGGTTGCACCTTGGGACCACGGCGCTGTAATTTCCTGCGGAGTGGGCTGGAATTAGAACGATCAAAACCCAGCCCATTATATGCATGCTATGGTTTAAAAAAAACCCAACCCTTTGGGGCTCCGCAGGCTCAGAGTGGATTCGGGTGCCCGCATTAAGACGTGAAAGCAGCTGACTGCGGATGCAGCTTCGCCGCGCTCTGGGTCTTGCAGACTGCCTCGCTGCATGCCAGATGTCGTGCTGCGGGGCAGCCAGAGACCCTTGGCTCTGCAGGCAGAAGGCCCAGCTTGGCATCCCACCCCCCCTTCCAATTTCTCTAAAAGGAGAGGATTGGGCCAAATCACACGGGCTTAACCTGGGGTCCCCGGGCTTGGGACGGTCTCGACTGCTCTATTTCTTGATCGTGATTTTCCTTCGTAATTTTGTTAGTATCATGTCAGTTTCCTCTCTTCCAGAGGCGTTTGTAACAGCTCTGACCTCCCCTCCCATTTCTCACCCCTCCCCCAACCCCTTACCCGGGGGGTTTACCAGCGTCAGATCCGTGATATTTTAATAATTTCTGTAGGTCTGATGTCCCCATCTGTAAAACGAGGAGGTTGCCAGGAGTTGTTAGATTTGCTTTCAACGCAGTGATTCTGGGAATCGGTCAGCAAGGCTTCCTTCACTACAGCTTCCTTTAAAGGGGTCCATAGCCCAAACAAGGGGCTGGTTTAAATAGATATGCCTTCCAGATTTAAGGATCCCACGTTCTACTGCAAACTGAGATCAAGAGCTGAAAGAACCCTTGGAGGATGTCTAATGCAACCCTCTTCTCTTTAGAGACCCATAGCCACGGGATCTGTCCAAGGTCAAGGTCACGCTGTTAACACCAGCCCTATACATCAGATTTCAACCCAGCTAACTCTTCTAATTTCACATTTAATATTCTTTGACCTGAATGTCAAATACTATACTAAGATTTCTTGGTGTAGAAATGCTCTCTACCAATTCGGCTCTTCAGTAAGTGTTCATCCTTCGAGATCCTCACCCATCTCTCCTCCAAGGAGATCTTTAAGGTCCAGTCACGCTGATTCAGTCGTTGAAACTCCATCTAGGCCTTTGCTGGCCTATTCCTTATGCCCAGGATACTTTTTGTCTGTATCTTCTATATATGCTATATATGTACATATCATCTCCACCATTAGATTGTGAGCTCCCTGAGGAAAGGAGATGTGCTTTTGCCTGTCTTTGTAACCTCAGCACTTAGTGACTGGCACACAGTAGCACTTTATAAATGTTTATTGACTGAAGACTTGTGGTCTCCTCCATTAGACTGTGAGGTCCTTGAGGGCAGCCCCAGAATTAAACAATGCCAGGACCAGAGTAAGTGCAGCAGCAAATGCATATTTGTTGATTGAAGTCTTATAGCCCAGGAGCATAGTGTTGTCTGAAATCTACAGAGAGTAAATGGTACCATTTTTCAGTTAGTAAATGTCAGAGGAGGAATTTGACCCTAGGTCTCCCAAACTCAGATGATAATTCTCTTTCCACTATGTCAAGCAAGTTCACATTCGCAGTTCATTGTCTCTGCCAGAAGTAGACACTATAAGCAGAGGCTCCTCTAACCTCTTTGTGCCAGTATTCTAGTCTGGCGCTGCCCCCTCCCTGCCCCCACTAAAAGGGAGAGAGGGAGGAAGAGTGAAGATTGGGATGTATGTTTTGTACATTCACAGGGCAGTCGGCAGAGGGACACCGGGATTGCCTTGACTTCCTCCTCTTTTCCACCATTTATCACAAGGGATGATTGGGAGTCCTGCCACAGGTGTTCAGGGAAGGAAAAATGACCATAGTGGCCTGGGAATGCTTACTTTTCCAAGGAAGTAAGATTTGAGCTGGGTCAGGAGGCTATTCTGGTGGGATGTCGAGAGCAAACCTGGGTTTAAATCCTAGCTCCAGCAATGCCCTCTCCAGGCCTCAGTTTCCCCTATAAAATGAGGGATAGTAAGGATATACATCTAAAGCTAGAAAGCACCTTAGAGGTTACCTGGCCCTACTCTCTCATTGCAAAGGGGACAAAACTGAGGCCAAGACAGGCAAATCGACCTGCTTGGGATCACGCAGGGAGTAAGTAATAGCATCAAAATCTGAATTCAGATCTTCTAAATCCAAACCTAGCATTTTTTTCTACTGCCTTCTGACTCAACTCAATTCCCACCCCTTTGGAACAGCACACTCTGGGGACCTTAGTACACACCTTGATGATCTGTAAGGTCCCTTCCAAGACCAGAAAATTTGAGAAGAGCTCCTTTGGAAGTTCAGGGAGACAGGTAGAGCAGTGCAAAGAGGAATACCCCCTCTGGAGTCAGAGATCTGAGTTCAAATCTGTCACTTGCTCCTGTGTGATGGTGAACAAGTTACTTGTCTTCTCTGGGTCTCAGTGCCTCGTCACCAAAATGATGGGATGATATCTGAGATCCCTTCCAACTCTAAAACTGTGATTCTATGGCTCCATCAGGGATGACCTTCCGTTGGAATTCCCTCCTGCTCACCAGGCAAGGTCCTAAAGTCCAGTCCAGCTCTCCCAGAAGTTTGGGGGTGTGGTGCCCCACTGGAGACTTCTCCATTTCTCAAGTCTTTCAAGCCAGACTCACCTGCATGGATGCTGATGAAGTCAAGACCCACACTGTATTTTAGTTTTAAGTTCAGATCTTTCATCTTTACCCTGAGATATTTCCGGATTGTGTACAAATATTCAAGGAATGCTGGGACAAAAGACGGTGATCTGGGCTGGGGCTGTGGTGATATTGACCACTTGTAGTTCACATTCCTCAGACCCTGGAAGAAGGAAAACCAGCCACAGGCATGATCCTGGAAGCAAAGGCTTTCTGCTATTCATCACCATTTAATACTTTTGCCATTGGGATTATTTAAAGATTAAAAAAAAATTTAAATTTGAAACTGAAATAAGGGTAGTTATTTAGGCAGTTCCTGCTTTAAGCCAATATTCATGAAGTGTTCATGAGCAGTGACAAATGGCACTGACTGTAGCCTTTCTTGCAAAGCAAATAGTAATCCAAAGTATATGACACAGGCAGCAGATCAAGTCATGTTCCAGAGGTTTTAATTAGAGTGAGTCTAATGCTACAGAGAGATAAACTCTGTTCTTCTGCATAGAGAGAGTAGGGACAGAGCTCAGAGCTAGAAAGGGTGAGGAGGGGAAGGAGGAAAGAAAGGAAGGAAATAAGTATAGTTCCAGGCACTAGATAGATAGATTGATATAGAGTGTCTGCTATGTGCCAGGGGTGACCCTCTAGGTCCTCAAGGACTGAATCCAAACTTAGGTCCTCACGGGCTTCACATGAAGTTTGGATTCAGTCAAAGGACCATCCTTGAGGACCTAGAGGGTCACCTGTGGCCTCAAGACCTCCCATTTCCTACCCTGTGCCAAGCTGTATTCTAAGGGCTTTATAAATATCTCATTCAATCCTCACAATAACCCTGGGAGGTAGTTGCTATTATGACCCGCATTGTACAGTTGAGGAAACTGAGGCAAATAGAGGTGAAGTGACTTGCCCAAGGTCACAGAGCTAGGAAGTATCTGAGGCTGGATTTGAACTCAGGATTCCCTGAGTCCAGACCCAGTGTTAGCTTCAGCCTTTGGCTCAGAGATGGGAGGCAGGAGGCAGTAGCTTGCTCTGTGACCTGGAGTAGGAGTCCTTTCCTCTCTACAGCTCAGTTTCTTCATCTTCATCTCTCCTCATTTCTCACCTGACTGTACTACTTGGAGATTTTGGCACCATGCCCCAGGCACCTTCCTCCCCATTCCCCTCTGCAGATTCTTGTGGTGTGTTGCCTTCCCTCATTAGAGTCTAAGTTCCTTGAGGGCAGGGATTGTCCTTTTTTGTATCTATTATGTCCCCAATTCTTAACACAGTGCTGGGCACATGGTAAGCACTTGAGAAACACTGATAAATTTAAGGTGAGGCATATGGGCTAGATTGGGGATTCTGATCTTTTTTTGTGTCATGAACTCTTTCAGCAGTCAGGTAAAGACTTGGATCCCTACTTTAAAGGGATAAAATAAAATACATAGGATTACCAAGAAAATTTGTTAGATTACATCAAAATTTTCAAAATATTAGGGGAAAAATGCCCCAAGTTCCCAGATTTCAGGTAAAGGTTGTCTGACCTCCAAGGTTCCATCCATCTCAGTCTCTAGGATTTCATGATCCTAATACCTATGTGACCTTGAGTAAGTCACAAACTCTCTGGGCCTCACTTCTTCAACTGTAAAATAAGGGGATTGGTCTAGGGTGGTGGTACATGTCTATAGTCCCTGTTACTGGGAAAGCTGAGGCTGGTGGATCTTTTGTGCTCTGTAGTTCTGAGCTGTGGAGAGATAAAGCAATGGCAGGTCTGTGCTAAACTTAGAATTAACATTGTAAGCCCTAGGGGAGGGAGGGTCACTATCTAGGTAGCCTAAAGAACAGGGGAGTCAGTCCATGTGGAAAATGGAGCATTGGTCTAAGTTTCCAAACTGACCAGTAGTGGGCTCAAGCGAGTAAGCAACCCAAACACTTCTAGCCTGAACAAGGTAGAGAGATTTATACTTAAAAACAAAGAGGAGAGTGGTGGGCTTGGACTAGGGAGCCTCTGAAGCTATGAACTTTCAACTCATTCTATGTTTGAACACTGGCTGTTTCAAGGACCTTCTCAGCTCTGACATCCCCTATTTTAAGCCCCCTCCTACCTCTGACATTCCCTGTTCTAAGCCTCCTCCCACCTCTGACATTCTCTATTCTAAGGGTCCTTCTAGCCCTGATAGACATCCTCTCATCTAGGTGGACTCTGATATCCAGGCTTCTCTCCTCTGTATATTGCAGGGAGGCCAGGACATGGGCCATGGATGTGGTTGCTTTCCCTGGCTCCTGTAGGTACACTTTCTTCCTTCCTCCTGGTGGGCTGACTGGTTTGTCATCAACTCAGGTGCTTAACCCTGGCCCTCCCCCCAGCCTAGGAAAGCACCTGGAACAGGACAGACAAAGCAGGAAGACAAAAAAGCCTTTACCATTTGTGGGAGAGAAAAAAAAAGAAACCAAATAATTTTCCTTCAGAAGGCTTTCAAGTCCTTTTTTTTCCCCTCACTGAGTGTTTGGTGTATTTATAGCTTTCAGGGGGAGTAGTTAAGTGTACTGACTTTGAGGCTGCTTTCTGTGAAGTTGAGAAGCCAGAGATTGTGTAAGACAAGGGATGATGGGGAGGGAAAGAAGAGGCCAGGGCGGCTGCCATGACCTTCATGCTGGGAGATTTCCCCTTGCACCATGCCAATGGCTCCCAACTCCAGGTCTTTGACTGAACAAGTATTTGCTAAATGCCCACTATAATAAAATAATAGTAATTCGGGTTTCTATAACTTCCAAGAGATAGTGATGGACCTATAATTTCACTAACGTAGTGAAGTCCCTCTACCAATACAGGTTGGCACCTTCTCCAAAATTGATAGTCTTAGAGAGTTGTCCAGCGCTCTGAGGCTGTCAGTTTCACACAGCCAGGATGCATCAGAGGTCTTCTTGGCTGTGAGGTCAGTCATCATCACACGGTATAAGCTGTTTGCTTAGAAAAAAATCCTGTGACATGCATCATGCAAGAATGGCTGTTATCTATATTTTACAGATGAGAAAACTGAGGGGCTTTGCCCATGGTCACCCACGTAGGAGGTATCTGAGGTGGGCACTGGGGTCTAGCTGTAATATCCAGAGTTCTATGCTAAAGAATCACAGACTGAGAGCTGAAAGGGACCTTAGAGACCATTTAGTACAATTTCCTCATTTTACAAATGGGGAAACTGAGGCACAGAGAGGTGAAATTATTCACCTGTGGTCACATAGGCAGTCAAGTAACAGAGCTTGGATTTGAACTAAGTTCTGTCTCCAGAACTCCCATTATTGGTTCATATTGTTACTCTCACAAGATACCACTGTGGACACGGAGGGTATGAAGGGAGTTAGGATACACAGGCTCCTTTCGAAAATATGAATTCAAAAGAGATTCCTAATGGTCAGAATTGTGAGTCAGTGAGTCCATTCCTAAGTTGTCTTTGGTGGGAAATTGTTTCATCCTGTCCTTTCGTGGGTTCTGCTGCTCCACAATTTGTTTTGAGACGTTATTTAAAGACTTTTAGAAGAGTTCTGGGGAGAGCTCAGGAGAGTCTCTGCCTTATCTTTGTCATCTTGCTTCTAATGAGTCTGTTCCTAGGAGACCATGAGCTATCACTTCTTCCATTAACATCAGAACTTGAGCTCCTTGAGAGCAAGGAAGTTTTCACTCTTTATATTTTCATCCCCAGCTCCTGAGGATAATGCCTGGCATAGAGCTGAGTGAACATCATCTACTGGGCAGTATTATCACATTGTGGCCCACCATTTTATAGATTAAGAAAAACAGTGAGGCAGGATGGAAGCATAGTAGGAAGCTGGCTAACCATTAAATCTAATCTGTCACTATTGACATTGAGATAAATCACTTGATCTCTCAGCCTCAGTTTCCTCAAATGGTGGGCATAACACCTGTTTTTCCTTGCAGGGATTGTTGCAAGGATCAAAGACATCCTTAACACTCAAATTGATCTGGGATCTCATTCATTCAGGAGTTCTCTCCAATGTTGCAAACAATTCCCACTCATGTCTGTGGGGGACCTGGGAGACTAGCTATTGAGTGCAGCCCATATCTAGAAAAAGAACCATCACTCTCAGTCACTATCATTTTATATATGGGGGACCTGGGGCTTAGAGAAATGAAACTTCTTGGTCAAGGGGGAAAAGGTGGGATTTGAACCCAAGCCCTATGACCCCATCTAGACTAGTTGCTATTTCCACCTTATTCTGCCCTTCTGCTCTGCATTAAATCAACAAGCATTTATTAAGCGCCTACTGTATGGCAGGCACTGTGCCCAGCACTGGGTCCAAAGCGTTCTAACCATTGATCCCTCTCCCACAGTGCACCAGGGCCAGGCATCCGTGTCCTAACCCAAATTGGGAAAAGCAACCGTGATGCTTATTAGCAAAACAGAACCTCCAGGGATCCAGACCTTCTGCAAAGCAGTTTCCAGTAAGGGGCTTGCTTGGAAATCAGACAGAGAGAGTTAAGTGCCTGCTTCCTGCTAGGCTTCACAGAAAGGGAAAAACAGGCGGCCTTCTGGAGGAATCTCTGTGAAATCAGACCCGCTTTCAGGGCTCGCGAACATGCTCCGGCCCGTGTTTAATTTCTTCCTTCTGTCTGGTATCTGACCTCTGCTGTTCTCCAAAGCAGAGCCATCACCATGTATAATCTGTGCACGTTCCCATCCATATAAGGCCACATTTCTCCTCCTCTCTTCCCCTCTGACTGTGTGTGTGTGTGTGTGTGTGTGTGTGTGAAGCCTTTGTAGATTCCCACTCCAATTTGCTGACTTTCTCCTCTCAAATGCTCTAGCAGGGACAGACTTGGGAAGAGGGAAGGAGGCTGGGGTCTGCCAAGGGAGTATGTGGCAGGTTTATTTTTGTCCAGGCTGCATTCTTTGCACCCCGTTCCCTGTCCTGGACACTTTGGGATGTCACATGCTGATAAGACAATAGGGAGTGGAGGGGAGGGGATCCAGGGTTCAAAACTGCAACACCACAGGTGTGAGCTGTCATCATCCACCAGGGGCCTCCTGAGGTCACCAATGTCCCCTGTTCCAGTAGCCTGTCTGACTCTGGGAGACACAAAGTATGACAACTTGCATTTGTCTACCTCAAAGGACTGACAGCTCAATTCTAGTACATACAACGGTCGGATATAAGGGCTCTTAACCTGGGTTACATGAACATGGAGTTCGAAAAAAATATTTGGATAACTATTTCAGCAAAACGGTCTTTGCAATCCTACGTTTTTTATTTTATGCATGAATAAACTTCACCGTGGCATAAAAACACAGCGTCACGACAATTGCACTAGCTACTACTTGGTCCCTCTGCCTCAAGTCACTCTTTGATACAATCCATATACTTGTTGTTCAGTCATGTCTGACTCTTCATGATCCCGTTTAGCATTTTTTTTGGCAGAGGTACTACAGTGGTTTGCCATTTCCTTCTCCAGCACATTTTACACATGAGTAAAGTGAGGCAAACATGGTTAAGTGACTTGCCCAGGGTCACATACCTAGTAAGCATCTGGGGTTAGATCTGAGCTCAGGAAGATGACTCTTCCTAAATCCAGTCCTGGTACTCTATCCACTGCCCTACCTAGTTGATGCTAGCAAAGGACTGCTCAGCACGGCATACCCAGATCAAAGAAGGTGCTGTGCTTTTTGAGCAAAGTAGAATTGTGGTAGCTCAAAAGAAACATGAGATGTGCACATTTAGAGAATTCCCCCAAATATTCAAATGGACTCTTTGTACCTGACCTTTGGTAGAACTTTCTGAGTCCATATTGGTCTGATCATCCACAGCCAGACACACTGTAACTTGACTCTGACACAGTGATGTTATTTTAGTTCTCTTTGAAAACAAAGGACAACAACCAATCAACCTACCAGTGCAATCTATCCTTTACATATCCAACCAAGTGAATTTCCTGAAATATAAATGACACTCTCTTGCTCAGTAACCTCCTGTGGCTCCCTATTACCTCCAGGATCAAATTTTTAAAAAACTGTTTGGTTTTTAAAGCCTTTCTCCCTTATCAGTTCTCTTAACAAGAAAAAATAACAACTGACTATTTGAAGTTTCTCCTACACACCTTCCTTCTTCCATCTTCATGCCTTTGCCCTGATCATCCCCCATGCCTGGGATGCCCTGCCTCCTCACTTCAGCATCCTTAGCTTCCCAGGCTTCCTTCAAGGCTCAGCTCAAAGCCCACCTTCTTCAGGAGACCTCCCTGATTCTCCCTTCCCATCTGCCCCCAAGATTAGTCTCTGTTTACATTGTAAATAGTTTGTGTGTGCATAGTTATATGCATATTATCTCCTCCCTTGTAATGTGAAGTTCCTGTAGATAGAGACTCTGTTTTTGCCTTTCTCTGTATTTCCTGTGCCTGGCACATAAAATGACTAACAAATGCTTGTTGACTGACTGTTGTATGTGTCTTGATAGGTAAATACAAGGTGATTTTGAAAGGGATAGTATTAGCAACTGAAGGAATTGAGGAAAAGCTTCATGTAGGAGTGGTGCTGGAGCTGAACCTTAAAGGAAAATAGGGTTTCTGGAAGATGGAGGTGAAAGGGTAGTGTATTCCTGGCACGGGGAACAGCTAGTGCAAAGATATGGAGGTAGGAGATGGGGTATCATGTTGGAGGAACAGTGTGCAAGAAATTAGGGTATGAAGGGCAGCTCAGGTATGCGTAGAGGGGAGTAATGTGGGTATGTCCAGAGGGCAGTAATGTGTATAATAAAGCTGGAAACATAACTTGGGGCTGGGGTTGTGAAGGACTTTAAATACCAAACAGAAAAGTTTGTATTTGATCCTGAGAGTTAATATGGAACCACTGGAGTTTCTTGATTAGAACCATGATGGTCAGACTTAGGAAGATCACTTGCCAGTTGTGAGGAAGAAGGCATGGATGGGTATGGGGTGGGGTCAAGGATGGCTTTCTGGAGTAGGTAGCACCTGCATTAAACTAAAGTTTCAATATATAAATATTTCTTGAACTTCTCCTAAATACAAAGCCCTGCTATTAGGTCTAGAGGGACAGAAAGGAATATAGACCTTGTCAGTCAACAAGTTAGTCAACAAGCATTTTAGGCACTTACTGTGTGCCAGTCACTTTGTTAACACTGGGGATACAAAGAAAAGCAGAAGACGGACCCTGTCCATGTGGAGTTTACAGTCTAATGGGAAAGACAATAAGCAAACAATTTTGTGCAAACAATTATGGACAAACAAGATCCATACAGGATGAAGTAGAGCAAAGCTCTAGCATTAAGGAGAATCAGTAAAGACTTCTCATAGGAGGTGGGACTTTAGCTGGGACGTGAAGGAAGCTAGAGACAGAGATGAGGAAGGAGGGAATTCTAGGAATGGGAGAATAACTAATTAAAAGCCAGGAGATGGAGTTTCTTGTTTGAGGAAAAACAAGGAGGACAGTATTATTAGATCACAGAATATATTGGAGAATGGAGTGTGGGAATAAGGTGTAAGAAAATTGGAAACATGGTGGTAAGAATGATATGTAGGACTTTAAGAGTCCAATGGAAGATTTTATGGTTGATCCTGGAAGTAATAGGGAATCACTGGAATTGATTATATAGGGGTGGGGGAGACGTGCAAGACGTGACAGGGTAGACCTAAACTTTAGGAAGATCAATATGGAAGCTGATTGGAGGATGAACTGGAGATTTAAATCTCTCCCCTCTCCAATAACAACATTATCTTTGCCAGTGATGTTGTGCAGTATTTCATGTTGTTTCCTGCCTCTGTTAGGTTGGTTGGTCAGGGAGACCAGTCAGTTGATGATGGCAATGTCAGAGGGAGAAAGGAAGGAAGAAAGGAAGGAAAGGAAGAAGGAAGGAAGGAAATAAATAGATAATTTAAAAAATATATTAAGTGCTTCCTATGTGCCAGGCTAAGTACTTTACCAATTTCATCCTTACAACTACTCAAGGAGACAGGTGCTACTATTATCCACATTTTACATATGAGGAAACAGACAAGCACAGAGTTCAGTGACTTGCCCATGATCACATAGCTAGTAAGTGTCTGAGCTTGGTTTTGAACTCAAGTCTTCCTGACTCCAGGTCCAGAACTCTGTGCACTGTGGCTCCCCTAGCTGCTTCAGTCAGATTAAGTGACCCAAGATCAAGCAGGTAGCAAATGGGCTACTCACTGTAACCATCATACATCTCTATATCTCTCTGTTGTTGATATTAATTCTCTGGAAATTGTGGTATTCTATGATTCACAGTCATGTAGTATCAACAAGAGAATAACAGGGTTAAAAAAATGGACCTTTGTGCCAGATGGGCAGAGCCAGCTTTTCTTCCTCCCTTTATGAAGTCCTATCTTGTTACCTGGGAGAGCTGCAGCCAAGAGAGGCAGGGATATGTCACCTCCTTTTGTTTGTCCTTTAGAGTCTGGCTCATCAGCCAGTAGGAGAACCCCTTGGTCACACATGCCTGAACAGAGGCAGGAAGAAAAGATTTACCCAGCATACCTCTTGTTTGTGCAGAGTTATTTGCATCTTGTCCCCTCCATTAAATGTGAGCTCCTTGAGGTTTTTGCCTTTCTTTGTATCCATATCGCTTGGTGTAGTGCCTGGCACATAGTAAGCGCTTGATAAATGTCTACTATTGTTGTGACTTACCCAGGATGTGACAAAATCAATGTGTGTTGGACTTGAAACCATTTCATCTCTATGGCTAGAATGCACTCCATCCTTACCTCCCTCTTCTAGAGTACCACTCATCTGCTAGGATGACACTCAGCTACCATCTTCTGCATGAAGCCTCTCCCAATACCCCCAACTGCTAACTCCCTCTCTCCAGCCTCTATTAGGTTGGTTGGTCAGCCAGCTGGCGATGGCAATATCAGAGGGAAAAAGGAAAGAAGGAAGAAAAAAAGAAGGAAGGAAGGAATTATCTTGCATTATCTAATTAATTTCTTTTCTGTGTGCATTTTACATATATTTATTAATTTTACTTATATTGCATATCATATACTATATTATTATATACTTATATGTTATGTACTTATATATTTGTGTATACATATTGTATACTATGTATTATTATATACTTGTATATTTATATCATATACTTATATATTATGTTATATACTTATATTTATATGTTGATATGCCATATACATTTTTATATGTACTTATTGTCTTTATCTCCCCCCATCAGAATGTAAGCTCATTGCAATTAAGGCTTGTTCCTTTTTTTTGTATTCCCAGCCACTTACCAGACAATTAGTAAAATACTTGTTGATTGATTGAGGTCAGTTCTCTCTCTACTGGACTTCTCCCTCCTCATCAATGTCCTTCCTAAAATGTAACACCCAGAAATGATTTAACAAGACTGTACCATTTCCCCACTGCAGTCATGTTAATTCTTCTATTACTAAGTTCTAAGGCCATCAATGTCCATTCATCCAAGGCAACAGATATCTATTAAGTGATGACTATATGCTAGGCATTGTGCTAAGTGATGGGGATACAAATACAAGCCAAAAAAAAAAAAAGATAGTTCCTGCCCTCATTCTAATGGGGAGAGATAATACATAATGTTTATCTCTCTCTCTCTCTCTCTCTCTCTCTCTGTCTATAGATAATATATAGATAGATAATATAATAATAATATATAAGGATATAAAAGGATGTTGAAAAATATCTATCTGTATGGATGGACAAGTGAGATGCTTGTAATAGTAGTTTTCATTTATATAACTTCCCAAAGCCCTTCACTTATATTACCTCATCTGACACATCTATATAAGCCTCATCCACATGTTTTAGGGTTTTTTCTCTTCAAACTGTAAAACATATTTTAAAAGGTTCTTCTGCAACAAGTGACTGTGTGTGTGTGTGCACGCATGGATCTGTGATAAATACAACCATAGAGATAACTTGGTTGAATAATTTTCTGATTATCAACATAGGGACACAGAGCTGGGAGACTTATGATTAACCCACTCCATGCTCACCTTTCTTTGTATCCTTGGCTCTTGGCACATGGCAATCTTGATAAGTATTTGGGAGTATTTTTTGAAAAACATTTTTATTCTGAGCTTTAACACCTGCCCAAAAAGAGCTCTTTCACACAGATAATGGAATCCAAAGTGGAGGATTCTATATGAGACCTTGAATCTCTATTTTATACTGTTTGCCTTTAAAAAAAAAATGTAAGAAGTTCTATGTTACTTCCAAAACTGTCCTGGCTGTGTCTTCTTCTAAACTTCCTTCTGTATAGTTTTTAAATGATACAGTGGTCCTTTTTTTTTCCATCACTTTAGTAAATGCTTGTTGTCTGATTGACATAGATGAGTACAATCCAAATTTGAGTCTGAGAGGGTAGAGAGGGGAGGGGAAGGGTGAAAATGCCCTAGGAAAATTTGAAGAGGAAGAGAACTTGGTATTAGGGGGATGTGGGTTTGAAGCCCATCTTGGAGGCTTATAAGCTGTGTAACCTTGTGCAAGTCATTTAACTTCCCCAAGCCTAGGTTTTCTTATCTGTAAAATGAAGGGCTTGAGTTAGATGACCCTTAAGAGCCCTTTCAGCTCAAACTCTGTGTTCTTATGATACTATAAAGTTTCTCTGGGCCTTGGTTTCCTCATCTGTAAAATGAGGACGTTAGACTTATTGGCCTCTGAGGTCTTTTCCAGCTTTCCATCCAAGATCTTTTGATCCATGAGTCTTTGCACTTTCAGCTCTGAAGGAACAGAGTGTTTTCATCTGGCAGAGGTGAGGAGGCACGAGGGATGGTCTGTGTGAGTGCACAGGGGCAGGACAATGTAGGACGTGAGGGGGGCAGGTCATAGCCCGATCTGGATAGAACACAGAGCATGTGATAGGGTCACACAAGGCATGGGAGGGGAGGCGGAGAGCCAGACTGTGGAGGGCTTCAAAGGCTAGCTAAGGACAAAGAATATAGAGGAAGCTATTTGCGCACACTGGGGACACTCATCTGTAGCTCTGCCAGGGTTTTACCAATGGGGAATGTTTACAGGAATTTGGGAGAGGTGGAGGGGGTGGGTGAGGGGAGGGTGGTGAAAGCCCCCTTTGGAGCCAGGAAGGCCTGGATTCAAGACCCATCTTGGAAACCTGCTGGCTGGGTGATTTAACCTCTCGGTGCCCTAGGCAACAATGGTAAAATGCAGAGAAGGAGCCAGCCTGCATCTCTAGAGGAAGTGGCTTCCCCAGATGGGCATTCCCTGCACCACTGAAGTCAAATATTTAGTCCCTAGCCTTATATTAAGTTTAAGGATTGCAAAGCACTGTATTCATGTTAACGAATTGCATCCTCACCACAGCTTAGCATAGGTATGAAACCCCCTACTTTATATATAGGGAAACTAAGGATTTGGGCAGCTAGGTGGTGCCGTGGATAGAGTACTAACTCTGGAGTCACAAGGATCTGAGTTCTAATCTGACCTCAGCCACTTACTGTGTGACCTGGGCAAGTCCTTTAACCCTATTTGCCTTAGTTTTCTCATCTGTAAAATGAACTGCTTTGCCAAGAAAATCCCAAATGGGGTCAGGGGTCTGACCCTGTTGAACAAAAACAAATCAAGTATTAGAAAAGTAAAGTGCACTGCCCAGGGTCACATAATCATGGAGGCAAGATGCAAAAGTCTCTCCCAAGTATAAGGCAACCATTCTTTTCACTTTACCATGCTATTTTCCTTTTATAAAAGGACTCAAGGCCATCTTGCCTGTAGAGCAGCAGAGATAAAGAAGGGAGAACACAAGGAAGGGCTTACCCAGTGCCCCTTAATGGCCTAACTTAGAATAAGGGTCATGAAAGGAGAAAGGGATGTAGTGAAGAAGTTTACCTTAGAAAAACTGGATTCGGGGTTTGCCTTGGAACCTAACACTCATGTCAGCTATATGATCCTAGGCAATTCAGCCTTTCAATGCTTCAGACAACTGTCTCTTAAGATTTTATGTTCAGAAGATAAGTTGACCTGGAGGAGGGAGTTTCCACACTGGGATTTCCCTTTTTGCCCCTCTCCCCACCCCAATGAAATCATGGGTCTGAACCATGTACTCCCTCTAAAAAAGACCCATATGGTCAATGTTTTTAAAATACTTACAAATGTCAAATTATTTTTCTTTATATAAACAAAAATTGTGTTTCTTTCTGCCTATTAAACCTAACCACCACTATAAACAGAGCTTATTCCTAGCATACTGCAGTACAAACAGAACAGAGATTAGCATCTGAGGAGGGTCTTTCACGTCTGGTTTTATTGCTTCCCTGACTTCCTTCAAGTTCCATCTCCAATCCTACTTTTGTAAGAAGCCTTTTGCCATCCCCCTTAACACTAATAATACCCTCCCACTAAGAATTTTCCCTGATTAGGCTGTGTAAGGGGAAGTTTATTTTGGGGGGCTTTTTTTGGCCTTTCTTTGCATATCTGGCACTTAGCAGGTGCTTAATAAATGTTTATTGATGGATTGTTTAGCACAACAGCACATAGTAGGTGCTTAGTAAACATAGACTTCACTTAACAACAATTAATAATAATAGCTAGTATTTATATTGCACTTTAAAATTGGCAAAGCACTTATAAATATTTGTCCTTCACTCTCTAAGAGGACCATGACATCAGGGAAGTGATGCCGTGGCATACAAATGAATTGAAATTAAGTGAGGGAGGGCTTTGCAAGGTCATCAGCCTCATTTTCTCCTCCAGAGCCATCTGAGTCCAGTGACTGGATGTAGATCAAGACAACGGGAGATGGCCCTGAATGCAGTGGGAGACCTTGGTGATTTTAAGCCAAGGTCTCTCCCAGGTCTCAGTTTGACTGAGCAATACGCATTCAATGATTATGGCTAGGTAAGAAGTGAGGCAGAGAAAGACCTCTTTTACCTACTCAAAAAAAAGTCAACTGGGAAGGGAAGACCCTTAGGATTTCTGGCCAAAACAGAAAAAAAATTGCTATTTACATTTACTCTGAGCCAATCAAGACCCAAACAATAACCAAGCAGGGCTTGTCCTGGGACCTATTGTTGATATATCTATGAGAATCAGAGTGATTTGGGTTTAAGGCTTAGTCCTTAAGAAAGAAATCTAGCCCATAACCCCCAAGATATCTCGTGAGGTTTCAGTGTTCAGAATTTACATTCCTTTTGGCAGTGTACCTGCAGGTAAGGTCATGATACCCTGTATGGACAGGGTGAAGGGAAGGTAAAGAAAAGAGGAAAGAAAGAAAGAGAGAGAGAGAGAGAGAGAGAGGGAGAGAGAGAGAGAGAGAGAGAGAGAGAGAGAGAGAGAGAGAGAGAGAGAAAAGAAAGAAGGAAGGAAAGAAGGAAGGAAGGAAGGAAGAAAGAAAGAGCTGTGTTGCCCATCAGACAAGTTTCAGTTGGATCTCCAACGCTGTAGCTCCAACTACCTACCATTCACAGAGGTTGTTTGTCCTTCATCCTACTCTACAAATACTGTTTCCTTTGATCCTCACCACAACCCTGCAAAATAGATTTATTTTTTATTATTACATAATTACTTATATAAGTATAAATAATATAATATTATATAATATATATATTATATAATTATTGTCTGCATTTTATAGATTATGAAACTGAGGCAGAGAGAACTCAAGTGATTTGTCCAGCGTCACATAGGTAGTAAGAGTTTGAGGCTGTATTTGAACTGAGGTCCTCTTGGCTGTGGCGTTCTATCCTCTGTGCTATTTAGCTGGACTAGGACTAGACTTGGAGTCAGAAGGTCTTAGGTTCAAATGCTGCCTTAGATGTTTGCTAGCTGGGTGACCCTGAGCTAGTCACTGAACTTCTAAATAATCTTCAGCATCTATTCCACAGGGTGGTCATGAAGCTCAAAGGAGATAAAGTGCATACATATATATGTTGATTTTAAGTAGTATACACATTTCCACAATCATTTATTCGTCCCAGAAATTATGCTTCTCTTAACACAGCCTCAGATTGAATTAGCTCAGAGGGATATCTACCTATAACTGATCCCTTAGGATGGCCCAAACCTTTTGGCTTTCTCTTTTGGGACAGTCCAATAATAAAATGCTACTAAGGATGGTTCTGTACCCCATGGGTTCATGGGATGATAAAGTTAGAATTGGAAGGGACCTCAGAGGCCATTGAGTCCAACTCCTCTTCCTATTTTACGGATAAAGAAACTGAGGTTCACAGACTCAGAGTTAGTCAGTAAATCATACAGTGAGTGTTCACAAGTTGATTAATCTAGAATTGCAAGAAACTTCATCGCTCAACATTCACCATTTTACAGATGAGGAAATTGAGACTCAAAGAATTAAAGTGACTTTCCCAAAGTAACAAAGATAGTAAGTCATGAGGCGGCTAAATAGTCTTCAACCAAGTCAGGAAGTTGTTCAGTAGCATCTGACTCTTCATGACCCCATTTGGGGTTTTCTTGACAAAGACACTGGAGTGGTTTGCCATTTCCTTCTCCATCTCATTTTACAGATGAGGAAACTGAGTCAAACAGGGTTAAATGACTTGCCCAGGGTCACACAGCTAGTAAGTGTTCTATCAACCACCCCATGATGACTCTCTAAAGCAGAGTCTAACTCTGGCATTCTGTGCCATTCCATTGAGGCATTTGGTGGTAGAGAGAGTAAGTGCTTAGCCTGGAATCAGGAAGATCTTTGTTCTAATCCGTCCTCAGACACTTATTGGTTGTGTGATCCTGGGTAAGTCACTTAACTCCTGTTTGCCTCAGTTTTTTCAACTGTAAAATAAGGATCATAAAAGTATCTAATGAGATAATATTTGTAAAAAAAAAAAAAAGTGCTGAGCACAGTGCCTGGCAGTTAGTAAGGCCTTAATAAATTCTCCACTGAAGTCTGTTAGAAAGATTCACCTCCTCCTTCCTCTCCCACCCCCACCCCCCACGATTGTACTAACAAGACTTGAATTCTACTTGTTCTGCCACACATTTTGTGATGGGAACGAGGACAAGTCACTAAATCTCTGCCTCAGTTTCCCCAACTGTAAAATGGAGATAATCACAGCACCTACCTCCCTGGATTGTTGTAGAACCCAAATGAGATAATATTTGTAAAAGAGCTGGTACATGGGTGCTAGATAAATACTATTACTATAATTTATTACCTTCCTTATAAGAATGTTATAAAGACAAAGTAAGAGTGCTTTAAGAAAACCGACACCACCCCAAACACTCCATGTATCTATGTATGCGACCCAGCTCTGTTGTCTGAGGTCAGACAATAAATAGCAAAGGGTTGAATGCGGTTGAACTAAAATAAGGATTGAGCTTTGGCCCCGGGAGAGACTGTTCCATTTAGCGTAATGAGTTTGGTGTGTGGCTGCCCCCTCCTGGCAGAGAGTGATATCACAATGCTCCTTTCTGACGAGAAAGGATACTATTGAGAAAGGTAGGTGTTAGAAGAGACAGAAAAAGAAGGGGAAAACTGTGAAAAATGGTGATTCTTCTCATTCATCTCTATTTGGATCTTCTCTTGCTGCCATGGAGTTTTTTTCCAAGTGGTTGAGCAGGCTTTCCCTTCTCAGGGGATAATTGCTACGTCTTACATCGCCCACAGATAACCCAGAGTCTTAGAGAATTGTGGATCTGCAAGGAACTTTAGAAGCCATCAATCCAACTTCTTCTCTTAACAGATAAGGAAACTGAGGCACGGGGAAGGAATTTGCCTAAAGTCACCCAGGCAGTAAGCATCAGAGATGGAATTTGAACTGAGGTCCTCTGGATTACAGAGCCAATGATCTTTCCAATGTTCTATACTGATTCCTGGGGGAAAAAGATGTCAGCTATCATTTGGTTCAAGATGATACCTTGATAGGAATTCCTTCTGCCATATCTTCAACATTCAAATGATGGATTGGTCATCCAGGTAAGGACCTCTGCTCTAGGGAAACTCCCTAAGTGGGGATCACAAGTAGGACGACAGAACACGGAGATAGTAATCTGGAATCAGGAAGACCAGGCTTTGATTCCTTCTTTTGACACAGGTCATATGGTTTTGGGCAAACTACTCAACCCATACTGGAATCAGTTTCCTCATCAGTAAAATGGCATAATAGTACGTAAAGTGCCTACTACATTTTTGCAATGAGGGCCAAAGAGATACTGAATATACAATGCTTTGAATTCCTCGAGGACCTTAAGAATTAAACTTTAGACTCTCCCTTGTTTCCCTCAAACATTTCAAAGCTGCCCAAGTGACGCTTTCTATAATCTTCCTTCCATCCCTATTCCCAATAAACTTATCCTGTGTTTATTTGGAATAGGGAAAGGGAACTGGGACTTTTGATTTCATTTGTGTGTTTAGAGAACTCCTGGATGAGAGAATTTCCTCCATTAAAGCATTTGTTCTACAACTTCTAAGAGCAACAGTGGATGGTAGAACTCATAGAGCACCGGGGGCTCGGAATCAGGAACATCTGAGTTTGAATCCTGCTTCTAGCACTTGCTAGTTGGGCAACTCAAACTAGGTAAATCTTTTATCCTCTAGGTATTAGTTTTCTCATCTGTAAAATGGGGATGATAACAGCACCTCCCTCACAGGGTTGTGGTAAGGATCAAATGAAATAACAGAGGCAAAGTATTTGTGGATAATTCTTCAGCTATAGAAAATGTTGGCTATTACAACCTTAGAGTGAATGAAACTTACCCAGGGTCACAGACAAGCAGATTATATTTATAATAGCTTTTTTGTGATGGCAAAGAATTGGAAACTAAGGGGATGTCCATCAGTTGGGGAATGGATGAACACGTTGTAGTCCATGACCGTGATGGAATACTTTTGTGCTTTAAGAGATGACAATGGTTTCAGAAAAACCTGAGAAGGCTTGTGTGAACTGATGCAAGGTGGAGTGAGCAGAACCAGGATAACAGTGTAACTGTTATATAGTAACTGCAACATTGTAATGATAATCATTTGTGAAAAATTTAGCACCTCTGGTCAATACAATGATTCATAACAATTCAGAAGAATTCAAGATGAAAAATGCCATCCACCTCTAGAGAGAGAACTAATGGATCCAGAATGCACATTGAAACACATTTTTTCTTTCTTTTTCTTGCTTCTTTAGTTTACAACAAGGCTAATGTGAGAATAGGTTTCACATGACTTCATATATATATATATATGTGTATATATATATATATATATATAGTGGATATTGTATTTCTTGCCTTCTAAATGGAGGAGGAATGGAATGGAAAGAATTTGAAACTAAATATAAATTTGGAACTAAATATAAAATAAATTAAACTCGATTAAAAAAATAAAGTCCCTTTTTAAAAAGAAAAGAAGAACAGTATTAAAAATCAACCCCAGACCTTCAGAGTCACCCCCAAATAGCACAGTCAGGTACCCTGGGGACCTAGCTGGCTAATGTAAGTGAGATTTGGGAGAGTGGATTCAGCCCTCTGATGGGATTCAAATCTTGCTTCTGGCACTTTACTGTGTGGTCAGTGACAAATCACTTAATCTTTCAGAACCTTGGTTGTCCTATCAGTAAAATGGGGATTCTATCTTTTGGAGTTGATGTGAGGGTCAAAGAGGTCTTATAAATGAACCTTCAAAGATTATATAAAGCCAGCTATTACCAGTTCTAAGCCCTGGAGACACAAAGGTGACAAATTATAAAGGCTTACAAAGATCTTAAAAATCTAGAAGGGTACAAACTATAAAATGTAAATATGAACTTTTATTTTTTTTTTTTTGGCAAAGCAATGGGAGTTAAGTGACTTGCTCAGGGTCACATAGCTAGTAAATGTCAAATGTCTGAGACCAGGTTTGAACTCAGGTCCTTTCAATTTCAGGGCTGATGCTTCAGGCCCCCTAGGTTCCTTGAGTATGAGCTTTTGATACTTTAATAGTCTGAAAATCCTACTCATATGAGTACTCCCTCTTATAGTAGTAGAAATTACAAGCTATCGAGGCCCTTGTAGTATTCTTATTATTAATTATCCTTCCATAAGATCTCTATAGAGTATTTGCTCAATATATATGTATATATATACATATATATATGTATACAGAGAGAGAGAGAGAGGTATAAATGTGGCTAGAGATAGATACAGATATGGATATATATATATATATATATATATGTGTGTGTGTGTGTGTGTGTACATATGTATGGAGGGAGAGAGAGACAGAGACAGAGAGACAGAGACATGAAGGCAACTAGGTGGCTAGGTGCATAAAGCTTTTGTATTGGATTCAGGTAGACCTGAATTCAAATTTGGCTTCAGACACTTACTAGCTATGTGACCTTGGGAAAGTCACTTAACCTTAGTTCCCTCACCTGTAAAATAAGGATAATCATAGAGATGTGGATACAAACAGTGCCTTAGGAGTTAAAAAATAATACTAAGGACTGACCTTGTGAAACCCTTGGGTTATTTTCTAAACTGAAGGCACCGTAAAGTCTATCCCCCTTATCTCGAAACACCATAAGACTTGCCCCCTATGCTGGACCATAACATTCCTTGTCTCCCCCCATTCTGAGTTGTAAAGTTTCCCTTATCATCCTCATCCTTTATCTTGCAAGACTCCCTCTAGATCTTCAACCCAATAAAGAAACCTACAATCATCTTATATAGGTTTGACCTTTCTCCTTTTGTTTGACTTCCTGCTAAACCTCAGGGCCATGGGCCTTTGCATCAATAAAGTTCCCTTTGACTACAGAGAAGGTCTAAGTGAATTCTTTCAAATCTGAACCAGCTCTCCCATCTCTCTCTTCAACAATAGCACCTATTTCCCAGGGTTGTTGTGAGAAAAAAATGAGATAATATTTTTAAAAAGCATGTTGCAAACCTTGAAACAGTATATAAATTCTAGCTATTACTATGTCACAGTAATGAACTTTTAATAAATAATGGTGATGCTAGCTATTATGTAACTATGCATTTATAGTTATAGGTATTACGAATGTATATTTATATATTATAAAGACATTTATAATATATACATATATTATAATAGATACACATAATATATACACATTATATATATAATACACATTAATATATACACATATTACAAATATATATTTATGATATACACATACTACAAATACATACTATATGCTATTTATGATATATACGTATATTACAAATATATACTATTTATAGTATCTACTGCCTAGAACTGTAATTTCTTTACTTTTGTTGGGGGTTCCTTCTTGGAAAATTCCTTCTGCCAATTAGAGAGTTTCCTGGGGATCATACAGCCAGTAGATGTCAGAGGAAGGACTCTAACCTAGATTTCTTTGAATCCAAGGATGACTCTCTTTCCTCTCTGGAGGCGTAGAATGCAAATTATAAAATGATTTAGTACCTTGGATAGGGCAAAGAAGAATGAGAGACTAAGGATGAAAGACTTGCTTTTATCTGGGGGGATCAGGAAAGGCTTAAGGATGCTCAAAGGCTCATAAGATTTGAAGGGCCCCTGGAGATCAGCTTATCCAACTTGCTCATTTTACAGAGGAGAATGCTCAAGCCCAGAGACAGGGAGTGAGGAGGCAGAGTCTGAGCTGAATGGTAAATGAACAGGATTTGGAAAATCAGACATGTGAAAGCTATCCAGGTCAAGCCTTGGGTATGGCACTCACAAGGGTATGGAGGTCAGAAAAAGCAGGACCAGACCAGAGATCAGTGAGTGGTCCAGACTGCTGGTGGGTGAAATGTACTAAGCATGCAAGGTTGATTGGAGCTAACTGTGGAAGGCACTGAGTGCCAAGCCAAGGACTTCTTTATATTTGATCCTGTAGGTAGAATGTTAGTCCCACTAATCACAGCAACTATATATATATATTGCTAATCACTAATCACTAATATCCCACTAATCACAGCAACTATATATATATATATATATCTATATATATATATATATATATATATATAGCTCTGAAGTTTAAAAAGCACTTAAAATTTAAAATTCAATAAAAAGTCCCTTTCAAAAAGAAAGCGTTAAAAATCAACCCCTGTCCCTCAGGCTCATCCCTAGAACCCTGAAAGAAGGCATGTAATTCTCACAAGAACCCTGTGAGGAAACTACTATTATTAACCTGACTTTCCAGATGAGGAAACTGAGGCAAACAGAAGTAAAGCGCTTTAGCCAGCCTCACACAGCTAGTAAGCGTCTGAGGCAGGATTTGCCCAAGTCATCCTATTCCATTCTCATCTCCTCCAACAGATTCCTCCCTCTGTCAACCCAGCTCTTTCACTTATTTTTAATCTCTCCCTATCTCCTATCCTCGAACATGCCCCCGCTTCCCCTCACTTAATCCTTCCATCCCTCATAGCTATCATCCCCATCTCTTCTGTTCTTTGTAGCTAAACTCCTCTAAAATGTCGTCTACTAATCTCTCCACTACTCTTTTCTGAACCCCTCACAATCTGTCTTCTGACCTTATCATTTCATTGAAATTGCTTTCTCTAAAGTTACTTATGATCTCCTAATTGCCAAACCCAACTGCCTTTTCTCAAATCTCATTCTCCTTGACCTGTCTGCAACTTTGGGCACTGCTGGTCACTCTGTCCTCCTGGATACTTTCTTCTCTCTAGGTTTTCAGGACATCTCTTAGTTCTCCTGCTACTTATCTGACCAAGTCACAGTCTCCTTTGTTGGGTCTTCTAGATCACTCTGGCATAGGTGGTGTCCCCCAAGGTCCTGCCCAGGACCCTCTTCTTTTCCCTCTGTCTACTACTTCATTTGATGATCTCATTAACTCCTATGGATTTAATTACCATCTCTACTCATTCTTGTTTCAGTTGTATCTGACTTTTTGTGATACCTTTTGGGGTTTTCTTGGCAGAGATTTTGGAGTGATTTGTGATTTCCTTCTCCAGCTCATTTGACAGATGAGGAAACTGAGGCAAACAGGGTGAGATGACTTGCCCAGGGTCGCACAGCTAGTAAGTGACTAAGGTCACATTTGAACTCAGGTCCTTCTCCGCCTAGCTGCCCTATCTCACACTTGGACTATTGCAATAGATGCCTGCCTCAAGTCTCCTCATTCCCGTCCAATCCTCCAGAGATTTTTCCTAAAGTATAAGTGTGATCATGTCACTTCCCTACTCAATAAACTCCAGTGGCTCCCTATTGTCTCCAGGGGCAATTACAAAACCCTGTTTCCCATTCAAAACCGTTCATAAACTAGGCCTTCCTTTCCAGTATTCTTATACTTGACTCCTGAGGCTGATGACTTTGCACAGCTCTGCCTCACTCAAATCCAGTTCATTTGCAAGTCAAGACATCCTACTCCTGAGAATGAAGGATTGAACAGCACTTTACTCCCCAGTACATCCTCTTCAGTCCAGTGACATTGACCTCCTGGCTGTTCCAGGAACAAGGCACTCCATCTGTTGGCTCTGGACATTCTCTCTGGCTGTCCAGTCTGTCTGGAATACTCTCCTCCACTCTGCCTACTGACTTTTCTGGATAGAATGGCGAGTGTGGTGTCAGGAGCACCTGAGTTTAAATCTGGTCTCAGACACTTACTGGCTGTGTGACTCTGGGCAAGTCACTTATCCCTGTTGGCCTCATCTAAAAAACGATCTGGAGAAGGAAATGTCAAACTACTCCAGTATCCTTCTAAGAAAACATCAAATCTGGCCTCAGATACTTACTAGCTATGTGACCCTGGACAAGTCATTTACCCTTGTTTGGCTCAGTTTCCTCATCTGGAAAATGAGCTGGAGAAAGAAGTGACAAACTACTCCAGTATCTTTGCCAAGAAAACCCCAAATGAGGTCATGAAGAGTCAGAAACAACGGAAACAACTGAACGACAAATGTGCCAACCACTGTTCTAATTCAGTCATTCTGAATGGGAGAAAGTCATAAAATCAAAGGCTCATTGTATCCTAGATTTAGAGGTGAAGGAGGCCTTCGAGATCTTTTTAGTGTAGCTCTATTGGGATATTACAGATGAAAAAACTGTGGCCCAGAGAAGGAAGTAGTGTGGAAGCATATTAAAGCCTCCATTTTTCTCTTTTCAAAACATTAAGAAATAAATGTTTCTCTAAAGTCTTTTCTGGACTTAATGAAGGAAATCTTATAAGTACTTAAACAGTGCCATAGCAGTTTTTCCACTATAACATGCTCCACCCCCACCACTCCCCAGACATCCAGTCCTTCTGAGAGGAAACATGGCCACAGTTTTTAGTTTAAGTTCCTAGAAAATGGATTAGAATTCAAACTAGACTTAGGGAAGGAACACCTTAATCCAATTAAGGATATTACCACCTTTGACTGGACTGAATGATTTAGGAAAATGATTTTCCATTCATCCATTAATTTCCTTCCATAAATTCTCCATAACCCCGCCAAGGTCCTGGGCACCTCCCTGGCACCCTCTCAATACTGCAGGAAACCAGTGGAATAGGCAAGTCATCAGTTACTCTCCCTCAGTCTTGCTGTGACAGACCCTTCTTTTTGTCCAGCTATATTTTCTCAGATGCCACATCTTCATAGCTTCCTGTTTGTAACACATTGCAGCCTGCTTATACTTACCATTGTCCTTTGGGCGATTCTTAAGAGATGCAGTGATGTTCCATAGCTCATCGCCATACACTATTACAGAAAGAATGTTAATGTTTAAAAGACATTGGGCCTTCATTAATGGGACAATCTTGGAGTTTTCTTTAGTCTACTTGCTGATTTTTTCACTCACGACATGACCACTGACCATGGTCATCCCCCAAGGCCTCCTAGGTCCTCTTGTCTCTCTATACTCTCCCACTTATTCTCTCACACCAGCTCCTCTGGGTTCTGTTACCATTTCTATGCAGAAGAAGATTTCAAGAGCTAGACACACAGCCTTAGTTTCTCTCCTGAGCTCCAGTCTCTCGTCCCTGATTGCCTATTGGCCATTTCAAATCCTATATCCCATTGGCATTTCAAACTCAACATGCCCCAAACAGAACTGAACTGTTCAAATGATAACTTTGAAAGAGAGACAGAGATACAGAGAGACAGAGCGATAGAGACAGAGATGCAGAGACAAAGAGAGATAGAGTGAGAGAGACAGAGACAGAGCGATAGAGACAGAGATGCAGAGACAAAGAGAGATAGAGTGAGAGAGACAGAGACAGAGCGATAGAGACAGAGATGCAGAGACAAAGAGAGATAGAGTAAGAGAGACAGAGAGACAGTGATAGAGACACACACAGAGAGAGATAAACAGATACAGTTAAAAGAGAGATGCAGATAACCAGCCCAGAGTGTGTCTATAATAATTCTCCGGACTCTCTTCTCTTCTGAAATTCCCTGTTTCTATCAAGGGCATCACTATCCTTCCAGTCACCCAGATTCATAATCTTTATGTCCTCCTCAACTCATCACTCTCACTCTACTTACCAAAATACTTGTTAAATGTTACCAATTCTACCTCCCAAGGATATCTAGGATATCTCTTGTAGCCTTCTCTTTCTCCTTAGACCACCACCCTTGGACCAATCTTCATCATCTCTTGCCTGGAGTATTACTTGGTCTTCCCTCCTCAATCCTGTCCTCACTCTGTCTCTGTCTGTGTCTCTCTGTCTCTCTCTTTCAAAGTTTTCATTTGGCCCAGCCTCTCAACCCCAAATCCTCTAAGAGGCAGTAAGAAGAGCAGAACAGATAGAAAAAAATCTATTACACTTTTGTGAAACATTCAGCAATCTGTCACTGTTAGCTTTCCCCCCATAATTTATCCCACTGACTAACCACAGTTGCAAGTATCCTGGGTCCTGTGGCTCAAAGAAATTCATGAATCCTGCCTTCAGGCAGAGAGCTGCTGGGGGAGGGAGAAGATGCCCAGAGAACATTCTGGGGGAAGTCGGAAAGCTTTTGGAGAAGTTCCACTGACCAATATTTCTTGAAGGCAGACTTGTGCTCAACCCTACACAAGACACCGTGTGCAATAGAAAAAAAGACCGTCATTCATTTGTTCATTCATTCATTTGCCCGTGGACCCAGATGGCTCCAGAGGATAAAGTGAGGCTGGTAATTTTGCACAACCCTGCCTCATTTCAATCCAATTCATTCTCATGTCATCACATCACCTCCCTGACAACATGATCCTCTTCAGGAATGAAGAATGAACAACCCAGTTATTTTTTAATGCTTTGTAATCAGAAGAGATGGTTTCAAATCTTTCCTGTCATTCACTATTCGTGTGACCTTGGGTAAGTCCCTGAACCTCTCTGTGTCTCAGTTTCCTCATCTGTAAAATAAGGGAATAGAGGTTCCCTCTGGCTCTAGTCCTAGGACTCCATGGTCTTATGGATAAGAACCTGCCTTGGACACTGTGGTCCTTGACTTTACGTTCCTTACTGCAGGAGCTAGAACTATATAGCTGCAGAGGCCATGAGGTGACAAAGTCACCAGGGAAGTATGCAGGAGTAAGAGTCAGGAAAACCTGAGTTCAAATCCTGATTCAGACATACTTTCTAGCTTTGTGAGCTTAGGCAAGTGACTGCCTCAGTTTTCTCATCTGTACAATGACGATAACAACATGTCTCACGTTAGTGTGTTTGTATCAAATAGGAAAACATATAAAGCACACTGTAAACCTTAGCGTGCTATATAAATCTTGTTATTGTCATGAATATTATGAATAGGAATCCTGACACTCAGATGGGCGCTATAAAATGCCCTGGGGTAAGGTGCATGAAAGGTGGTCTTAAGTTAACACTTCGTTTGAGAAAGAGGCACCTTCGGTTCTTAAGACCTAACGTCCTGACGGGCTGATCGGTAAAAGCCGTAATAGACAGTAGGAAGTGGAAGCCTTAAACTTGGCTGTGAAGCCTGGACATGGTGACTTGTTAAAAATCATAACTGAGATCCTGAATCATAAGTTGGACATTGTATCATAACTTGGAGACTGTGACCGATGAAAGTGATAACATGGACACATAATATGGACTTGTTTATAACCCACACGTAATCAGTACCCAAACCTGTATTTGGGCATCTTATCCAACAACATTGGCTTAACACTCAAGCTCAGAAATGAGCTCATTACTAAGCAGAAACCTAAAATATCCACCAATCAATAATAATGTACTCTATGACTCCACCCCGCTTTGCTTGGTTCTATAATTACCACTGGACTTTCCTGGGGTCTTTGTGAGGATCCAACCAGTAAATTGGCTTTTGCCCCAGATTGATGACTACCAAATTCTTGGCAGGGATCCTTCACACTGCCTCAATGTAAGTATCTAATTGATTAAACTACTACCTATAATCAATCTAGAGTTCTTTGATATCTTACTTTGGTATCAGACTTGTCCTACTGTTTGGTAGGGAGGTACAGAGTTCCCTAGATACAGAATTCCCTGGGAATTCCATACCTTACAGAGAGACAGGGAAATACCTGGATATACTGAGGTTGCTGAAGATATGAATGAATGAAGCATTTATTAAGCACTTAATATATGCAAAGCATTGTGCTAAATGCTGGGGATCAATCCCTTCTTTCAAGAAGCTACCATTCACATGGGATGGGGGGAGAGACAACACATACAGTATCTTCCATATTTTAAGACCTGCCAGTAGTGGAGAACTAATCTGAGTCAGGAAGACCTGGTTTTAAATCCTGCTTTTGTGACTAGGTAAGTCAACCTCTCCATGATTCAGGAAATTCTCTAAGACCACAAGATAGCATCAATAAATAGCCATTTATTAATCACTTTCTGTATGCCAGGTACTGTGCTAAGTGCTGGAGATTCAAAGAAAGGCAAAAAAACTCCCATAATTCCTTCCCTCAGGGAGTTTCCAGTCTAATGGGGGAGGCAACAAGCAAAGCAAGAAATAGAGAGTGTAAATAGGAGATAAACTCATAGGCTGTGGTCCTTGAAGAAGGGTGGACTTGTGGCAGAGCATGACTGGGGCAAGATACTATAAGATGGAAACCTACCTTATGGGGTCTTCATCAGGGTACCCCTTTGCAAACCTTAGAGTGCTGTCAAAATGTGCATTATTCCTTCTCCAACTTAACCAACAACCAGAGGGTTGTTCGGAGGGTCACATAAGATAATGAATATTAAGTATTGTAACTGGAAAGTGCTGAATGAACAGAGGTTATTCTTGACATATTAGTCCTGTTGTCCATATCAGTCACTTGATTCTTGGGGGATTAATTAGTCAACAATCATTTATTATGCACCTATGATGTGTCAGGCACTGTGCTAAATTCTGGGGATACAAAAAGGGCAAAAGACAGTTCCTTCCCTCAAGGAGCTTATAATCTAAAGGAGGAGACAACATGCAAACAAATATGCACAAAGTGATTTATTGGATAAAGAGGAAGAAGGAAGACACCGGAATTAAGAAATATTTAGAAAGGCTTCCTGTAGGAGGTAGGATTTTAACTGGGACTTGAAAAACACTAGACAGAGATGAGGAGTGAGTGCATTCCAGGCATGGGACATAGCCCCGAGAAAATGCCTGGAATCAGGAGATGAGGTGCCTTATTTGAAAAATAGCAAGGATCAATGTTCATGGGTCACTTGATTAACATTGGATATCCTAGCAGGCTACATGTGAGCTACAGCTAACTAGGTACTAAGAAAAGAGTGTCAAACACACAGCAGGTGGGCCACCACACTCCGAGTGCTGCCCAAACCGGATTAAAATGTAATTGGGAAGTATTTAGAAAAATAAATGAACACAATAAAGCATCGATAATATTACATTTTAAAATGAAGTCAATGTGTGGTCTGCAAGGATCCTTCTGTATGCAGTAGTGGCCCCCATTTCTAGCTGAGTTTGACTCTACTGCTATACAGTACACAAGACCCAAGATGTTCCTGCCCTCTGGCAGCTTATACCTGAATGGGATAAGACTTTTTTTCTACGTGTGAGGTTTTAATAAAAAAAAGTCTGACTGCAATCTGGGGAAGTTCTGTACTGGGAAGGTGGACAGTCATTCTACCCCCACTCTGGCTTTATCAGGAGAGGCTCTGGAGGAGGCCAGCTTTGAGTGGTGTTTTAAAGGAAAGGAAGGCAGTGGACTGGCAGACGTTAAGTGGGAGACTGTTCCAATGTAGAAGAAAGTAGGGAGGAAGTCCTGGAGGCGGGAATGGAAAAGGAGAGAGAGCCAAGTAAAATCTGGCTTTGCTGGAGTTTGGGTGAGCAATGGGAGTTGGGCTGAAATAGGCAAGTGTGTGTGTGTGTGTGTGTGTGTGTGTGTGTGTGTGTGTGATGGGGATATGGATGGAAATCACCAGATTGGCCTCTTCATCTCCTTTGTGTCTCAGTCTGTTCCCCTGAACCATAGTTCTACCAATCCTGACTTTGACCTAGGCTCTTTGGATCCTAGATTTAGAGGTAGAAGGGACCTTGGCGATCTTCAAAGTCAACCCACTTTTTTTTGTTGTTTTATTTATTTATTTTTAGATTTCAACATTTATTTCCACAAAATTTTGAGTTTCAATTTTTCTCCCCATCTCTCCCCTCCCCCCACCCCATAAC
>CM053773.1:221714678-221738138 GCA_028658325.1 Potorous gilbertii | reverse complement strand
CTGTACCACCAAGCTGTCTCATATGATAGGTGCTTAATAAATGCTTATTGACAGCTTGGTTGCTTATGGAGCACATAATAATTGTTAGTATTTACTAGCTATGTATTTAAAAATTAAAAAATATTAATTAATTATATGATAAAAATAAATTTATAAATTAATTATATATTAATTTATAATTATATTTATAATTATACATTATATATAATTTATATATATTATATATTTTTATATATTATATATGATTATATATATTATATATAATATATATAAAAAATATATAATTATATAATTATAATTATATTTATAATTATGTTAATATAGAATCAATTTATAAATTATTAATTAATTATATTAAATAGATATATTTATTTATTTAAATGTTTTATTATTTTATTTGTTTTCAGTGTTCTACAATCACTTCCACATAACTTAGATTTTTTCCCCTCCCCGCTCCTTCTTCCCTCCCTTCACCTCCTTCTCCCTTCCTTCCCCCTCCCTCCCAGATGCTCTACACATACATTCTTACTAAATACATTTTTACCTTAGTCATCTTGCATAGAAGAATTAAAATGAATGGGAGAAATCATAAAACAAACCCAAAAGTAATACAAAAGGAAATGATCTGCTACATTCTGCAATCAAACTCCATAGTTCTTTCTCTGGATGTGGAAGGCATTTTACCTTAAGAGACCATTGGGAATATTTTAAGTCCTTGCATCGCAATGAAGTTGTAAGTCTACCAGAAAAAGTCCTCGCACACTGTGGTTGGTTGTTGCTGTATATAAGTGTCTCCTGGTTCTGCTCCTTTCACTCAGCATCAGTTCATGTAAGTCTTTCTAGGTCTCTCTGAAGTCTTCCTGTTCATCTTTTCTTATAGCACAGTAGTATTCCATTACATTCATATACCATCATTTATTCAGCCATTCCTCAATTGATGGGCATCCCCTTGATTTCCAGTTTTTGGCCACCACAAAGAGAGCTGCTATAAATATTTTTGTACATGTGGTACCCTTTCCCATTTTTATGATCTCTTGGCGATACAGTCCTAGAAGAGGTATTGCTGAGTCAAAGGGTACGCACATTTTTGTAGCCCTTTGGGCATAGTTTCAAACTGCTCTCCAGAATGACTGGATCAGTTCACAGCTCCACCAGCAATGAATTAGTGTTCCAACTCTGCCACATCTTCTCCAACATTTATCATCATCCTGTTTTGTCAAGTTTGCCAATCTGATAGGTGTGTTGTGGTACTTCAGAGTTGTTTTGATTTGCATCTCTCTAATCAATAGTGATTTAGAGTATTTTTTCATATGATTATAGATAGTTTTGATTTCTTTGTCTGAAAACTGCCTGTTTATATCCTTTGACCATTTATCAATTGGGGAATGACTTGTATTCTCGTACATTTGACTCAGTTCTCCACATATTTTAGAAATGAGGCCTTTATCACAGGCACTGATTGCAAAAATTCTAAATTATTAATTAATTATATTAAATAAATTTATTTATTTATTTAAAATGTTTTTAAAAATTTAGGATTTTTAAATTTATATATTTATTTTTTAAAATTTTTTTTTAAATTTAGGATTTTTAAAAATGCTATCTCATTTCATCCTGGCAACACTCATGGGAGGTAGGTGCTGCTATTACTCCCTTTTCACAGAGTAGACTCATGCAGTGGAGGCACAAAATACTATCCCATTTTACAGGTGATGAAACAGAGGCACAGGTAAGTTGAGTTATTTGTCCAGGGTCATACAGTTGGTGAGTCTCTGAGGCTGGATTTGAGTCTAGTTCTTCCTCACTCTAAGCCCATCGTCCCAACTAGTTGCCTAGGGCCAATATGATTGCTGAGACATTATTAGTGATAAGACTGAAGAAGGTCAAATATTGTTTGATTTATTTAAAAAGGGAAGAGAACAGTCTGCAAACTGTAGGACAGTGTCCTTGACATGGTTTCACGGGAAAATTCTAGGACAAACTAGTGGAGATAAGATTAGTTAATCTCAGTCTACACAAGTCCACATAATACAAGTCTAGAAAAGGAAATGAGGACCACATAAGCTGACATGATTTCAAAATGGATAGGTCACGTCAGGTTAACCCATATTTCCCTTCTAGTGAAATTCCTAAGTGAGTAGATTGAGGGAATATTCTAGAAACAGTTCAAAGTTCCAAAAAATGTCTTAGGATATTCTTTTGGGAAAAATGGAGAGAAGTGAGCTAGAAAAAACATAATTAGATCATAGTTCTTTTAACTGAGGGACCACAAACATCCAAAGGGTTTGTGGATAAATTTCAGGGTTCTATGAACTTGGCTGGGAAAAAAAATCAATCTTTATTTTTGCTAACTCTAACTGAAATTTATCATTTCCTTCAATTTTGAATTTAGGCAACAAGCCCCTCTTCCTAATTTCCATATTAGAGTTGAGGGTATCCACCTAATTCCCAAGGCTCAAAATCTAGGTGTCATCCTGGACTCCTCTCTCTGTGTCTCTGTGTGTCTCTCTGTCTCTCTCTGCCTCTTTCTCTCCCTTCCCCTTATCTAATCTGCTAGGTGGCATAGTGGATAGAGTGCTGGGTCAGGAAGACCTGAGTTCAAATCTGACTTTGAACACTTCCTAGTCTTGTGACCCTGGGCAAGTCACTTAACCTTGTTTGCCTCAGTTTCCGTATCTGGAAAATGAGATGAAGAAGAAAATGACAAACCATTCCAGTACTTTTGCTAAGAAAATCACAAATGGAGTCATGAAGAGTCAGACACAACTGAACAACAACAATCAATGTTCATTGCTTGACCAATAGGAATCAGATATTTTCACACCATCTTGCAGTGGTTGCAGATATCGCAAAACAGTTTACCCTCATCCCTTTTTTGAGATTACTATAGCTATGAGTAGCTATAGACCCCTTGCTAGACCACACACCATTGCAGTCTTCCTGTTTATAGACTATATTTCAGAATAATTGGTTTTCTTTAAAATTCTATGTAATTTAATCTGATGTATCCAAAAACATGACTCTGGGAAGGGGTCTACAGGTTTCACCAGACTTCCAGAGGGGTCCAGGACACAGAAAAGGTTAAGACCTCCTAAAAGAGATGGATTTGAAATTGGCTGAATAGTTTGGCTCAAAGAATACTCATTAATTCTAGTAAGCATGTTATCTAGCACTAATCTGAGGTCTCCAAATTGCTTCACAATTTTATTGTATCCTTACAAACTGACCTGGGAGGGAGGAGCTATGATTATTGCCCATTTTGCAGATGATGAAACTGAGACAGACAGAGGTTAAGTAACAGAGGCTGGGCTTTAACACAGGTCTTCCTGCCCTCAGATTTAGTTCTCTATCCACTGCTCCATTTAGCTCCCTCATTAGGGGTTAAATGTCCAGCTGGAATGAATGGGACTCAGAGTATAGGTCAAAGGATTGAGCTAGAGAAGGAAATGGCAAACCACTCTAGTATCTTTGCCAAGTCACGAAGAGTCAGACTCAACTGAAAGGACTGGACAGCAACAAATGCGTACTATGTGCCAGGCACCAGGCTAAGCACTTTTACAAATGTGATTTCATTTGATGCTCACAATAACCCTGAATCCCCATTTTACAAATGAGGAAACTGAGGCACGGGGAAGTTAAGTGACTTGATTAGGGTCACATTGTTACTATGTTTCTGAGAATGAATTTGAACTCATGTCTTCCTGACTATAGGTCCAGTGCTCTGTCCACTTCTCCACCTGGCTGCCCCTAAGAGAGCAGCTTAATGATATTACCAGAAGGAATTGATGCTCTGCAGTGTTGGAGGGGTAATATACTTCTCTGTGTAGATGCCTTAGCCACATGTGTTTCTTACATGCATATGTGCCCATGTGGTGAGTCTTCTATGTCCATGTTTCCCACTGGTGGTGTAGAATTGGGAATCCACCCTAGATTTATGGAGAAATAGTCTATTTTTCCCTTACTTTTCCTAATTTGCCACTTTGTGAATACCTCTTCTTTTAAAGAATTGTGGGTTAACTAGGAATCATTGGCATAGGCTTGCAAGCTACAGTTGTTTTGTTTTGTTTTTGTTTTTTCTGAGTTATAGTTTGGAGTAGAAGCAGACCCAAGGTATCTTAGACTCTGGGGGAGAGGCACGTAAAAGAGAGGGTGCTCCGGGTGCTTTGACCATGTAACAGTAAGACAGGACTGTTTCTTGCATCTGAGTACAAAACCTCTCTTAATGCCACCTAAGATTGCAATGGATTTTCTGGATGTTTGGTTGCTACTATGCCCCACTTACACTGACTTCCATTGAGCTTATATTCCACTTGTAACTAGGACTCTTTCATATGAATAATCTCCCATCTCTTCCTTCCCCAACCAGTACTTGTGAAATTGAGTCCTTGAACCCCATGATCTCATCTGCCTACCTTTGGACCTTTGTTGGGTTCTCTTAAGCTCTTTTCGAATCCTGACTGCTGTCCAATGGATAAGTTATGCCTCCCAGCTTGAGGGCATCTTCCAATTGGATAAACATAATACTCACATCTCCATCCAAATCACCAATAAAAACTTAAGAAGGTAAAATAGCACAGGGCTGAGATGTGTTCATTCCTCCCTTTTTCTGACAGAAATGATAATCCTTCCACAAATTTCTGCAGCACAGGGAGGATCGACCCACTCGAAGCTGGGGGGAATCTTTGTTCATATTGATCCGGCAGATGGGGCAATGGGGACAGCTGGACCCCCTTTATAGCGCACAGTCACAGGCTTGACATTTAAAATGTTTCCCCTTTATTCAGACAGAAATGAATTGAACTATTAACAGTCTGTTATGATGTCAAAGCAGAATGAGGGAATTTCAAAAATGCCCTTCCCCTGAACACCATCTTTGTGCAGGCTTCTGGGGGTGGAGTTGGGGCAAAGTGGGAGGGGGAAAGGAGTAGTTTGCTTGGCAGAAAGGGAGAGAGTTCCTTTTCTTTTTTCATCCTATTTCTTTTTCACCCCCAGCTATGACCACATCGGCTGCCTTTGCCAGGTCCCGCCTCCCCTTCCCTGTCATTGGAGGAAGTGAAAGCCATGGACTTCTTTTCCAAAACAGGATGTTCTCTGTCTTGTGGCTCCCTTGGGCTGATTGCCATCTGTGTTTTTCGGCTGTGAACTCTTCTTTGGGGAGCTGGAGGAGGCCTGACACCAACCATGTGTCCCTGCTGCAGCTGGAGGGACATATGCAAGTATGAGACTGCCAAGGTCATCCGTGTTCAAAGCATGACCTATGGGACCATAAGATGGACTCTGTGTTTGATAGTTTTCCTCTATGTTTGGTAAGCGATTTGGGACCACTTTCTTCTTTGGCTAACAACTCAGCCCCTAACCCTCCCCTCATCCCCAAATAATATATTTCTTCTCCATCCCTCCACTGTGTGTGGTCCTACATCCCCACTCATCTTTCCACTGACTGCTCTCATTTGGGAGGAAGTACCAGGAGACTGCTAATAAAAGGCTTGGTGCGCATTTGGGCATGGCACTTTAGAGTTCTCCTGAATGAGTCAGGAAGAAGCTACAGAAGAAAACACATTCTGAGGCACTAGAAAGAGCTTTGATTATGGAGTCAGAGGGTCTGGGTTCACATTTCTCCTCTGATACTACCTATGGGACTTGGCACTAGTCATTTAAGCTTCTTGGGACTCAATTTCCAGGTCTGTAAAAATGAGGGGATGAACCAGATAGCCCCCAAGGTTGATTCCAGCTCTATAGCTATGAGACTTTGATATGACTCCAAGTCAAATATTACCTTGGACGCTGACTACTTGTGTGATGCTGAAAGACACTAAATCCCCTGGGCCTCAGTTTACTTATCTGCAAAAAGACAGAGTTGACCTAGATGGCCCCTGAGGGTTCTTTTTAGTTCTAGATCTGTGCTCCCACTATGTATTTATGGGAAGATTTTGAAAAACACTAGATTTATATGGAAAAGAGATGGAGCTTTCAGGATCGATTCCCTCCAGTGATAAGCAATGGGTGTGTCTGCCAGCTTATAACAAGCTTCAGCGAGCAGAATGTTGAGATCAGGTCCTCTAGTCTAAAGAAAAAAAATTGTCTGAAGGTTCCATTTGCCCTCTGTTCATGGCAAAAGTGATAGGTTTCTGTGGAAGGGGACCTTGTCTTTCAAAGGGTCTCTTGCCCTAGGACTGAGTAGTTAGTAGGTATGCCTTTGTCTAAATAACTTGGAGACATGATTAGGTCCTTAGAAGGCTGGCATCTGATCAGTAGCATGTAAATATCCTCGGAGAAGAGGTGCAAAAGAACAGGGAGGCGAAGATATTTGAAAACTTCCCTCTCTGGTTCTACCAGGATCCTGTGGTTTTAGTTGGCCTTCAGCCAATGTAGAAATAAACCTGCCTGATGCAATGGAATGAATTAACGATGGGTTGTTCTGTAATCAGAGGGCCTAGGTTCTCATCCTAACTCTAGGCAAAGCCTCCCTGTGACTCAGTTTACTCCTCTGTAAAATGAAGAGGAAGGGGGAACTTCTTTTATCTCTAAAGCTAGGAGCCTATGATGTAGGTTATAATTCTAGTTCTAGCTCTTCCACTAACTAGTGCTAAGCATTGGAGAATTCACTTCCTTGTTTTCCCCATTTCTAAAATGAAGGGGGTGGTTGAAATCACTAAGGCAACTTTCAGTTCCAAAATTCTAGTATAACCTCTGCTCAGAGAGATTATGAAAACCAAGCATGTCTAAGAGAGAGTTTGTCATCCATCTACCACCAATCTCTGCTTTGAATCTATTGATTACCGTCTCCCTCATTAGAGTGTGAGCCCATCAAAAGCAGGAACTGTCATTTGCCTCTTTGTATTTCCAGGGCTTAGCATGGATACAATATATGCCTGGCATATGGTAGGTGCCTTATAAATGCTTATGGACTGATTGATTTGACTAAACATATTCTAAGATCTTTTCTTGGCTCTATGTTCTATGCTGTTTTTACCTCTCAGGCACTGTGTCCTCATTTCTAAAATAGGGATAACAATACCTGTACCTATTGACCCTGCAGGGCTATGGGGAAAATGTGCTTTGTAAATACTAAAGCAGAGAAATGAAAGCTAGTGTTATCCAAGGGGGTAGGGGAAATCTTGCCCAGTTTTGACAGGTATTTTTTGAAAAGAACCCCTGATTTGTTTATTTCTTTTTTCCTTTTTCCTCTCTCCCCCCTTTCTTTCCTCCTTCTTTCCTTCCTTCTCTTCCTCCCTTTCTTTCTTTCTTTCTTTCTTTCTTTCTTCCAGAGGAAAGAAGGTGGGAGTAAAAGTTTTTTAAAAGCAACTACATTTTTTTAAAAAGAAAGAAAAGGATCCTTGTGCAATCTACGATCCTCTCCTCTCTGGTAACAGAAGAATATTTATCACATCTCTTGAGATTTCCTGATTCATTCTTACTCTTCCAAATACCTCCCTTCAGCTCCTTGGAAATTCCATGGAGACAGAGAAGGTCATCTGGAGGCCAGAGAAAGGCAGCAGAGAAACAAGACACAGGGCAGTCTAGTGGGAAGAATGGGTGGTTTGCAATCAGATGATCTGAATTAGAATCCTGCCTGTATTGTTTATTCCCTGTATCACCTTAAATAAGTCATTTAACCTCTCTGGGCCTCAGTTTTCTCCCCTGTAAAATGAAGGAGTTGGACTATATAGACTCTGAGGTCCCTTCCACCTCTGAATCTATGATCCTAGGATCTTAATTGAATCACTTTATCTTCCTGGGCCTCAGTTTCTTCCTCTGTAAAGTGAGGGTGCTGGTCTCTAAGGCCCCTTTCAGGCAAGTCACATAATAACTCACTTCTAAAGGGCTTTCAGCCTTACAAAGAGAACTGGAGGAAAAGAGAAGATTGGCCAAGGATGGGGGCTCAGGGAAGCTGCTGAGTTAGTGAATGAGAAGTTCCTCCTTGGCCCCAGGTGCCTGCTTTCCCCAGAAATGCAGATCTGTCTCTTCATGCCTTAGAACATCTCATGTCTATTCTTGCCTTCTTTCCATTTGATCCCAGCTTTCCATTTGATCCCAGGGCATCAAGATTCTCAGGAGCCCACATGTCTCCTTCAATAGCATTGGGACAGAGGGAGGAAGGAAGGAATAAAAGAAGGAAGGGAGAAGGGAAGGAGGGAGGAAAAGAAGGAAGGGAAGAGAAGACAAGGAAGGAAGGGGGAAAAGAAGGAAGAAAGGTAGAAGGGAAGGAAGAAAAGAAGGAAGGAAAGAGGGGAAGAAAGGGAAAAAGGGAAGAAAGGAAGGAAGGAGGAGAAGAAGGAAGGAGGGAGGAAGGGAAGGAAGGAAGAGAAAAGGAAGGAAGTGATGAGGACTGGAAGTGAGAGGGGGGAAGGTGGGGTTTGGTTTAGGAACTCCAAGACTGGAATTCCCTGCATGGACTGTCTGGAGAAAAATTCATGGGCTCAAGCATTGTTGAGGTCAAGGTAAAGATTTATTATTTTTTCAGTGGGCAAGAATTTTTAGGGAATCTGAAACCTTAGAGGGGCCCATGTAAAGTTTATATAGGATATTCTATAGTGAAACATACCAAGCATGTGCTAGCTAGGTGATTCAGGGTGGGGTTAGGGAGTGGATAAGGAGTGGTTAGTTCTTAAAGGAACATGCACTTTTGGTATCTACTATGCAGGTATTTTACCCAGAGTTCATTGGGAAGTGGCCCGAAGCCAGGCTACCTGGAGGTGTGGTTTTAGGCCTAAAACATCACCAAATCACCAAACAGTCAGGGTTGACTCAGGAATAATAGACTTTTCTCATCAATGTCTTGTCAGACAAGATAAATGTAAAGGAGTATACCTATGTCTAAATCTAAGATACATATGATTGGTCAGTGAGTGGTAAATGTTGTTATGATCTAGTGTATAGCCTGCTCAGCCAGTATACAGCTGGTTCACACTAATAAGTTCTATAGGTGCAACTGGCTGCTGTATCAGGAAGGGAGATAATGGTTGTTGCTGGGGCAATCTGTGTCCTTGGGTTGGGGAGAAACTGCCTGGGATAATGTTTTGAGGCTGGGGAGAAATGTGACTTTTAAAGAGAAATGTGATTTTAGTATTAGAGTTCAAGTACATGTACCCAAGCACCCCATTATAAGGAAAGAAGGAAGACAGAAAGAAGGAAGGAAAGGGAGGAAGGAAAGAAAGAAGAGAAGAGAAGGAAGAAAGGAAGGGAGTAATGAAAAGACAAGAAGGAAGGAAGGAGGGAAGGGGGAGGGAAAAGTGATCCCCCTTGCCTGGAGTGTATTCCCTCCCATCTCTGCTCCAGAGAATCCCTAGCTTCCTTCAAAACACAGTTCAGTTGCTCCCTCCTACACAAAACCTTTCCTTGTCTCCCATGATGAACTCTATCTCCCTCTTGAAATTACTTAACATGACTTTTGAAATATATATATTTTTTACTCCTTTGAGCACATGTGACATCCTTCCTGTAACATGCAAGTTCCCTGAAAGAGAAAGATGAATTCACTTTTTTCTTTGTGACCTTGGCATCTAGCACAGTGCCCAGCACACAGTGGGCACTTAATTAATTCTTGTTGAACTGAATTCAATTCTTTTGTCAATAAGTATACTCTATCTATCTCTGACTAGTGGACAGAAGACCACAGCCAGATGGGGAGAGCTCAGTTTGGTCGAGGATAGTATTGGGGGCTGCTTCTTAGATATCCTCTTCTCAACCTCCACCAATGGTCCCAAAGGAAATAGCTAGTCAATATCCTGGCAGTATCTAGGGCAAAGTATGGAGGACAGGTTGGCATACAATACAGATTCTGACTGTGTCAATGGCTAAAAAAAGAGACAATTTAATTCCATTTCTCCAGCCTGGAATCTTCCTTTCTCTCCCTTTCCCCCTTATCTCTCTTTTCAGAGGTAAGGCTGCATCAATTAAGGATGAGTTAGGACAGAGAGTTCAGAGGCTTGAAAAGCAAGTACTTATGCCCTTTCTTTCTTGCCACATTTAGCTTGGCCTTGGTGAGTGACAAGCTGTATCAGCGGAAAGAACCCCTCATCAGCTCAGTGCAAACCAAAGTGAAAGGCATAGCCGAGGTGAAGGATGGGAACATCAAGACGAGAGTGTTGGACACAGCCGATTACACGTTCCCTTTGCAGGTGAGGGTCCACATACCGAATATAAAGGACAGAGGCTACCTTTGTTTGTCATGGCCCCAAGTACTTTTCCTCTCCTGTCTTGGGTGGGAGCTTGGAGTTCCTAAACCAAGATTTAAAAAACTCTCCTAAAACCTTAACCTCATTAGTACAAGATCGAAGAGACATGGTTAGAAAGCTGGGGAAACTAAGTGGTGCTGTAGATAAAGGCCTGGACATGGAGTCAGGGAGACTTCAGTTCAAATGTGACCTCAGATACTTTACTTAGTAGTTTTGTGACTCTGGGCAAGTCACTTTGCCTCTTTCTACCTCAATCTCCTTGCCTGTAAAATGGGGATGATAACGGCACTTTACTCCCAGGGTTTTTGTGAAGATCAAATGGAAGAATATTTGCAAAGTGCTTGGCACATAGTGCTTATTAAATTATATAAATGCTTATTAAATTTTTTAAAAATCCTGAGTGTTTTAGTGGCTTCTAAACGCATTCTAAGTCAACAGTGTGAGACAGAACCCAGAAAAGCAAATGTAATCTGATGGGCTCATGGAGGGACATGGAGTCCAGGACCAGGGAAGAGATCATTCCACTGTGTCCTATTCTGGCAAAACCATATCTGGAGTTCAGTGTTTGATTATGAATCCCACAATTTAGGAAGGATGTTCGTTAGAGCATTGGAGAGTTTGAAACCAGGATGGTGAAGGACCTCAAATTCATGCCATGTATGGACTGGTCAAAGGATTGTTTACCCTGGATTAGAGAAGACTTAGGGGGAGGGAACTTGATGGCTCTCTTTTCAAGTGTTTGAAGAGACATTCCATGGTCTCGCTGGCTCCAAAAGGCAGAACTAGGTACATTGGTCGGAGGTGCAAAGAAGGATATTTGGGTTTGATCTAAAGGAAAACTTACCCCAAAGTGTAATGGAAATGTACAAAAGTAGAAGCTATTCCCAAGAGGAAAGAGCTACTCTTCAAGGCTAGGGCTTTAAGTAAGGGCTGAATGACTCCTTGTCAAAGATACAGAAGGGATTCCTGTCTCTCCTTGGTGAGGTGGAGGCTACAATGGATGGTTTGCGAGGTCCCTTCCAATTCTGAAAGTCTATAATTGCGTGATTCAAGAATCAGATCCTAACAGGGCCCCAATTATGTTCAAGTCAATCCAATCCAATATAACAAATGTTCATTAAGCACTGACTATGTGCAAAACACCCACTAGATGCTGAGGGACAGAAAAAGACTGTCCTTACCCTTAAGAAACTTACATTGAACTTGGGGGAGTGGGGTGTGCAACAGGTACACAGCTAAGTAAATAAAATGGATTGGAGGAGGGGGCACACACTGGCCACTGTGTGAGGGGGAGGATTCCTAAACTGAGCCTTGAAGTACAATAAGGATTGGGGGGTGGCAGAATTGAGGAGGGAGGGTATTATTTTAGACATAAAGGACAGCTTGGGAGAATGTAGAAACATGAGATGGAATAAGGAGCTTAGGAAAATGGTCAAGTAGGGCTAAAAATGTAGTGTATGAAAGGGAATGATGTGAAATAAGGCTAGAAAGTATTAGAAGATCAGAAATTTAGAGCTGAAAGGGATTTAGAGGTAATTGAGTTCAACTCCCCCATTTGAAAGGAAGAAAGGAAGGAAGGAGAGAAGGAGGAATGAAAAAGGGAAGAAAAGAAGGAGGAAGGGGAGAAAAGAAGGAAGGAGGGAAGAAAGTAGGGAAGGAAGGAAGAATGGACAGAAGGAAGGAAGGAGGAAAGCAAGGAGGGAAGGGAAGGTAGGAAAAAAGAAGGAAGGAGGGAAAGAAGAAAGGCTGGAGAGAAGGAAGGACAAAAAGAAGGAAGGAAAGATGAAAAGAGGTAAGGAAGGAGGGTAGGAAGGAAGAAAAGAAGGAAGGAAGGGGAAAAAAGCACTTATTATACACCTAATGTATGCCAGGGACTGTGCTAAGCAATTTACAAATATTATCTCTTTGGATCCTCACAATAAAGCTGCAAAGTAAGTGCCATTATTTTTCCCATTTTACAGTTGAGGAAACTGAGGCAAATAGCAATTAAGTTGACTTGCCCAGGATCACACAGCTAAATAATAAATGTCTGAGGTTGGATCTGAACCCAAGTCCTCTTGACTCCAGGTTCAGATAAGGAAATTGAGACAAAGAGAGCTTTAGTAACTTGCCTTGCATTGAACACTTGGTATCTGAGGTTGAGTCAGAATCCAGGTCCTGCTGACTCTGAGTACCCCATCTCCTATGTGATGCTAGCTTTTAGAAGAGATAAGTTGGTGCTGATTGCAGAAGTCCTCAAATGTCAAGCTAAGGGGTTCATATTGAATCCCAAAGCACTAGGGCTCTGTTTACAGTTTTTTAGCAGGTAAGCAACATGTTCAGATTTGTGCCTTAGGATGATTAATTTAGCAATTGTGTGTGGGAGAGTTTGGTGAAGGGAAAGTCTAGAAGCTGGGAAACCAATTAAGAAGTCATTATAACAAATCTGATAGAAGGGATGAGTGGCCATATGGGTAGAAAGACTGGAATCAAAGCCAGAAGTGTTATGAAGAAAAAATAAGGACATAGTACTCAGAAAATGACAGACTATTGGAAATGCTCAGATATCGAGCATCCAGAAAAGCACAGATTTTGAAAGTTGAAAGAGATTTCATTGGCTTTTTGGTATAACCGAAGCATGAAGGAACCCTCCCTATAGCAGAAAAAACCTAAATCCTTTCCTACATGACAGACCTTTAGATGCTTGAAGATGGCTCTCATGTCCTCCCACCCCCACCCCCAAAATCTTCTCCTGGCTAAAGATCCCAGTTCTTTCAGCTGGTCCTCATGTGTCATGAACTCTTACCCATTCTAACAGCCCCCTTCCAGTTTATGAATGTCCTTCTTAAATGGTGGTATCCAGAATTCAACACAATGTTCCAGATGACAGAAAGTCCAAGTGACTTACCCAAGGTCACACCGATAGGATTGGAATGAAGATCATGGCGTCACAGGACCGTAGATTCTCTGACTTTAAAATACAACATCCTTTCTGTTCCACCAGACTGTTTTGGGTTTTCTGTTTTTGTTGGTTTTTTTCAAATATTTTTCAGTTGTGTCCAACTCTTAGTGACCCTATTTGGGATTTTCTTGGCAAAGATACTGGTTGGACATTTCCTTCTCCAGCTCATTTTCCAGAAGAGGAGACTGAGGCAAACAGAAAAAAGACATTCAGGTTCACACAGCTAGTAAGTGTCCCAAGGCCAGATTTTGACTCCAGGAAAAGCTCTGTGCACTATGGCACCACCTATGTGTATTGGTAACCTTTGCAAAAATATTGTCAGTAGAGTGGTAAGGGTCCAAAGCACTGATGCATAGGGTCAGACCTAGAGCCAGAAGGGACCTCAGAGGGCATCTAATAAGGGTTGAGAAGTGAATGAGTGGTGAGGAAGTAGAGGCAGCAAGATGACCCTTCCTAGGAATTTAAAGCTAAAAAATGGGAAAATTTAGGACCATAACTTAAGAGGTTATAGGCCAATGTCAAATTAGGTTGGGGTTTTTTGTTTATTTGTTTTAAGGTATGTGAAGGAAGGAGCCGTTAGACAGGGAGAAAATGAAAATGGGAAATAAAGAGAGTGACTGAAGATAAAATATTCTAGGAGAGATATGAGGGGACAGAATCAAGGGAAGAAGTGTGTGTGTGTGTGTGTGTGTGTGTGTGTGTGTGTGTGTGTGTGTGGTGGGAGAGGTGTCACCTTGGCTGAGAAAAGCATCACCTCAGACTGAAGCAGAGGTCAAGATTCCTGAAGACACACAGGGATTTTGAGATATAAATTTGGAATCCAGTTCCACCTCAGACACTTGTATCAGTTGTCCGACCCTGGGCAAGTCACTTAACCACTCTATGCCTGTTTCTTCATCTGCAAAATGAGGGCATTGAACTTGACCTCCAAGATCCCTTTAGTTCTACATCTATGATCCTGATGATGCTATGAGATGAAGAATTTCATGATGGATGACCTTGATCTCAGGTATAGAAGGAGGCAAAGTTGTCTGTTGCGAGACCTTGGGGATGGAGGAAGGACCCTTGTTTACAGAAGAGAATATAAAATTGGCATTCCTGATATAACACAGAAGTTCAGTTTAAGGGAGATTATTCAGCCTATCAAAGTACTCATGTTCTTGTCTGTCTTTTCTTTGCAGGGAAACTCATTCTTTGTGATGACTAACTTCATATCCACAGAAGGCCAGACACAAGGACTTTGTCCTGAGGTAAGGGAGGGTTGTATTTTAGGAATGGAGTTGACAGATGATTTATCATGCATAGGCCTGTCTTCTTGCCTTATGGGGAGGAGAGAGGCCTCTCTCTGCACATTACATTTTCAGGTTGGAGCCTAGGAGGAGAGGTCTGTTGGAGACTGAAAGGAATTTATTGAGAAAAGTGAGTGTGGGGCCATATTAAGAAATGTTCCTAAGGACCCAGAGTGTCCATGACTGGAGATGCAACGTGCCCAATGTCTACATGAAGCACAGTCTGCTTATTTATGTTCTCCTGTGGGGAAATGACATATATGCAGAAAATTAAATTAAAAAAATATAAAAAGAAGACAGAAAATCATTTCTAAAGAGTGGTATTAGTAGCTGGGAGACCAGAATTGGCTTCCTATAGGAGTGGCACTTGGATTGAGCCTTGAAGGGAAGAATGTTAAGAGATGGAGGTGAGGAAGATTTGCCTTCCAGGCAAGGAAATGATGAGGCAAGGGAGACACAGGGAGCAGGCTAGTTTGGCTAGAATAGAGAGTACATGATGGGTAATTACAGCCACTCAAAGCCTCAGTCTTCATGTTTAAAATGGGTATAATAAGACTCACCCCACCTTCTTCTTGTGGTTTTTTGAGTGATGTTATAGGTTATTGTCAACCCTGATTTGTGCTGTACAAGTTAACAAGTTCTAGTTTTAACAATCTAGAATTTTAATAGGGTTAGTTGTTGTCTTTCATTCTCAAAGAAGACCGAAACAGCATCACTATGTTGGGGTCAAGGTACAGTGTGTCCGACTGTAACTGATCAGACTAGCACAAACTCAGAATGCTCTACCACAGGTTAGACACAAATAGTCGATACAGGATTCTAATATAAAATACTCACTAATCAACACTAATGTGCTCTCTCCCCATGCACTGTAATGCATCATAGACAATGTAAGGGAATCTAAAAAAAAATGGTTTTAGTTTCAGTTTCCAGTTTTCTCCCTTCCTCCATCTATTTCAAAGGCAAGAAATGTGATATCCATTATATATTTGGTCCATGCAATACATATTTTTCCACATTAGCCATGTTTTTTTTAAAGGCAAGGAAAATAAAGACAGAAAATAAAAATATGCTTCAATCTACACTCTGAGACAATCAGTTCTCTAACTGGAGATGACTAGAATTTTAATGTAAGTGAATTTTAACAGTAATCTTCTGGAGATAATGCCTCAATCCAAAGAACTCTTTGTGGCCCAGTGGATAGAATGCTGAACTTAGAATGAAGAAGATCTAGGTTTGAATCCTGCCTCAGATATCATATTAGTTATTTGGCTTTGGACAGATTGCTTAACCTTTCCATGCCTCAGTTTCCTCATCTGTAAAATGAGGGGGTTCAACTTGATGGCCTCTTCCAGTTCTAAATACATGATCTTGATACTGCAACAATGAAAGACATTTGGGGGAGGCAGGGGGAGTTAGTTTCTTATCAAACATCAGCTCCTGTTTGCTAGGGTCTACTGAGATAATATACATAAAGCAATTTACCAATCTTAAAGTGCTACGTGTTGTTGTTAAGTTATTTCACTTGTGTCTGACTCTCCTTGACCCCATTTGAGGTTTTCTTAGCAAAGATACTGGAGTGGTTTGCCATTTCCTTCTCCAGCTCATTTTATAGATGAAGACACTGAAGCAGACAAGGTGAAGTGACTTGCCCAGGGTTGCACAACTAGGAAGTGTTTGAGGCTGGATTTGAACTCAGGAAGATGAGTCTTCCTCACTCCAAGCCACCCCCCCCACTTTATCTACTGTCTCACCTAGCTGCCCCCCAAATTCTATGTAAATGCTAGCTATTAGCCACCATGAATATGAATGCAGGTACTCCCTCTAGTTATGTGGGCTGTGTTTCCTAACCCAATGGCAGCCCCAAACATCAGTTTTCTCCAAACCCACAGCCAAACTGACATTCTCTTGACTCACCTACCTTGGTAGCAGTCACTCCTCTTGGCTCACTGTTTCTTTTCTCCATGTTTCACGCCCCCACCTTCCTGATGAAGTGGGCAGTTACTTCTATTGAGTCCTTCCTGCCTCCCTCTGATTCCCAGCAGAGACTCTTCCAGCTTTGAAGCCAAGCTAAGCTGATTCCAGGCCACATGGCTCTTTTTGGGCTCCATTTCTCTTTTTGGCAAGAAAAGTGTATTTCTCCTTCATGTGCATTGATTTGCCAAGGCACTGTTTAAGTAATAGAAGCTTAGGAATCAGTTTATAAAAGAGGAGAATATTTTTATTAAGCACAGTGAATAATTCTGGACCCTAGAGAGCCTGGAGAAAGACATTGCTAAACTCAGAAGCACCAAGGACAGTGAAGCATCCCCTATTGGTCCTTATTCATGGCAATTGTACTTTTCACAAGCTGGAATTTATTTTCTGTTGGCATGGTGACCCACACTCCACCTCTTATCACCAGCAGAAAATGTAATAGTCTCTTCTATAGATAAATTCTTTTATAAATGTTTTTTACAAACCCTGCATAATTTCCTTTGAAACTCCTACCAACCATTTGAGGCAGGCATTATATTCCCAATTTTATATAAGTGAGAACTGAGGCACCTAGGGTCTAAGTCCAAAAACATGCAAAAAATTAGAGGCAGAATTGGTACCAGAAAGGGTCTGGGATTTAAATTTCAAGGATCTAGTTTTGTTGAATTTTTTTGTCCATTTATTTTTTATAATATTTTATTTTTTTCCAATTACATGGAAAGAAAATTTTAACATTCATTCTTATGGAATTTTGAGCTCCAAATTTTTCTCCCTCCCCTCCTCTCTTCCTAAAGTGGTAAGCAATTTGATATAGGATATGTGTGTGTGTGTGTGTGTGTGTATGCAAAGGGACCAAAAGGAAAAAAAGGTGCACAAAAAAAATAAAGTGAAAATAATATGCTTCAGAGACCATCAATTCTTTCTCTGGAGGTGGTTACATTTTCCATCGAGAGCTAAGTCATTCACAGTTATCATACAATGTTGCCATTACTGAATACAATGTTCTCCTGGTTCTGCTCATTTCACTTGGGATCATTTTATATAAGTCTTTCCAGGTTTTTCTGAAATCCACCTGCTCATTATCTCCAATGAATTAATTTTGAAACCTGTCTCTGTCATTTACTGTTTGTGTGACCTTGGAAAAGTCCCTTTACTCTCTCTGGGCCTCTGTTTCCTCATCTGTAAAGTAAGGGGTTGGACTCAATGACCTCTGAGTCCCTTCCTACTCTAGATCTAGGATCCCATGAGTTTATTAATCCAGGTTGTCACTACTCTTCTCCCCTAACTACACAATCTCTTCATTTGTAGGGTCTCCTAAAAGTCTTAGTGCTGTTAGTGCAGATTTAAGCTTTAATAGCTAAAGCTTAGTAAAACTTAAAACTTCACTAAGACTTTCAGGACAACCTAGTGAGCCAATTCTCAATTGCTTGTTAAAATGGAAGAGAAAAAATATGTTAGATAGTCTGAAATAGCATGCAGTGAAGAAATGTGTGATGCAGAGTTAAGAGCAAGGAATTTAGTCTCAGGACTTGGATTCAAACTCTGGCTTGGCTATTTACTAACTTTAGGCCAATCATTTAACCCTTCAGGATCTGATTGTCCTCATCAGTGAAATGGGGACTTTCAAAGTCCCTTCTAGCTCCACATCTTTGATCCTATCATTTCTTGGCACAGTTTTAAAGTTGGGGAATCTTCTTACAATTTCTTTTCAAATGCACCATGGAGTAAATTTACTTTCCTCAATAAACTTTGCTCAGGTTACTGTTGAAATAAGCTTGCTTTCCCTGAGCATGGCAAAGGGGACTTAGATATATACTGAGACATCTGGAAGGAAACTCAAGTGATCAGTTTGGTCATTTGGTCAATCAATTAGTCAATCAACAAACATATTGTTCCTGGCACTGGATATAGAAGTAGAAAGAATGAAAAAATCCCATACTCACAGCAAGCTTGCATTCCATCTCCTGTACTTTACAGATGAGGAAACAGAAACCTTAGAGAAGTTATATGACTTACACAAGGTCCCAGGTTGTGGGTTAGTTGATTCTGAACTGAAAGAGACTTTAAAAGTCATCTCATCCAATTTCCTCATTTTACAGATCAGGAATGTGGATAGTGACAAGTGGCAGAGCTAGAACTCAAATCCAGACCTTCTGACTCACATTCTAGTACTGTTTCCATCATGCCAATTTTTTACAGAAAAATCACAAAATATAGACTCAAATCTATTTCAATCTAACTGATTTGTGTTAAGGTAAGGCACATGGAAATGAGCATGTCATTGCTTGACCCTCATAGCACGAAGCATAATTTTCACAAGTGATCAAGTTCTTTCACAAGTCCTATCCTTCCCAGAAACCTCTTTGAATTAGGAGTGAATAACTCATTTGCATATCTTTCTGGTTGCCCTTGAGGGCAGCTAGATGGCATGATGGATAGAGGGCCAGCCTTGAAGTCAGGAGGTCAAATCCAGCTTCAGATGCTTCCTAGTTGTGTGATCCTGGGCAAGTCACTGTATCCTGATGGTCTCAGTTTCCTCATCTGTACAATGAGTCGGAGGAGAAAATGGTAAACTATCCCAGTATCTCTGCCAATAAAACTCCAATGGGGTCACGAAGAGTTGGACGTGACTAAACAGCAATGATATGTTTCTTCCCCCTATTTTGCTGGACAAAGCTCAGTTCTGACCTCATTATCTCAGGTCAGCTAAGGATGCTGGCTCATATCCTACCTGCATCTCCTGCTGATTCTTCCAATTGAGATGGTCAGTCTTTGATCCACTCTCTCTTGTTCAGTCCTCAAGCCAGTGGAATATTTAGATCTGCCTCCTCTTCTTTACTGAATGGTTTCTCTCTGGTTATCACGAATAAAGTCCTGTGGTGACTGACATCCTTTTTTTTTTTTTTAAGTAATAATAGCTCTTATATCCCTATCATTTAAAAACTTATAAAAAATATCTGGTTACAATTTCTAATTGGGTACAAGTTGACCTGGCTCACTTCTAAGCATTCTTTCATCTCTGAGATTCTGTAAAACTATCCCCATTTAACAGATGAGGAAACTGAGAGATAAAAGGATCCTGCCCTCCCCCCAAATTCCCAAGAAGGTTATGTAGCTGCTAGGTGGTAGTACTGTGACTTTCTAAATTCAGCATGGTTGTTTACTTCATTTTGTTCTGCCCTTTTCTCTGCAGTACCCTACCCGAAAGACTCTCTGTTCCACTGACCAGGGGTGTAAAAAAGGAAGGAAGGATCCACTGAGCAAAGGTATGTATTCTCTCAGGTTCCAAAGACTGGGTGATAGAAAGCTGAGGCCAGGGTTAGAAGCTGACACTCTCTCTTCCCTTCCTAATTATACAAATGTTTTAAGAGAAGCCCAATTCAAACTAGTGCCCTGGTAATTTAGGTTAAATATTGGAATGAAATGAGATACTTATAGAACATTTAGCAGTTAACAAAAGGTTTACTTAGCCATAGCCAAGGAAGGACATTCAGGACATTGAAAAGATATTCCATGAGGATACAGCCCTGATTCAGCTGAGCACAGCTATCCTTTGCTTGTGTTGATTACCCTGCTGGTCTACAGTTAGGAGGAGCCTGAGAGAGGAACCAGATCACTTTATGGTCTGGCTGTTTTTGTATTCTGGTCCATGGACTGAGCCTTAGGTCAGTATTGGGAAAACTAACCTTAGCCTGCACCAGAAGGGGCCTTAGGATACTGTTTTCCATCACACCTGGGCCTCTGGCAGAACCCAGATGCCTTGCCTTAGATAGGTGCAGTAGATAGAGTGCTGGGCCTGGAAGCAGGAAGCCCTCAGTTCAAATCTAGCCTCACATACTTACTAGTTGTCTGACCCTGGGCTAGTCACTTAACCTGTTTGCTCAACTATAAAATGGAGATACCTCCCTCTCTCCCATGGTTGTTGTGAGGATCAAAGGAGGTCATATTAGGTGCCCAATACATGTTTGTTTCCTTCTTTCCATCACTTATCACCTCCCTCATGCCAATAACTCCTCAGGAAACCCAGTCTAAGGTAAAGTTCACATTCATCATTCCCCTCCCCTTGTGATAAAAACCAGTTAGCACATCATTCGCATCATTGGAACAAACCTCCTAATTGACCTAGGCAATGTACAATATGCTAGAAAATGCTCCCAAACACTGCCTACCCTCAGGGAGATTTCCTCAGAAGAAGTCCAAATGAACAATCAATCAATAAGAAATTGTTAAATTCTTATTTTCTTTTTTTATGTTTATTTATTTATTTTTAGCTTTCAACATTCATTTCCAGAAAATTATGAGTTCCAAATTTTCTCCCCATCTCTTCCTTTCCCCCGCCCCACAATACTTTGCATTCTGATTGCTTCTTCCCTCCCTTCTATCATACCCCACCCTTCTCTTATCCGCAACTTCTCTCTTGTTCGGTAGGGCAAGATAAATTTCTATACTCCACTATATGTATTTCTTATTTCCCAGTTGAATGCAAAAACAATTCTCAGCATTTGTTCCTAAAACTTTGAGTTCTAACTTCTCTTCCTTCCTCCCTCCTCACCCATCCCCACTGAGAAGACAAGCAATTCAATATAGGTTATATATGTGTAGTTTTGCAAATGACTTCCATAATAGTCATGATGTATAAGACTAACTATATTTCCCTCCATCCTATCCTGCCCCTCATTTATTCTATTCTCTCTTTCGACCTTGTCCCTCCCCAAAAGTGTTTACTTCTAATTGCTCCCTCCTCCCATTTGCCCTCCCTTCCATCATTCCCCCCACCCTGTTTATCTCCTTCTCTCCCACTTCCCTGTAGTGTAAGACAGATTTTCATACCAAATTGAGTATGCATGTTATTCCTTCCTTAAGCCAAATGTATAGACAGTAAGCTTCACTTTCCCCCCCTCACCTCCCCACTTTTCCCCTCCATTAAAAAAGCTTTTTCTTGCCTCTTTTATGAGAGATAATTTGCCCATTCCATTTCTCCCTTCCTCTCTCACCCTTAATTTTATTTTTGTAGTTATCATCCCTTCCTATTCAACTTATCCTGTGCTCTTTGTCTATATGTGTGTGTATGTGTGTGTGTGTGTGTGTGTGTGTGTGTATAATTCCTCCAACTACCCAAATACTGAGAAAAATTTCAAGACTTACAAATATAATCTTTCCATGTGGGAATGTAAACAGTTCAACTTTAGTAAGTCCCTTAGGATTTCTATTTCCTGTCTATCTTTTCATGTTTCTCTTGATTCTTGTGTTTGAAAGTTAAATTTTCTACTCATCTCTGGTCTTTTCATCAAGAATGCTTGAAAGTCCTCTATTTCATTAAATGACCATTTTTTTTCCTTGAAGTATTACACTCAGTTTTGCTGGGTAGGTGATTCTTGGTTTTAATCCTAGTTCTTTTGACTTCTGGAATATCCTATTCCAAGTCCTTCCATCCCTTAATGTAGAAGCTGTCAGATCCTATGTTATCCTGATTGTACTTCCACAACACTTGAATTGTTTCTTTCTAGCTGCTTGTAATATTTTCTCCTTGACCTGGAAACTCTGAAATTTGGCCACACTGTTCCTAGGAGTTTCTCTTTTTGGGTCTTTTTCAGGAGATGATTGGTGGATTCTTTCATTATTTATTTGCCCTCTGGTTCTGGAATAGCAGTTCAGTTTTCCTTGATAATGTCATGAAAGATAATGTTTAGGCTCTTTTTTTGGTCATGGCTTTCAGAGAGTCCCATAATTTTTAAATTGTCTCTCCTGGATCTGTTTTCCAGGTCAGTTGTTTTTCCAATGAGATATTTCACATTATCTTCCATTCTTTTGGTTTTGTTTTGTGATTTCTTGGTTTCTCATAAAGTCATTAGCCTCTATCTGTTCCATTCTAATTTTTAAAGAACCATTTTCTTTAGTGAGCTTTTGAACCTTCTTTTCCATTTGGCTAATTCTGCTTATTAAAGTATTCTTCTCCTCATTGGCTTTTTGGACATCTTTTGCTAATTGGGTTAGCCTATTTTTAAAGGTGTTATTTTCTTCAGCATTTTTTGGGGTCTCCTTTAGCAAACTGTTGACTTGCTTTTCAGGATTTTCTTGCATCCATCTCTCATTTCTCTTCCCAATTTTTCTTCCACCTCTCTCACTTGATTCTCAAAATCCTTTCTGAGCTCTTCCATGACCTGAGACCATTGCATATTTATTTTGGAGGTCTCTGATGATAAGCATTGTACTTCCTCATCCAAAAGGATGAAAGAAAACACCTGTTCACCAACAAAGTAACCTTCTATAGTCCTATTTTCTTTCCCTTTTTTGGGTATTTCCTCAACTACTTACTTGATTTTTGAGTCCTTTGTCAAGAGTGGGGTATACTCTGAGGACCTCTAAGTTCTCAATTCCTCCAAGGTGGCACAATCAAGGGAGAGGAGTTTACTCCTCTCCTAGCCTGCACTCTGGTTTGGGAGCTACCAAAGCTTTTCTGCTTAGGATGTGCAAGTAGAATTCCTTTTCCAGAGTCTCCATCACACCAGCCAGTACTCTTCCTCACTCCCTGGCCACCACTCAGGGCTGAGACACAGACTAGTGGCTCAATTCTCCTAGGGGTTTTAGGTCAAAGGCTCCAAAAATGGACCCTGCTGCTGCCACTGCCACCTGGGGCTGGGGCTAGGAGAGGGCCTTGCTCCCTTCTTACCCAGGTGAAAAAGCTTTCTCACTGACCTTTGAAGCTATATTTGGCATTTGTGGGTTGAGGGATCTGAGAATCACTGCTGTTGCTGCTGTGAATTCCACCCCCCAAAGCCTGTTCTGGTCTTGTTCCTGCTGGTGCTTGGAGGCCAAAGCTGGACTGGGCTCTGTGGGTTGCACTCTGCTCCACACCCATTCTATAGACCTTTCCTGTGAGCCTTCCACGCTACCTTGAGCTGGAAATCTTTTTTACTCTGTCGTTTTCTGGCTTCTGCTGCTCTAGAATTTGTTTAGAGTCATTTTTTACAGGTATTTTATGGACTTTGGAGGAAGAGTTAGAGTAGGTGCATCTTTCTACTCTGCCATCTTGAATCTACCCCCAATTTGTTAAATTCTTAAATTATTGTTAAAG
>CM053773.1:221691522-221714178 GCA_028658325.1 Potorous gilbertii | reverse complement strand
GATGTAAACCATGTGAGAGGAAAATGTTACTAAAAATGCAAAGACTCCACATTTGCTCAAAACTAAAAAAGAAAGAAGGAAAGCAAGCCAGCTAGGGATTCTAAAGGGGGAGGTATTCTGGGCATGGTGAGATGATATATGCTAAGGTATGGAGATAGGAGAGGCAACGTCATCTATCAATCAGTAGGTATGTATTAAGCATCTAAAACATGCCAAGGAGCATGTAGAACAATTTGGTTGAAACATAGAAGTGGAGTGATGTATAATAAGCCTGGAGAAGTAGGCTGGAGTCAGCCCATTAATGAGCTTTGAATGTCAGAAAGAGAAGCCTGTACATTTTCCTAGAGCCAACAGAGTCACTGGACCTTTGTGAACAAAGTAGTGATGTCATCAGACCTGGCTCTAGGCAATTGACTCCTAATTTGTCTCCCTGACTTCAGCTCATTTTCCTGCCAAGTCCACACTTTGAATCACCTCATTATCCCCTCTCCATTCTTCTCTGTTTCAGTCTCTGATGAAGAGATGACCCTTCTTGCCAACACCAACCCCTCTACTTGTGCCCTTGAACCTATCACATTTCCTTTGGTAGATTGCCCTCACAATCATCTGCTATCTCTGCCTAATCTTTAATCTCTCTTTATTTCCTGGCTCCTTCCTGATGCCTGTAATCATGCCCTAATCTTCTCCATCTTTGAGAAACCTTCACTTCACCTTGCTTTTCCCTCATCTAATGATGTATTCTTTTCCCCCAATTAAACACATAGGAGAAACTGTCTACACTCACTACCTCCACTTTCTTACCTCTCACTTCTCAGTCCCTTGCAATTTGGCTTCCAAGTCCAAGACTCAGTTGAGGCTGCTCTGTCCAAGGTTACTAATGATATCAGTTGTGCAGTTCTCATCCCAATGACCTCTCTGCAGCAGTTGAAACTATTGGCCAGTCCCTCCATCTAGATACTCATCCTTCCTTGGATTTTCTTGACACTAATCAAAGGTGGTTCTCTTCATACATGTTGGGACAATGCTTCTCCTGCGTGAATGGAAGGATGGTGGTGCCAAAAGAAATTTGGAAAGTGCCAGGTTTGGGAGGGGGTGTGTGTGGACAAGGAGTTCTATTTCTTTATATGCCTAGGGAACCTCCAGGTGGAAATGCCTAATAGGCATTTGATGATGTAGGACTATAGCTCAGGATGAAGTCTAGAGCTGGGTATATAGCTTTGGGGTTATCTGCATAGAGATGGCCATTAAACTCACAGAATAGTTGAGATCATGAAAGACAGGGTATAGAGAGAAGGGCCTGGGACAGAGCTTTCGAGTACACTCATGAGTACATCCATGTGGGATGTGTCCTGCAAAGTAGACAGAATAGGTTTGGGCATCTAGGTAGGAGGAGAACCAAGACACACTTTCATCCTTTTGATGCTTCTACTGCTCCATGAAAAGGAATTCTTTGGGTCTTCCTTGGGTTGGTTGATGTAAGTTTCTGTTTGGGCTTAATGGGGAATCTAGAGAGATGATTTCCTCAATAGCTTAGTCATGTCTCAGTTTGAGGCAGGGGAGTTGGGTTGCATGATATTGAACAGTTCCTTTGCATCTCTAAGAATATGTGATTCCTGCAGGGATTCAGACAGGAAAATGTGTGCAGTACAGTGCAACCCAAAAGACCTGTGAGGTCTCTGCTTGGTGCCCGGTAGAACCAGAAAGAGATGCTCCTCGGTAAGTAAGTAAGAGGTGTTATCTGTCTCCAACTTCCCCAGGATCTTAACAAAGGTTAATTGTAAAATACATGTTGTTGTAGATGGTCCCTTCTAACTCTAGGGATTCTCTGATTCTGTTCTGTGCATAGTAGGCATTTAATCAGTTTGTTGAATGAACAAATAAATGGATGGATGGATGGATCAACCAGTCACTTGAATTTGTGCCTGCAGTAACAAAATAGAAGCTAAGGCTATTTTTGTGCAATCAAGTCAAGCTGCATCAGCAGGTAGGCAGTTAATCTATAGTCTAGACTTAACATAGAGACACAGCTAATTTCTACACAGGATCTGCTTAACACAAAAGGTGGAGCCTAGGAAGGGTAGAGCCATTGGGGTGAAATAGATAAAACACTAGACCTAGAATCATGAAGACCCAGATTCAAATCCTGCCTCATACTTAGTAGTCATGTGACCCTGGGTAAGTCATCAAACTCTTATGAGTCTCAGTTTCCTCATTTGTAAAATGTGAGAGTTGGATTCCATGGACCCTAAGGTTTGAATCTATGATGTCTCAGCACCCTTTGCCCTCTGGGAACACACATCCTGGCACTGCAGCTGATCTTGCAAGCAGTTTGGACACCGGTATCTTTAGCATTCAGTGGTGAGAGAGGGAGAAGAAATTGAGGTCTGACTTTAGAAGAATTTAAGAAAAAATATTCTCTAATATCGATGAGGGATGAGGATGAATACCCCTCCCCCTCCCCCCATCACTTCTGGCTCTGGGAACCTTTAATCAAATCAACAGGACTACCTATTTCCTCTATCATCAGATCTCTAGGTAACTGAGACCACACAGAAAAAGTAGTTCAAAGGCTCTAGACTCAATTATTAAGAGATAGTCATGTCAAAGGAGTATAGAATAACTAATAGACAGGGAGGTTATGCATTCATACTAGTACAATGGTGGTGGTAGTGGGGGAGTAGAGAAGATTTCATTAGGTAGACACCCTGGGGAAAACATCTGGGAAGACAGAGGTAGGGAAGTTGATGTCTGATCCTCTTCAAACCCCAATCCAAGAAACCCAGGATTACAGAATGCTAGGGACAGATAATGAGATGTTAAACTAACCTTAAAGACGTGTCAACATATTGTATTGCTTCACTAAGTGTGAAGCCTGTTTTCTTTTTTTGAATTGGAAGGGTTGGTTAGCTTTGGCTCAAGAAAAATTGGTCATGCCAGTCCCTGGTGGTCCCTAAAAGGCTGAACTCTACAATTCTGCAAAAGTCTAGGGGACAAACATCTGTAGAGCTGGAATCCTGTCCCTGAAAGGGAAATTGGTTTTTCACCCTGGGGACTGGGGGAGGGTAGAGGAAGATTTTCTCTATCCTCTACCCTGAGCCTCAGTTTCTTCATCTGTAAAATGAAAAGGTTGTACTAGATGGCTTCTGAGATGCCTTCTAGTTCTAAACTCATGATCCAGTGATGCAATTCTATTTTCTTTGCAGACTTTGAACTTCTTGAGGTATATGCCCTTCACCATCCCCACACCCCCAATCCATGATGACCCTTCTTACCTTTGAATTCCATAAACCACTTGTTTCATACTTTCAGATTTTTCAAAGGTTTATTTTGTATTACAGTTCTTTCTGTGTTTTCCAGATCCCCTTATTAGACTGAGACCATCTCATTAACCTTTTTTCTCAGTTGTCATGGTACCTTCCCGATAGTAATTGCTTTAATAAATCTTTCCTGATGTTGTCAAAGGTTTTGAGATTTGGAGCTAGGCCATGGTCATTTACCTCTCATTCTATTTCTTTCTCCCAGCCCAGCTCTTCTAATTAGTGCTGAAAACTTCACTGTGCTCATTAAGAACAACATTGATTTCCCAGGTCACAACTATACCACGTAAGTGTTTTAAGTTCCTGACTCAGCTCCCCCCAAAATGAGGTGAACACAATGTCTTAATGAAAATTGTTTTATTTTCCTTCTTCTAAAAATAGAATTCCTTTTTTTTTGCAGAAGAAACATTTTACCAGGATTCAATATTACTTGTACATTTCATAAGACTCGGAATCCGCAGTGTCCAATCTTCCGGCTGGGAGATATCTTCCAAGAAGTAGGGGAAAATTTTTCTGATGTGGCTGTGCAGGTGAGCAAAGCTAATTTTTTTTGTTTTTGCAAAAAAGAGTATCCATGCCTGTGATTTCTCAAAGTGTTTGAGTTTAAAGTAATGTAAGATGAACACCACCATGAAGACCAAAGATGTCCATGAGGTGCCATATCATCAGTTACTCTTTGGTAGGTCAAGTCACTACTGCTCCCTCCTTTCAAGAGAATGAGAAATAATCCAAGTTATTCCACCTGTCATTAGGCAAAGGTCTAATGAATAAAATAATCTAACCTGGGCTTCAAGGCTGGAAAATTTTTATAAGACTCTTCATTGGGGAAGAGAAAAATGGTACCATGTTATGTGCAAAAGCCAGGTTACATCGTCATCATTATCGTTATAAATAGCATTTATAGTGCTTTAAGGTTTACAAAGTAATTTAATTATTCTCATAGATGTAGTGGCAATCCTCCTGAACCTAATGACTAGGAGTAGAATTGAGGACATGGAATTATATGTCACTCTCCCTTATAAGTTGTCTCTCCGTTAGAATATAAGCTTCTTGAGCATAAGGACTACCTCAATTTTCATACTCATTTCCTCAGCTCCTAGCATCATGCTTGCCTGCTGTCATTCAATGACAAATAGATTTATTAAATGCCAAACACTATGCTATGAATTGGGGAGATAAGGACAAAGAACGAAACAATCCCAACTCATAAGGAGGTTCCATTATAATGAGAGCATGTAAAAACATATGGTATAAATGTAAAGTGAATACATATATACACACACACACAAAATAGTTAAAAACAAGGTCATTTGGGAGGGAGGCCACTAGCAATTGGGACAATCAGATTTCATGAAGAATATGGCACATAATAAGCTCTTAAAAGTAATATTCTTCATCCATCCAACTATTCATTCTTAAGGCTGAGCATCATTCTGTCTTTGTAATACACAAACTAAAGCATTTAGAGAATGGTAGTTTCCCCAAAATTAGAATATATTACAACATCAACTCTTCTGTGGGACAGAGTATTTGACTTTTGGTCTTATATCTCCAGCACTTAGAGTAGATGTTTGTCACGTAGTAGGTGCTTAATAAATATTTATTGATTGCTTTATGGGGCTGGTATCTTCCTTTGGGTTCAGCTATAATTCTTTGCAGTTAGGTAGTGCAGTGGCTAGATCACTGGGCCTGGAATCAGGAAGAACTGAGTTCAAATTTGTCCTCAGACACTTACTAGCTGGGTAACCTTGGGCATGTCACTTTACCCTGTCTGCCTCAGTTTCCTCATCTACAGAATGAGAAGGAAATGTCAAACCACTCCAGTAACTTTCCCAAGAAAAATCCAAATGGGGTCATGAAGAGTCCTGAAAGACTGAACAAAATTATCCAGTAATATGATAAGGTGATATACACTAATGTAATAAGAACCTCATATACTTTCTTTCTAAATAATGACCAGCTTTTGTTGTTGCTATTCAATTGTTTTTCAGTCCTGTCCATTTGGGGTTTTCTTGACAGATACTGGAGTGGTTTGCCATTTCCTTCTCCAGCTCATTTTATAGATGAGGAAACTGAGGCAAACAAGGTTAAGCAAAGTTTCTGAGGCTATATTTGAACTCAGAAAGATAAATCTTCCAGTCTGCAGGCTCGCATATTCTCTACATTGAGATACCTAGATGCCACAGTGATTAGCTCTGGAGGTTTAATTCACTCTGCTTAAACTACCCTACATCTGAGGAGCCTTGTATTTTAACCTTCAAGTAATGTGTCAATCAGCAAACATTAAATCACAGAAACATAGAATCTCAGAGTTGGAGGGAGCCTTAGAGGTCACCTAATCCATTCTCTACCACAAAAAGAATCCCCATAACAATATTTCCAGTGAACCTTCATCTAGTTGTATTGAATGCCAACTGTGCAGAATAAAATATTCTCTCTGTCCTCAGAGGTCTTAGACTTTAGTTGAAGACATGGAACACACACAAATAAGAAGGATCACTAATGATATTGAACAGCAACAGAAAATATTAAATGGAGTGAATAGTAAGTGCTTGTGGAGGGAGAGGGTCACTTGGGACTGTGTTTCTTGGGAAGAGAACTCATGGAGCTTTGGGATGGGTCTGGAAGGATGGCTAGAATTCAGTTAGTCAGAGAACAAGATGGAGGATGCATCAAGAAGAGAGCAGAGATCTGGGTAGTAGGAAACCGTGAGGCCATTGTGGGAGAGTGTAGACCAGCTTGATGGAAGCTTTGTCCTAGCACTGATGTCAGTACTGAAGTATTTAACATTATCTCACGTTTCATGTTTCCAGGGTGGAATTATGGGCATTGAGATCTACTGGGACTGCAACTTAGACCGATGGTTCCATTCTTGTCTCCCAAAGTATAGTTTCCGCCGTCTTGATGACAGGACCACCATTGAGTCCTTATATCCTGGCTACAACTTCAGGTAGAGCACTATAAGAAGTCAGTAATAACAAGTGGTTGACTTTTCTTAGCATGGTGCCTGACTCATAGCAAATACTTAATAAATGCCTACCTGTTTGTCCGTCCATCCATCCACCCATCCATCCATCCACCCATCCATCCATCCATCCATCCATTCTTTCATCCATCTATCTGTCTATCTACCTACTTTTTGTTATTGTTGTTTAGTTGTTTCAGTTGCGTTCGATTGTCCATGACTCCATTGGAGTTTTCTTGGCAATGATACTGGAATGGTTTGCCATTTCCTTCTCTAGATCATTTTACTTATTAGAAAACTGAGGCAAATAGGGTACAGTGACTTGCCCCAGATCACACAGCTAGTATATATCTGAAGGCAGATTTGAACTCAGGAAGATGAGTTTTCCTTACTCCAAGCCAGGCATTTTCTGCACTATGGCGCCACCTAGCTGCCCACCCGAATACCTCTCTATATAAATTACATGCCAGGAAATTACCACTTAATAAATGCTTGCTAAATGAGTGAGTCACCAATCACTCTAAAGTCCCTTCCAGCACTAAATCTTGTAATTCAAAACACCAAAATAAGGAGGAAGTTTTTGTAAACTTTTTTGATACTTAGTGAATTGGCAGGGTGTGTGTGTGTGTGTGTGTGTGTGTGTGTGTGTGTGTGTGTGTATGTGTATGTGTGTGTGTGTGTGTGTGTGCTTAATGCTGCATCTTCTGGCTGAAAACTTTTTGATCATTACAGGAAAGGTGAACATGACTAGACACTGCCTGTCAGCAGAAGCTAGACTGGGAAACCATAAGGAGCCATCTGTCAGTTAGATGTTAGTAAATATCCTTTGAGTCCCCAAACTAAGCCTGAGAACATTAGCTCCTAGGGCAATACTGAGTTCTCTGGAAAACAGAGACAGGTATACCTCTGATTTTCACTTAGAATAAATTGTTAGATCATGTGTTTCACTAATTAAGCTTTATACAAAGAGAAAATGGAGACCTCTGAAAGGTTTCCCCAAAAATTCTTATTAAAATAATCTTACAAATTAGGAAAAAAAACAGATTATACCCATTACACAACCCTAATCGATTCAATTCGACAAGTATGTGTTAAGGGCCTGGTGGTAGCGGCAGGGAAGCCAAAGGCAAAGATGAACTCCTACCTGTCATCATCCTTCCGGCTGTGTCCTTGCAGTTGGACTCTGCAGATTTTGCCATCCACTTGTGAGCCACAGAGTTTTCCTTTATTTTTCTCAAAAGGTAATGGGGGAAAGGCTCGGTTTGCTCCCCCACATCTCTTGCTTTCCTCTGGCTGCCTATATGTCAGTAAGAGAGGAGTCAAAAACTTGCAGTCTCTACATTTTGTTTGAATGTGCTGAGCTAACAAAGCAGCTTTACATTCAGTTCCACCTCTTAATATATTTACAATTGAAACCATTAATTTGAAAACTAGAAAATGCTATTAAATTTTGCCTGCTTTATTAGTTGGAATGAATGCAGTTTATCTTCAGCCATCAGATTTCTTTCTAATCTTTCAGCCAATTAACTTTTTTAAAAGCTATTTTTAGGAAGAAAAAAAACTAAAGTTGAAAAGATTTCCCTGAAATCCCCAGGGGATAAGGAGACAGAGAGGAAGGGGAGAAAGATGGAAGATGTGAGGAGGCTGGGAGAGAGAGAGAAGAGAGAGAAGCAAAAGAGAGAGGGCAGAGAAAGAGAGAGAAGAAATAAGATAAGAGGACTAAGAGAAGAGAGGGAGAGAGGGGAAGAGAGAGGAAGAGAGTCAGAGACAGAGAGAGACAGAAACAGAGAGACAGAAAAAGAGACACAGAGACAGAGACAGAGACACAGAGACATAGACAAAGAGAGAGGGAAAAACCTCAGGGGCAGGGGTTATGAGGAGTTGATTTCAACCTTGGAGTTGATTTCATCTTCCAGAGTGATACATTTTTGAAAATGTTAAAAGTAGGAAAGCAACTGGATGGGAAAGGATCCATTATTATCTGTTATTATGAGTTGAGGGAACTTAGCAAGCAGAAGCTAAGTGATTTGTCCAGAATCACATAGAGCTAATAAAGGTTTGAGGCTGAATTTGAACTCGAATCTTCTTAAGTCCAGGCTCGGGACTCTGTCCACTTGGTCTCCAACTGTCACTAAGGCAGATCTCTTTCCTTACCCCCACACTCTTACTTAGCAGATGGCATTAATTTTGGTAGCTGGAAAGTTTCTTCCCCTGCGATCACACTGATAACCAGCAATCCTCAGACAACTGACCTACACCCTATCATTGTGTCCAAAGTCCTTAGCCTTCAGTACTTTCCAGGACTTGCTCTTCTCTGGCTTGAGAATCTGGGCACTCCTCTAGTGACTTTAGAGGACTGTGGTTTAGGGGGCAAGTGGAGGGAATGTCCATAAACATAAATACACCCACAAAATCACAGATGCTTGACATTGAATGAGCCACAATTCAACCAGAAAATGTACTAGCTGACTCTGTCCCTTATTACCTCTGTGACTCTCTGGGATTCAGTTTCCCCATCTGTAAAATGAAGAAATTGGACTGTATGTCCTCTAAGGGTACTTCTAACTTGAAATCTGCATGTAACAAGGCAGGATAGGCTTTTCCCCCCTCATCAATAAGTTTCATATTTTGCTAACTGTGTTTTCTTCCTCTTGTACAGATTTGCCAGATATTATAAGGAAGGAAACATAGAAAAAAGAAATCTGATCAAAGCTTTTGGAATCCGCTTTGACATTCTGGTCTTTGGCACAGTAAGCATCTCTCCTCCATCCATTCCCCCATGCCCAATTATCCCTGGAACTGCTCAGAGGAATGAAGGGTCTCTATTCCTCTGGCCCCACTGGATGCCTTGACTTTTGAAGGTAGAAGGATGATCAAGCGGGAAGAAATGCCCGGTCCATGAACATGTCAACTGAAAATGACAGGAGGGATGGCAGAAAAATTCTAGCTTTCAAATTAAAAGAATTCATCTGATGAGAATTATTGTTTATTTGTGCTAAAGGTGTTCTCTGTTTGCCAATAATCTTATGGGAATGTGAGCTTCCTGAAAATAAGGACTGTCTTACTTTTCTCTTTGTATCCTTGATGCTTGGTACACAATAGATAAGGACCGTAGACCTATAATCGGGGCAACTGAGTGGTAGTGTAGATAAAGCACTGAGTTTGGAATCAGGAAGACTCATCTCCCTGAGTTCAAATCTAGCCTCAGACACTTACTAGATGTGTGATCTTGGGCAAGTCACGTCACCCTGTTTGCCTCAGTTTCATCCTCTGTAAAAATGAGCTGAAAAAGGAAATGGAAAGCACTCTAATATCCTTGCCAAGAAAATCTCAAATGGGGTCACAAAGAGTCAGACATGACTGAAAAATGACTGGAATGAGAGCTATGATTGGGGAACTCCAGGGTGATGAAATTCCCTTCTCTAATGCAAGTCAGCCCTTTCTCTGCAACTAGTAATCTTAAAGAACTGAAAAGTCAAGTGACTTTGCCCAGGACCACACACTCGGTATGTGTCAGAGGGGACACTTGAAAACAGATCTTCCTAACTAATAGATCAGTTATTCATTCACTGCTCACCCTCCCTTTGTTGCCTCTAGTGAACTATTAAAGATAATAATTATAGTAACATAATTTTAAATTATTTATTACAGCTAATACATAGTTAGAGTTAATAATAGCTTCAGTTCATACTTAAACAACCACATGGGGTAGACCGTTTAAATACTAGGTGGCACGATAGATACAGTATCAACTACAGGAAAACCCAAATTTGAATCCTGTTTCAGACTGAGATAAACTCTCAAAATGAGAGTGGTAACAGCTCCCACTTTAAAGAGTTACTGTGAGAATCAAATGATGTAAGCTATGTAAAATACTTTACAAACCTCAAATCATATAGAAATATTCAGTGATATAATTTACCGTTATTTAATAGCTGGGTGCATGGTCAGGGCTTGAATGTTTGTTGACTGACCAAAGACACTAAGATTCATAACTAATGCTCAGAACTAGTCCGTTAAATGTGTATAGTCAGCAGGATACAAATGAACTACCAAAAACCAAGAGAATGGCTTTTTCTCAGGGTCCTTAATTTTTTTGTGTGTGTACTGGATTCCTTGAATCTAGTCTAGGGACTCCTCAGATTCCTATTTCTAAATACACTGAGGGCAACTAGGTGAAAAGGTGGATAAAATGCCAGACTTGGAGTCAGGAAGACTCATCTTCATGAGTTCAAATCTGGTCTCAGACACTTACTAGCTGTGTGACCCTCGACAAATCACTTAACCCTGTTTGCTTCAGTTTCATTATCTGGAAAATGAGCTGGAGAAGGAAATGGCAGATCACTCCAGTATCTCTGCCAAGAAAACCCCAAATTTGGTTACAAAGAGTTAGACATGACTGAAAAAATGACTAAACAACAACATATAAAATTAAGTACCTAAAATTACAAAGGATAACAATAACATTGAAATGTAGGCATCTGCACATGTACAACCGATATCTGATTGCTTACTGACTCAGAGAGAGAGGGGAGAAGATGTAGGGAGGAATGGAGCAATAGAATTTGGAACTCAAAAATGGAAATAAAAATGTTTTTAAAATTTTCTTAAATAAAAAATGATATCGATAAAAATATAGGCATCAAAAGATTAAAAATTCCAACTTCTTCCAAAAATTTGTCCCTGGCCCTCAGGTAGAGAATTTCCACTTTAGATCTTTGCTCCTATGATTTTTAGGAGCCCCAAAGCATAAGCAGGAAATTGTCCAGACGGATGCTTCCTGACGTTTCCTATTAGACCCAAAGGAAGCAAATCTGGAAGTTTCTCCTTCTTACTGAAAAGCAATCATTCTGGAATGGTCCTCAGCTCCATTTCTGGAGGGTTTAGTCAGGACATGCCCCGGGTCAACCCAGAGCTGAATCAGAGGCACATAACGCAAGGAAGTCAAACAGTGGGTAAACTTTTAATTGAAGACAGCAGATTTTATTGTACCTACTGTTATGTGCATTTCAGATAGATCTGTCAAATCATGATGCCTTATTTCTGCCACATAACAGGCATCTCCACCCTGTCATCTATCAATGACAGTTACAATGTCAGAATGTGACTGCTTCCATTCTGAATTTTAACTTAACATGCCTCATTTTGTTTAAGGGAGGAAAATTTGACTTTATCCAAATGGTTGTGTACATTGGTTCAACTCTCTCCTATTTCGGTTTGGTGAGTATCTCATTTTTTTTATTGTTTGATTTTGATTGATTTATTGTTTGATTGATTTTTTTATTTGTTTGATTTATTATTTTATTGTTTGGTTTGGCTATGTGATTTCATCAGTTTAGGGAACTGGGGTGTGCAAACTGCCTTCACCAATGGAGATTAGCAACTTCTCTTAAATTTGCTAACATTATAGTTGTAGAGAGTAACACAATATTTTGTGATGATCTAGTATGATAGACTTAGCTCTTTTCAGCAATGCAATAACCCAAGACAGTTCCAAAAGACTCATGGTGACAAAGGAAGAACTCTAGAGTCTGAATGCAGATAAAAAAATACAATTTTCACCTTCTTTTGGTGATTTTCCCTTTCTGTTTCTCTTAACCCCAATTACCTCATTCTGGGTCATCTCCAGTCATCCTAATGAATATCTGGTCACTGGATTCAGATGACTCTCGAGGAGAAGTGAGGCTGGTGACCTGCACAGTCCTCCCTCACTCAGGACAAAGACAAGTGCAAGTCATGTCATCATTTCTCTGATAGCATGGTCTTTGGCAACAAAGGATGAACACACACACAATGTGGAAATACTTTTAACATGATTGCGTATTTAAAACCTATATCAGATTGCTTGCTGTCTTGGGGAGAAGGGAGAGGAGAGAGGAAGAAAAATTTGGAATTCAAAATCTTACAAAAAATGAATGTTGAAAACTACTTTGTATGTAATTAAAAAATACTATTTATAAAAAAAAACCCTACAGTTGTAGAGAGCTACATGGGGCACTGAGAACTTATAACTAGTAAGAACTAGAGGGAGGACTTAAAATTAGGTCTTCCTGATTCCAAGGCTAGCCTTCTCTCTGCTATGCCAAATTGACTTTCTGGACATTCAAAGACTATTTGGTAAAAGAAGAGCTCATTTTCCCTTTCCATTTTCCCTAGGCCACAGTGTTCATTGATTTTCTCATTGATACATACTCAAGTACCTGTTGCCGATCTCGCGTTTATCACTGTTGTCCAGTCTGTGAACCCTGTGGGGTCAATGAGTACTACTATAGGAAGAAATGTGAGACCATTGAGGAACCCAAACGGGTAAGGGATGGATTCGATCTTTCCCTCAGCTATGCAAATGTCAACATGATGCTGGACATTGAGCAACTCAGGAAAAAAAAAAATCAAGTCAGTATCATCCTAATGGTGCTGAAATCACGTGTTCCAGCCCTTGTGGGCCATTGAGCTTCACTTTGTTGCCAACTTTCTTTTCCTAAAAGAAAGCCGAGGCTTTAAAAGAAACCCTCTCCCCACAATAAAATGAGGAATCAAGGGGTAGAGATAACAAATTTCACTGATTATGTCATTTGCTCAAGGGTCGACTGGCTGGAAATCATCACTTTGAGCCCTAGTTATGGACGAGTGCCCAGAGAATTACTATTCAAGACTTCAGCTTTGAGTTTCATCATCCCCCTTATTCATAGCCATACAACTGGCACTTTAGAAGAGCACAGACAGAGCACTGTTTTGTTTTTCAATATATCTCTACTTTCCCTTACAATACTGTTCCATGCACAATTCATTGTCTATTGTACACAGCTTTAAAGTCTGTAAAAGAAATTCATCTTCAATGCAAAAAAAAAACCCCATTAGCTTATGACATAAAATAAGATGAAATTACTTAGGGTTGCAACTTATTTTATAATATGTTAATATTGTTGTTATTATACTATATTATGTTATATTTACTTTATAATATTTTATTTTGCTATATGTGAGTTTTCTGGAACTAGTCACATTAGAAATTACTGATAGAAAAAAAAAAGAAATTACTGATAGCTGAGAAAATACAAATGATTTCAGAAAGGGATGCTTGAGAATGAAGCTTATTTAGCTCATAAGCAAAAGATCTTCCAAAAGTGAGATCCAGTGGGTGATTTCTTGGACTAAGAAAATCTCTGAGGTTCATTGCTGGCTCATGGTTGAAATGGAAAGGACAGAAATAATTAGCAGCTCGTGGGTCCCAGTTTATGGACAGGTAATCAGTCAACCAATCAATCATTTATCAAGGACTTACTATGTGCTGGTCCCTTTGCCAGGTAAACATGGAGATAATACTCCCCCCCCTTAAATAATGAGTTATTATTTGTAAAAAGTTCTTCACACACTGCCTGGCACTTAGCACATAATAAATGCTCATGTCCTTGCTTCTTCCATCCCCTTCCTTCCTTCCTTCCTTCAAATAATGTTGATATACTATGTCAAACAGGCAATCATAACTTCATAAGAGTTATGTGAAAAACATTTTTGTTACAAGAGAAATGATCATGCATGTGGAACCCAAAGAGTTTATAATTCATACAGAAGTTTGCATATTTATGACAGCAGGATACCAGGAAGCTCCACCCAAAGGGGCTTGGCACAGGAGGGAGAAAGGTGCAGTAAAGATGGGAAAAAGACAAAACCCTTCCCAAAGGGGTTATTTAACAAGGACACAGTCATCATTTTTGGCAGTCATTTTATCTTTTCTTTTCTTTCCTTCTAGACTTTAAAGTATGTCTCCTTTGTGGATGAGTCCCACATTCGGATGGTGGATCAGCAGTTGCTGGGGAAAAGTTTGCAAGAAGTGGAAGGTGAAGAGATTCCAGTAAGTGAAACCATTTATATTTATGGCCCTTTGGGTTTGAACATTGGTTTGAATCAGACAAGGAAAGACAGGGTATTCCAGAAGTTTTAAGCTTTTTTAAAACCTTAAATATGCACTAAGACTTTCGGATACCCTGTACATGTAAAGTGTTTTACAAACCTCAGAAATATTACCAATTATTTTTCCCTCCACCGAAAAATACAGATATAAGTTGTCTGGGGTAGAGCTAGATAAATGGAAGTACGGGTGTGAGCTTTGTGGGGAAGAGTCCTGCTTCTGAAAAATGGATTGTCTCTACAATTTTCGTTTTGGTTGGTCTTTGCTGAATGAGTCCATCTAGATTTATTGACAGTACTTCCTGTGGCATATTAGATATGGAATTAGGAAATTCAATGTTAGACACTTAGTAGCTATGAGAGCCTGGGCCAGGAAGTGAGTCTCTGGCTCAGTTTCCTCATTTGTAAAATGAGGTGGTTGGATTATTTGTCCTCCAAGGTCTCTTCCAGCTCTAAGCCTATGATCCTGTGTACAAAACAGCACTCCCTTCTTCTCTAACCCTGCCCTTCCTTCTAACTTCCCTGTTTCTAATAGTGATTGCAACATTATCCTTCTCCCAATCAAGGTTGAAACCTCAGTCAATTTTATTTCTTCCTTCCCCCTCCCCACTTCTAGTTGCCCAATACTGTAGATTCTACTTCCCCAGCATCCCTCACATCCATCCTCTTCCACTTCTCCTACTTAGTATTACACCCTTCGACATATCTTCCTTAGACTGATTTCACACTTGCCCAACTGTGTCCAGATATTGACCACAAGGTGGGAATTTGAGTGAACCATGCTGACTCCACCTTGTGACTCAAATCTGGAGCTAGCTCAGTTCCTCTTGTATCCAATTATGGGTCTAGTCCAATTTTTGTCTTGTAATGAAATTGTGAAGAAAAAAACCTTTATTTATTATTTGAACCTAGCCCTGCATGGCTAGGAAGCTAGACCACCTCTCCCTGCTGCCAAGAGACCCTTAACTAAGAACAGAAGTTATGCTGACCAGAAACCCGGTCAGATCCCAAAACTGATACAAGGAGTTTTCTCCCAATTATACAATTTTTCTCACAGTTATAATCTCACTCAACTCGTCTTTTATCTAAAAACAGGTCCTGTACTGATCAATCAGTTATTGTTTTCACGTGACTTTGTTTGTAGACAGTTGGTGGGGGGAATAGGATACCTCTTTTTATGATTTCAGGGAATTGTACCCATTTGCTCTCCTCCTTCCAACTCTGAAAGCCCCTAATCTTTTCTCTAATTAGAAAGATAACCTAATCTTGTATCTTAGTTTTAAATTGTTCAGTAATGTCTGACTCTTCATGACATCATTTAGAGTTTTCTTGGTAGAGACACTAGAATGGTTTGGCATTTCTTTCTCCAGCTCATTTTACAGATGAAGAAACTGAGGTGAACAGGCTTAAGTGATATGTCCAAGGTCACAAAGCTAGTGTATGAGACTGGATTCAAGGAGATGAGTCTTCCTGGATCTATGTCTGGTGCCGTATCCACTGTGCCACCTCCTGGTTTATATCCTCTTGTTTTCTTTTAACGTGTAAAATTTTATCTCACCCTGGATTTTGTGGCAGTGTCAAGCTGAGAAGGCCTGGTCCCCATTTGTTTTGAATTGGCATACATTGCTTAATAAATTCATATGCTCTGAAACTTGAACCTTGGTTTCCTCAAGTATTTCAGATTTTACCCATCACACATATAATCTTCTAAAAAGAGGAAAAGTTCTACGATTGGGGTGGGTAACCTGCAGCCTCAAGGACACATGTGACCTTCTAGGTTCTTGGGTTTGGCCTTTTGATTGAGTCCAAGTTTTACGTAAAAAATCCTTTTATTAACGGGATTTGTTCTATGAAATTTGGATTCAGTGAAAGGGCCACACTTGAGGACCTAGAAGGTCACATGTGGCCTCAAGGCCTCAGGTTTCCCACCCCTGTTCTAGGATAACAAATTTAGAGTTAAAAGGGAATCTTAGAAGGAATAAAATCCAGTCCCTTTGTTGATGAGGAAGCTGAGCATCATGGCAGTTATGCCATATTTCATCTATATATTACCAGCAAAAGGAAGTGTGGTAGAGGGGATGGGGAGTTGACTCCAGAATCAGGGAGACCTGAGTTCAAACCTCACCTCTGACAAGTACTGGCTGTTTGACCCTGGGCAATAGACACTTAACCTGTCAGGGCTGGAGACAATTCCCTAAGACCAAGTTATAGAGAAGGTTCTACTCTGAATTGGTAGAGGGAGTTTCCTCAGAAATACCTTCTGTCAATGAAATCACAGCTCTAGTCTGAAAAATATGCATTTAACACACATACACATATTCATATATATACATATATTCATATATGTATGTATAATTAGAACCACTCCAGTGTCTTTGCCAAGAAAACCCCAAATGGGGTCACAAAGAGTCACACAACTGAAAACTACTGAACAATCACAAATGTATAATTAGAACATAACCTTTAAAGTAGAGATTTTTTCATTCTTTGTATTTGTATCCCCGAAGTCTGTCAAATAAGATAGGAATAGATTTGTGATTTCACTGATGAGGAATTTCCCTCTACCAGTGTAGGTGGGCATCTTCTCAGCAATAAGGCACCTCATAGAGAGGTGCCTTAATCACTGAATGGGTGTTGCCTCAATCAAACTGAGATTTGGGAAAGATCTTAGCTTAAAAATGCCAAGGTCTCCCATTGCATCCAGGGCTCCCAGGGCTCTGGCCACTGGAACCAGATGGATCTGGAGGACCAAGTGAAGTTGGGAATTTGCACAGCCCTCCTTTCCTTAAATCCAATTCACTCACATCATAATAGCACTTTCCTGATGCAGTGGTCCCCTTAGAAAAACAAACAATGAAAATCAGTGTGTGAAGGTGCTAGGCTAGGAGTGGGGAACTTGTGGTCTCATCTACCTGTGAAGTTTGGATTCAGTCAAAAAGCCCCCACTTGAGGACCTAGAGGACCGCATGCAGCCTCAAGGCTCCAGGTTCCCCATTCCTGTGCTAGATGCTGTGCAAAATATAGTCCTTGCCATCAAGGAGTTTTACATTTTAATGGAGCAGGCTACTTGAAAACAATTGGGCTCATATAAGATAAATACTGAGTAGATGCGAGGTAATTGGAAGGGGAAGGCATTAGAAGTCAGAGAGATTGGGAAAGGCCTGTTGTAGAAGGTAGGATTTTATTTTAACCTTGAAGGCAGATTAAGAGGTAGAAATGAGGAGGATGCATTCCAAGCACTGGGGCCAACTAGTGCAAAGAGCATTGGAGGAACCATGGTTAAGCAAATGTAGTTGGCTCCTAGAAAGAACTAGAAAGTAAGTAAGAAGACTGGAGAGGTAGAAGAGGCCCAATTATGAAGAGCTTGAAATCCCAAACATGGAAGTTTGTTTTTCATCCTGAAGGTGATAGGGAGCCATTGAGGTTCATAGAATAAGGGGGGCGACATGGTCAGACCTCTACTTTAGAAAAATCACATTGGAAGCTGGAATGGAGAGAGAGTTGAGGTAGGGTCTTGAGTTAGAAGGCTATTCATTTCTAATGATTCTGGAAATTTGCCTTCTGCAGAGACCCCAAAGGGATTTCACAGACATGGCCAAGCTGTTCCCACCACCACGCACTGACATCAGCCTCATACCTCTACCCCCAGAAGAAATGCAGCTTCTTAAGGAAGAGCCAAGGTCTCCAACCCTCACAAGGCCCAAGTGGTGCCACTGTGGACACTGCCGCCCATCCCAACTTCCAGAACGCAGCAAGTTCATAGAGGAGCTCTGCTGTCGCAGGCAGAGGGGTCCCTGCATCACCACCTCAGCCCTATTTGAGGAGCTGGTCCTCTCTAGGTCCACACTGCGCTTCATCTTGCTCTACCAAGACCCCTTGCTGGAGCTGGATGCAGAGACCCTGAACAACCAGCTCCGTCACTGTGCCTACAGGCGCTACATCGATTGGCGCTTTGGCTCTGAGGACATGGCTGGCTTCGCCATCCTACCCAGCTGCTGCCGATGGAAGATCCGAGATCATTTTCCAAAGCAGGATGGAAAGTACACTGGCTTCAAGAACCCTTCCCCATACACATATTTGGAGCAACAGAGTCACTAAAATTGGCTCCTTTCATCTTTAACCGTCTTCAGCTTCTGGGAGAAAGATCTGGGAGGTATGGAAACCTCCTTTTCTGCCTTGAAGTTCTGCCAGCATAGGAAGGAGCAGCCTGACCTAGGAAAAAGAACTCTGGTTTGAAAGTCTGAGCTACCTTTAGAAAAGCTCCCACAGACAAGGCACTTGGCCTTCATGCCTCAGTTTCTTCATCTGGGAAATTATAACAAAAACCTGCCCTGCCAATCCAAAGAGACCTTTTGAGGGTAAAATAAGGCTTTATAAATGAAAATGTTTTGGAATAGGTTAAATGTGCCATAAAAGTATACACTGTTCTCATTATGTAAGAATAGGAGTAGTGACCATAATGTAGGTCTAAATCCTGAATCCTGGGTTCATAGATTTAGAGACTATCCTCCAGGTTCCATCTCCAGAATGAATGAATGGAAAAGCATTTATTAATCACTCACTGTATGCTAAGTGCTAGGGATACAAATATCAGAAAGAAAAGAAGTTCTTCATCCTAACTGAGAAGACAACACAAATTGGAAATAGAGAGGGGTATGCACATGCTGTGCCATGGGCTGGGAATGGCCCGGATGTAGCCCAGCTCCAGCAAAATAGGCAAAAGTTCACCTACCTAAGTCCAGAATTCTACAGTCAGAGTTTGAGTTTGGTAGAAGGGTGATGAAGAGGATGGTTAGGAGGCATAATTTGGAAATGACCAGGAGCTAGCCATCTCTCCCATCTGTCCCCTCTCCTCCACTTGCATTTAGACCCGTATTGCCGCTTCCCTGGATCACACCAACAGATAACCTCTTAACTGGTCTCCCTGCCTTCAGTCTCTTTTCATTCCAATCTATCCTCTACACAGTTGACAATTTGAGATTCTTTAAGTATAGCTCTGATCATGACCTTTCCCTCTAGGACAGTGGTTTCCAGTAATTTTTTGTTCTGTGAACCCCCTTTTAACAACAAAAAATGGGTAATTTAATACACTTCTCACATTATTATTTACAATTATTTACTGCTTAAGGCATGGACCATGACTGCAAACTCCCTGACTGTTCAATGGAAACCACTGTTCTAGGATCATATATGAACTCCTCTGGCCTTTAAACCCAAATGTGATTTCAACCAATCTTTCTAAATTTAATCTCTCTCTCTCTCTCTCTCTCTCAGCAATTGGGATTAGGTGACTTGTCCAGGGTCATACAACTAGTAAGAGTCTGAGGCTGGATTTGAACTCAGATCCTCCCGACTTCAGGACCGATGCTCTATCCACTGTGTCACCTAGCAGCCCTCAGACTTAATTTCTCATTACTCTTTCTCCTCCACTCTTGCAGTCCAGCCAGACTGACCTTTTTACTGTTCTGCAGAATTAATTTAGTCCTCTACCTTGGCACCCACATCTGGAATGCTCCCTCTGCCTCTTGTATCACCTTCAGATGTCCCCTCCTATAGCAGACCTATCTTGATAATTCCCCCCACCCACCCAGTCCTTAGTCCTGCTCCACTAATATGACTGAGTCTTACATAGCCATATGTGTGTTGCTTATTTATGGGCAGGGACAGCTTTCATATTTCATATTTGTCTCTGCATCCCCAGTGGCTAAAAGAGCCCCTGAAGCATGAGCTTGATAAATTCTTCTTTGATTGTTGAACTGAATCAAATTGAAAGGGACAGAGAGCTTTAAAGTCATCTGGTCCAAGCTCTTCATTTTACAGATCAGGAAACTAAGGACCAGAGAGTTGAAGTGACTTAAGATTGCACAAGTCGTAAGTAGCCAAGCCAGATTCCATGACTCTAAATTGGACTCTAAATGCTCTTTTTAAGGAAAAGATCCTTGGTAAGTAATATGACCTATCATTTCTTTGGGGGATTGCAGCATCAGCTAGTAAGTCAGTTGACAAATATTTATTAATCTCTTACTATTTGCCATGCCTGAGTGCTAAGTGCTAGGGATGAAAAGAGAAGCAAAAGATAGTCCCAGCTCTCAAGAGCTCATGGCTTAATGGATCATAGACCCAGAGTTAGAAGTAATTGCAATGGCCCTCTAGTCTAATCCTTTCATTTTACAGATAGGGAAACTGAGGCTCAAGATGAACCCAAGGTCACACATATTTCTGTGTCAGAGGTGAGATTTGAACCTATGTCTACTGATTCCATACTCAATGCTCTTTCCATTGCATGCTACTGATTCCATACTCAATGCTCTTTCCATTGCATTCAGCTTCTCTTGATTTCTCATTAGTAAGTAGCATGATTTATAATTTCTCCAGAGATTCAGTTCTTACTATCTCAAGCTTGTGCAAGATCATTGGAGAAGACTGTCTCCAGGCAATTGCCTTGTCCAAGTTAGTTCTAGAGTCCCCCTCAGTATTTCCAGTATAACCTCTGGTGGCTCACTCTTAGACTAACTCAACTGAAAACGTCTTTCCATTGGGTTTCTCCAGCTCAGTATTGTGTATCTGTGAGAGAGTGTTTTGTTTCTAAGGTCTAGAAACTCTCCCTCTGTGCCTTTAAAGCCAATCAGAATCACTACAGTAGAGAGAAATCCATATATTCCTGAGGAAAAAAATGAGACTCGTTCCACACGGTCTTCTTATAAGGTTGACTGCTTGAAGGATGGGGATAATACATGATCCCAAATACCATCTGTTCTCCAGACCCCGATTGCAAGGTTTTTTTACATCAAGGTTGAGAGTACAATGGGTTTTGTTTTTTTGACCTGTATCGGCAGTGTAGCATATTGGATAGAATTCTAGGCTTGGAGGGAGGAGCACCTGAACTCAAATCCTGCCTTAGACACTTAGCAGTTGTGTAATTTACGACAAATCATTTAACTTCAATTTCTTCTTCTGCAAAATGGAGGTAGGGGTGGAGAAAGGGATTGGATCTGACAACTTCTGAGATTGATCCCATCGACACATCTACAATCTTATATTTCCTTTGTACAGTGCTATGTTTAAAGTAATACTGACCACCGTAATGGCTCCAGAGATGAGCATATATAAGGTCCTATGTATACATGACTGTGATCGAGGACCTATGATTGAGTCATGTCTGTGTTTCAAGATGTACCATTTTAAAATGTCTATTTTTTTTTCAAAAATACATTTTTTTGAATGACTTTTATCTTTGCAGTCCTGTCCAGATGTAGCTTCCTTCCTGCCACTACACTCAAACACTAACCCCTGCCTTATAACAAAGATGATGAGTGAAATCAAATCAATGAAAATAACATCCACGACTATGAACAGCTTTGCATTTTAATAATTAAAAGCATTGTGAATGAGCCTTTCATAAAAAGAATTTTATCTGGATTCAAACTCAGAAATTAAACTAACTGGGCCAGATTCTCTTGGAGAATGAGACACTATGAATCTATTTTTTTTTATTGTTGTTCTGTGATATTTTTGGAAACTGGGCTGTATCTGGCTTCATGGGAATGGAAACTATTGGCTCTATGAAGTCTTCTCTCTCATTCTCCCATGTCTGTATCCAAATAGCCCCAGAGTAGGAGGTGCCAGAACTTCATTTCCATGTTCTTTCTTTTTTTCTATATTTATTTTATTTTACATTTTGAATTCCGAGTTGTCTTCCTCCTTCCCTCCCAATCCCACATTAGGGAAGACCAACATTCAATATGGATATAGATGTGGAACCTTACAGTACATTCTTCTATATATCAGTTCTTTCTCTGGAGGTGGATAGCATTTTCCTTCATAAGTCTTTCACAGTTGATATGAATGATCATGTTACTTAGAATAGTTTAGTCATTCACAGTAACTCTCCTAACAATATGACTGTTATTGTATATAACATTCTTTGGGTTCTGCCCATTTCACTCTTCATTATTTCATACAAATCTTTCCATGTTTTTCCAAAAACAACCTGCTCATCATTTCTTACAGCACAGTAGTATTCCTTCACAATCATATACCACATCTTATTCAGCTGTTCCCCAATTGATGGACATCACCTCAATTTCCAGTTCTTTGCCACAAAAAGAGCAATTATACATATCTTAGAGCATATACAGTCTTTTCCTTTGTCCCTTATTGCCTTGGGAAATGGACCTGGTAGTGATATTGCTGGGTCAAAGGGTATACACAGTTTTATACCTCTTGGCATAATTTCAGATTACTCTCCAAAATGACTAGACCAGTTTACAGTTTCACCAACAGTGTATCAGTGTCTCAGCTTTTCCACATCCTTTCCAACATTTGTGTTATCCTGATTGTATTTCCAAAATACTGGAATTGTTTCTTTCTAGCTGCTTGCAATATTTTCTCCTTGACCTGGGAACTCTGGAATTTGGCCACAATGTTCCTAGGAGTTTCTCTTTTTGGATCTCTTTCAGGCAGTGA
>CM053773.1:221658651-221691022 GCA_028658325.1 Potorous gilbertii | reverse complement strand
GGGGCCTGAGTTATGGAGACACCCCGCTCCCCTCTTGGCCAGCCCGGAAGTCTCTCTCACTGACCTGCAGCACCTGTGGGTGGAGGGATCCCTGTGGCCACTGGAGATTCCGTCCCTGAAGCCTGCTCAGATCTGCTCCTCCCAGGGCCTTGTGGCCAAGGTAGGGTTGGGTTCCACTCTGGTCTCGAGCATGATGGACCTTTGGTGAGGGTTTTTCAGGTCTTTTTGGAACAGAAATCTCCTCCATTATGTTGTCCTGTGGCTTCCACCACTCCAGAATTTGTTAGGAGTTCTTCTTTACAGATATTTTATTGGCTGTGGTTTTGGAGCTAGCATAAGTGTGTCTTTCTACTCCGCCATCTTGGCTCCTCCCCGTTTCCAACATTTGTTATTTCTCCCTTTGTTTAGCCTGTCTGATAGGCGTGAGATGGTACCTCAATGTTTTAATTTGCATTTCTCTAATCAACAATGATTTAGAGCATTTTTTCATATGACTATCTACAGTTTTGGGTTTCATTTTCTGAAATCTGCCTGTTCACATCCTGTGGCCTTTTATCAGTTGGTGAATGACTCATATTCTTATAACTTTGACCCAATTACCTATATATTTGAAATATGAGGCCTTTATCTGAGAAACTATCTATAAATTTTCCCCCAGTTTTTTGCTTTCCTTCTTAACTAGCTTATATTGGTTTCGTTTCTACCAAACTTATATAATTTAATCTAGTCAAAATTATCCATTTTACATCCCATAATGCTCTCTATCTCTTATTTACTTATTCATAAATTCTCCTCTCATAAATCTGATAAGTAATGTGCTCCATAGTCTTCTAATTAAGATATCTCCCTTTATATCTAGGTTATGAATCCATTTTGACCTTATCTTGATAAATGACTTAAGATATCGGTCCATACCAGGGATGGGGTATCTGCGGCTTGAGGCCATGTGTGTCCTTCTAGGTCCTTGGATGCAGCCTTTTGATTGAGTCCAAATTTTAAGGAACAAATCCTTTTATTAAGGGGATTTGTTCTGTGAAGTTTGGATTTAGTGAAAGGGCCACTTTTGAGGACCTAGCCGGCCACATGTGGCCTCGAGGCTGTAGGTTCCCACCCCTCATCTGTACCTAACTACTGTCAGACTGATTTCTAGTTTTCCCAGCAATTTTTACCAAATAGTGAGTTCTTATCCCAAAATCTTAAATCTTTTTGTTTATCAAACACAAGAGTATTATAATCATTTGCTACTGTGTATTGTATACCTACTCTAGTCCACTGATACAGAATTTTATTTCTTAGCCAATAGCATACTTTTGATAATTACCACTTATAATGTAGTTTAAGATCTGGTCCTGCCCAACCTCCCACTTTACATTTTTTCATTAGTTTCTTTAAAATTCTTGATCTTCTGTTCTTCCAAATGAATTTTGTTATTATTTTTTCTAGCTCAATAAAATAAGTTTTGGTAGTTTGACTTGGATGTCACTGAATAAGTAGGTAAGTTAGGTAGAATCGTCATTTTAATTATATTGGCTTAGCCTACTCACAAACAATGACTATTTCTCCAATTATTTAAATCTAATTTTATTTGTATAAAAAGTGTTTTGTAATTATGTTCATATGGTTTCTGGATTCTTTGGCAGCTAGATTCACAGGCATTTGATATTGTTTTTGGTTATTTTAATTGAAAGGTTTATCACTATCTCTTCCTGCAGGGCTTTGTTTGTGATATATAGTAATGCTATATATATAGATGATTTCTGTGGGTTTATTTTATAGCCTGCCACTTAGCTAAAATTATTGTTTTAATTAATTTTTAGTTGAATCTCTAAGATTTCCCAAGTTTACCATCATAATGTCTGCAAAAAGAGATAGCTTTATTTTGTCATTGCCCATTCTGATTCCTTCATTTTCTTATTCTTCTCTTCTTGGTATTGCTTGCATTTCTAATACAGTATTGAATAATTTTGGTGATAATGGGCATCCTTATTTCACCCCTGATCTTATGGAGGTTTCTAGCCTCTTCCTGTTACTGAGAATGCTTACTGTTGATGCTTTTATCATTTTAAGGAAAAATCCATTTATACCTATGTTTTCAAGTGTTTTTTAATATAAATGAGTGTTGTACTTTGTCAAATGCCTTTTCTGCATCTATTAATATAATCATATGATTTTGTGGCATTTGTTATTGATATAATCAATTATGTTAATATTTTCATTCAATTACATTAATATTTCATTCAATTATGTTAACATTTCATGTTGAACCTGCCTTGCATTCCTGATATAAACCCTACTTGGTCATTTCCATGTAATTTCCCAGTTTGTTTTTATTGCACTATCTAGGCCAAAATGAACTATGAACAACTCAGAAATACTCAATCAACCCAGTTGACCTTCTTTACCCTCTCCACTGGTTCCATGATGTGTGGTTGCAGCCATCTGTGTCAAATGCCCTACTCTTCCTCCCAGATTAATGAATCCTGCTCAAAAGTATGCTTTTAATAATGCCGTTGCTGGCAATAATCTAGAAAATGTCACAGCCTCCATTTGGTAGAGACCATAAATCAGGCTCAAACCCCATCCTCTGGAGGATGTAAACTGGATTTGATTTATGACTTCCTTTGGTCAGTATCTGATCTGTTATTGTTACATCAACACTGATACATTCCTTGTTTCATTTAGCCATTGGGCATAGTAATGCACTGTCACTTTTCTCATTGGGGGAAGCACCTTTTAAAAAATAAATTTTATTAGTATCTTTTCTTCCATCTCTCTCATTATAACAAAGAAAAAAAAGAGAAAAACAAACTCTTCAGCAAAAACAGTAAAATTTATCCACTAAAGTGGTATCTTTTTTCTTTCTTTTTAAAATTAAGAAATAATATTAAGGGAGGGGCTTCATCAGAAGCCTTTGGTCTCATCTAAATGAAAATTTTTTCTATTGCTGGTGGCTTCTATATGAATTTTTTGTGCAGCTATGGGTTGGAAGTCACTCAACTATAGTTTCTCATTGGATTTCTTTTTTTTTTCAATTAATAGTATTTTATTTTTTCCAATTACATGTAAAGATTTTTGAATTCCAATTTTTTTCCTCTTACCCCTTCTGAAACAGCAAGCGATCTGATATAGGCTATACATACAATCATATTAAATATGTTTCCACATTAGTCATGTTGTGAAAGAAGAATCAGAACAAAAGAGGGAAACTATGAGAGAGAAAAAAGAGAGAAAATAGTATACTTGGATCTACATTCAGACTCCATAGTTCTTTCTCTGGATGTGGATAGTAATTTCCATCATTTCATTGGATTTCTTGATAGTTATTTGGCTTGATGTGATTTTTTAGGTGTAACATGCTTAAAGTCTATTTGCATAAGACTCTCCTTGCTGGTGGAGATTGATTACTCAATGCTGCACGTGTGTGAGGGGCCAAATTGGCAAGAAGAGCTTGGGGGAGGAGAGATCCTGAGCTTCTGGTTTCCAGCTTTGAGAAAAGGCATGCGGTTCCAGATTTTCTTTAGATCCAAGAAGAAAGACTTTAGGATGACTCTGACATGAGGAATTGGCACCTCAATCACGTCTTTATCCAAAGTTTCCAACAGTAGAGACTTATGGGTATATCCCATTGGATGACATTGGGAACCTTCTTGATTGAGCTCCTAATAGAAAAATCTCATTCATTCTGTGACTTGTCCAGTTTTATGGAGAAAGAGTAGGACAGCTAAGCTGCCCTCCTCCATTCAATTAGCCATCTTGGCTGGAAATCTCTTTTTTTAACTAGGAAATAATATTATAAAGTATCTTAGTCTGAAGTCATTAGTCCCAGCTGAATGAAAAACCATATTGAAACTTAATAAATGTTAAGGCAACAGTGACCTCCTCTGCAATCCATAGTTTTCTTTTTATCAAAGACTTAATCAGTTTTTTAAATAGAATAATAAGAATTATATTAGCTAGCTTTTATATAGTGCCTACTATATGTCAGGCACCTTACACATACTATATCATTTGATCTTAACAACTATATTATCTCCATTTTACAGTTAAGAAACAGAGGTTCAATGACTTAGCCAAGGTCATTCAGCTAGGAAATATATGAGGCTGGATTTGATCTCAGATCTTCCTGATTCCAGGCCAAGTGCTCTATCTAGGCATCACCTTTTTGATAGAAGACTGAGTCAAGTTCAGGAAGAAATTTTGATTCCCTGAAACTAAGATTATTAAAGTAAGAGTAGGAATATCTTTTGAATTCATCCACTTAAGAGCAACATCTTTTTTTTTTTCACTCAGCCACATTAAATGGAACCAGGGAGTCATTTCTCCAAAGCCACCTCAATAGTCATGTGTCATGTGACAGTTCTTTGGCTTAAGTAAATCAAAAAACCTTAACCCTGCTATTGAGAATCAGAAACATTTTTTAACGCCTGAATTTTTGTACTTTCGTCTTAGCTAGCTGTAGAAATTTATCTTTGGGATTCTGATTACTAGAAAATGTAAGGGAATATGACTTAAGTCAGGGAGAATTCCAGTTAGTGGAAGAAACCTCTCCACTTGGGAACTACTTTTAAACAGAAATGTTTGAGTATCAATAAATTGTCTCTAATGGACATTGGATGAAATGCGCAGTTCTTCCACCATTAAGTAGTGCTGTGACTGGGCAGAAGTCAGTGTGGCTTTGGACTATTCCTCCACAATAATGATGTTAATGATGATGATGTTGATGATGATGACGATGACAATGAAGATGATGATGGTGGACAACGGTGATGACATAGTTCTGCATGGCTTACAAAATGGCTTACAAAATACTTTACAAATGCTGTCTCATTTGATCCCCACTACAACTACAACCAGATAAGTGCCATTAAAATTGCTGTTCCCCTACAGATGGGGAAACTGAGACTGAGAGATATAAAGATGTATGCTTGGTAAACCTTAAAGCACTATAGAAATGTTTGCTGTTACTATTACTCACTGGGTAGCTAGATGGCACCATGGTGCACAGAGTGCTGGGCCTGGAGTAAGGAAGATTCATCATCCTGATTTCAGATGTGACCCCCTCAGACGCTTAGTAGCTGTGTGACCCTGGGCAAGTCACTTCACGCTGTTTACCTCAGTTTCCCCTTCTGTAAAATTACCTGGAGAAGGAAATGGCAAAATGGCAAACCACTCCAGTATTTGCCAAAAAAGCCCAAATGGGGTCACAAAGAGCCAAACATGACTGGACCACAATAATAACAGTTATTACTGGTGGGCAAAAGCTACTCAAAGGCACCAAGAGTCTCAAATCAGTGGCCTTGAAGACTCTAACAATAACGTGAAAAAAGGCTCAAGTCCAGGAACTTACCAAGGGCTCCCAGTCACTTTTTTTCCTTTCTCTTATTTCTCTTTCCCCTTGCTTGACCCTTGGAAAGGAGGAAAGAGGAGTGGATCCTTTGGAACTTGACCAAGCACACCTCTGCTCCGCTAGATCAGCTTCCCCTACACCACCATCTCCCCAGGACCTTCCCCCAGATTCAAGCCAAGCTGGACACCATAAAAATTTGCTCCTTCATAAAGGATTAATAAAAGGGAATGAGATGATTGATGACTTTGACCTCTTTCTGCTAACTCCCAGGAGCAAACAGTTGATACCCCTTGGACCCCAGATGAGTTTTGCAGTGTGGTTGAAGAATTTCCTAATGGATAGGAGAGGCCTCTCAGAAGTCAAAGGAAGAAATGACTATTGTTATTAGTTGTTGTACTGTCAACCTGATGTGTTGTAGTCTCAATCAATCAAAAAGCATTTATTAAATACCTACCATGTGCTCAGGTATTACTGTAAAAGCTGGGAATCCAAATACGAAGAACAAAACACTTTACCAAATGAAATCAGGCAAAGATTCAGGAAAGAGGTACAATGGCAATCATTGATCCCAGACAAGGTCAGAACCTTGTTGTTCAGTCACGTCTGACACGTGACCCCATTTGGGGTTATCTTGGCAGAGATACTAGGATAGTTTGCCATTTCCTTCTCCAGCTCATTTTACAGATAAGGAAACTGAGGCAATCAGGATAAAGTGACTTGCCCAGGGTCCCACAGCTAGTAAGGGTCTGAGGCCAGGAAGATGAGTCTCCCTGACTTCAAACTCAGTACTTTATCCACTTCACCAACTAGTTGCCCTAGTTCAGGCTGGATAGGAATTGCGTAGTGCAATCTCTGTGCCCTGTTCTAAGGAAACAGATTGGGAAAACATGAACAATTGCTAACAGGATGACGCTGAATGTCTGGTATATTATTTAGATTGTCTGGAAGCATTTACTAGCATATACAAATAGAAATAGTACTACCTTAGGTTCTGGGGTTAGGCTCTATGCCCCTAGGTTCTAAGGACAGCAAATAAAATGAAACAATCCCTACTTCCAAAGGCCTTACATTCTGATTTTTAGAAGGTACTCTGCCATCGATGACTTAGTCAACAATTCCAATAAAGCTGTAGCAGCTACTTTTGTCCCAGATTTCCTCTCAGTACTTTAAGAACAACTGAGTGTTATTTGGATTGTCAATCTATAACCGTTAATCAAATGTCTACTATTAATGTACAGTAGCTATGTGGCACAGTATTTAGAGCTCCTGGCCTGGAGTCAGGAAGATCTGAGCTCAAATCCTGCTTCAAACACTTAATAGTTATGTGACATTGGGCAAGTTATTTAACCTTGTTTGGCTCAGTTTCCTCAACTGTAAAATGAGCTAGAGAAGGAAACACCAAACTATTCCAGTATCTTTGCCAAGAAAACCCCAAAAGGGGCCACAAAGAATTGGACACTACTGAATCAAGTGAACAACACTATTTTTTTAAGTGTGTAAACAGCTGCACTAAGCACTGAGAATGTTGTTGTCCATTCTTTGTTCTTGAAAGGACCAGTGATATCACAAATGTGATGTCTTGACTTGGGCATGAGTTGGATTTGAATGAGGCAGAGTAGTACAAAGTCATCAGCCTCACTCTCTCCTCCATCAGACTCCAGGGGCGAAACAAAGGTTACGATGTCTGGCTATGGTCCAGGATGCCAGCACTGAGAATACAAACAAAGGTAAAAGACAGTCTTGACCCTCAAAAGGAACTTACAGTCTAATGAAGGAAACAACAGACAAAAGAGCCAGATAGATTAGACGGTCAATTGGAGATAATCAACAGGGATAGCATTACCATGAAAGAGAATTAAGAAAAGATTTTTAATAGAAGATGGAATTTTAGCTGGAATTTGAAGGAAGCTGGGGGTAGCAGGCACAGATAATGAGGATGAGTGTTCTGGGCATGGGGGGCACATTCCTGGAGTCTGGAGATGTAGTATCTTTTTTTGAAATTTTATTTATTTTCAATGTTCTACAATCACTACCATATAACTTAGATTTTTTCCCCTCCCTCTTGCCAGCTTCCCCCTCCCTCCCCAAGATGGCATATAATTTTATATAGGTTCTACACATGAGATGTATCTTGTTCAAGGAATGGCAATGAGGCCACTGCATTCACAGAGTATGTTGGGGCTGGAGGAAAAGGAGGAGGAAAGTATATGAAACCTGGAAAGGTAGGAGCAGGGCAGGTTGGGAGGGGCTATGAATGCCAAACAGAGTATTGTACATTTAATCTTAGAGGTGATAGGGAGTCATTAGATTTCATTGAATAGGGACAAGGACATGGTCAGACCTTCACTTCAAGGAACATTGATTTGATGGTGAAGTGGAGGATGAACTGGAGTGGGAAGACTTGAGACAGGATGACCAACCAATAGAGTAGTGCAGGGATGGGATCAACTGAGGACTTAGAGGGCCACAGGGTCCCCACCCCTGTGCAACAGTCCAGGTGTGAGGTGATGAGGGCCCATGCCATGAAAGAGAAGGGAACATATGTCAGAGATGCTAAATAGGCAAAATCTACAGAATCTGATCACTAACTGGACATGGGGGTGGGGAGCAGACAATAACATCTAGACTGTCCGATTGGGTGGCTGGGATGATCATGGTACTATCAGTAGTTAAGTAATAGTAACTGGGTCTAATTAGGCCTAAACTAGACCTAATAATTGGTTTAATTAGAATAATAATTAGTCTAATAATAATTACACTCCAGGTGTTTTTAGTGGCTGTCCCCCATGCCTGACACATGCTCCCTCATCATCTCTGTTCAGAAGGTGAGAAAGTCCAGGAGGATATAGTTTGGGAAACTGATAAAAAGTTGCCAAGTGTTAGTAGCAATTAAAAAAAATAACAACTGGCATTTACATAGGACTTTATCTTCAATCAGCAGGAGAAATAGAAGGATATAATATATTATTCAGAAAAAAGCTCGCCAAGGTATATGCTGAAACAAGCCTGATGTGGTCCAGTGTCTTAGTCCTTAGTTTTCTAAGCATGAAGTCTATCCCAGATGGGAAAGCTGATCTTAGACTACAAATGATTCTCAAGGGAAGACCCACATTAAGGCCTTCCATTCATTGACTTTGGAGGCATTACCAAAAGCCCAGCCTAGACAGAGTCTATGACCCAGGATCCGTGCATCATACCTTTAAAACTTTTAATTTTTTATTTATTTTGTGAGGAGACACAATCAGAGTTAAGTGACTTACCCAAGGACTAAAAGACTTGAAAAGGCTAAAGGTGGTTGCACATGCCTGTAGCCCCTGCAAGGAGGGTGGCAATTAAAAAGCAATCCTCAGCTTGCTTAAAAGCTATTCATAGCTTACATTTAAGTTTTCATACCTTAAATTGCATTAAGACTTTTGTGACAACCTACATATTAAGGCTTAAAAAGAGACCACAGGTCAGGGCAGTTAGAATATGCTCCCAGCCTTATGACAGGAGCCCAGATGAATCAACTCTAGATGGGCTTTGGAGAACTCCACATCATTTCTACACTAGGAGACCACAGAAGAATGATCTCTCTTCTAAAGTATGAACTCATCCATCAAGCTGAGGCAGGCCAGTGGGATGATATATCCTCTGAGGTTCAGGATTTCTTAACTATTGTTGCTGTCTGTCCTTTACTTTGGAAGAGGATTAAGCATGGCGTCAGGAAGGTGATGTCACACCATGCAAGTGAATTGGATTTAAGCGAGGCAGGCATGGACAAAGTCACCAGCCTCACTTTGTCCTCCAGAGTCATCTGGGTCCAGTGGCCAGATGTGGATCAGGTTGACTGGAGATGGTGCCTCTTAAATGTGAGTGATATAAACAATGACTTTACTCACCAAAGTTGGCTTAACAAGTTAAACATTCCTTCAATAATCACCCCTAACCCATGGCCATGGAGGTCAGACTGTGGGTATAGTCACTTAGAATACCCCTTTCATCCCTCTGGCCCTATTAAAGGAGTTTGGGCCTGACTTATAGAGCCTTACCAGAACCCAGGGGAGAATACACATGAGATTTTATGGTCCATCATGATGTGTGGGAGATTAAGGCCTAGTCAGCTTGTAATGAATACTATAGAAATAATTTCAGATATTTGGTATAAAATTGAAAACCTGTGGACTTTATAACCATTTCAGTAGAAGCACAGACAAAAACTGGAAACCTAGTTGTAGGAAATAATAAGATCTAGTGGGTTGACCAAAGAATAGGAAGTACCCTAAGTAGACAAAAATGATTTCAAGCCATTAGTAGCTGCACCAAAGAAACTGGTACTAGAACTGTACTTGTTGGCTTTTAGGGTCCTTTCCACCTTTAAATCTATTCACTTAATTTAATTAATAAATCTACTAATAATCAGATAGATTCTGTCTTTTAAAAAATTTGTTCCTATTTATATCAGTTAATTGATTTTGTCTTGTAACCGCCTCCGTTGTGATTCTTTGTCTCTAAACTTAACTCAGAAATTCAACTGAGCCGTAATGAGTTAAGCTTAGAAATCCAGTTCTGTTAATCACTGTTCTATTCTTGTATCAAGGAAATATGCTGTCCTTAATGGAGGCAGGTGGACACCAGGGAGTCTGGTGTAGTATCTTTACACCAAGGAAATATGCTGTCCTTAATGGAGAAAGGTGGACACCAGGGACTCTGGTGTAGTATCTTTCCACCATCTAATCATCCTCCAGGGATGTCTGGTTTGTTATCCAAAGAAGTCTGGTTTGCTCTCTGTGTCCTTGCAGATGCAGCTGGACTCAAGGAATGAACATTTCTTAGTCACAGGAGGGAAGGCAGAGGGGGGAGGGGGTAAGGGAGAGCAGGGCAGGAACTGTTTCTAGCCTTCATCCCTAATTTCGATTCAATCCTATTTTTTTCCATCTATGGTGCTAGCCTTGCTATCTTCTGTACTCCCCAAAGCTATCAAAGACGTTTCTTTCAGGATCTTAGTTTTGCTGGGGAAACTGAGAGCCCATTTATTGATAAATTTATGCTTTACTAATAAAATAATTATGCTTGGATTTTTGTGCTGGGACCTTAATTTTAACTGTTAGAGGTTGGCAACCATGAACGGGTCTGGGGAAGGGAAGTTAGTCTCTGGGACAGCCCCTTGAGGGGAATTCTCCTTTAAGAGCACAACCTATAGCATTCTACCGCTCACAAGCCTTCAGTCACCCAAAAAAGGAGTGATCGTATTTGGAGTTACTAGTTAAAAGGAGCAGATGAGATAATGTACGTCAATTTCTTTGTAAATCTGCAAATGCTACATTAAGGTCATTAATAATTTATTATCAAATAAAAGATACTCTTCCTCCACTATCATTTAATGCCCTCAACATTCTGTCTCCCACCTGTCATTCTAGGAAACCTGAATTTTACTCCATATTTCACATATGCTAGGTTGGATTACCAGATCATTCCCTTATCTTGTCCTTTAAAACTTCACTGCCTGGAAGATAAATTTACCTTCTCCTCTGCATCTGGAAACCCTTTCTCCAAAGGGCATCTCAGGTCCTGTCTCTTCTTCAAAGGGGAAAGGAATAAACCATGTATTAAGTGTGTACTATGGGCCAGGCTTTGCACTAGTGCATTATAAGTATTACCTCATCTGATCACAACAATCTTGAGAGGCAGATAATATTGTTATCCCCATTTTACAGCTGAGGAAACTGAGGCAGGCAGCAGTTAAGTGAGTTACCCAGGGTTATGCAGTTAGTAAATGTCTGGGGCTGCATTTGACTTGCCGAAGGTCACACTTCCAATAAGTGTCTGAAGCCAGATTTGAACTCAGGAAGATAAGTCTTCCTAATTCGAAATTCAGTGCTTTACCCACTGTCCCAGCTAACCTTGCATGAAAAATTTTCTAGGTACTCACAAGCTGAAAACTGATCATTCACTCCTCAATTTCCCTAGAGCACTTGGTCGAGTCTCATTTGTTCTTGTCACTATTGACCTCGTGCCATTCTTTTTTTCTTTTTTTAAGAAAGAAAAGAAAAGAATGTTATTGATAGCCTTTGTTTTTTATATGTCATTTCTGGAATTAAGGGTCCCTGACTCTTAATCCAAATTCCTTTACATTTTCTTTGTACCAAAGAAGAAACAAAATCAACCAACATGGTCATTGTATCTGAACGTGTATGTAACATTCCACAACCAGGACAATAGAGATCGAATATTTATAGCAGAACTTCGTTGTGGTATGTGTTTGTCCTTTGTTGCTGAAGAAGACCGTGTCACCAGAGAAATAACAACATGATTTGCACTTGACTTTGTTTTGAGTGAGGGAGAACTGTGCTGGTCACTAACCTCACTTCTCCTCCAGAGTCCCTCCCAAAATCACACAGCTAGTGAGTGCCAAGTGTCCGAGGCAGGATTTGAACTCAGGTCCTCCTGATTCCTGCACTAGGTGCTCTATCCACTGCACCACCTAGATGCCCTTTGTTGTGGTAGCAAAGAACAGGAAACAAAGTAGACACTCATCAGTTGGGCAGTGGCCAAACAAATTGCAGGACGTAAATGAAACGAGGTATTATTGTTCTGAGGAAAATGATAAGTATGAGGGATTGAGAGAAGCCTGGGAAAACTTAAGTGAACAGGTAAATAGAACCAGGATATGTGTGTATATAAATACGTATGTGTGTATATATTTATATATACATGCATATACTTACACCCACACACATAGTGCAGGACGTTACTTTCTATATTTAGGTCTATTGAGTATCTCTGTGGTTTAAGATGCTATTTCAAACCTCTTGTCCTTCCTCAAGCCAATTGCAACACCCTCTTCCACTTCTATCAAAGGCAAGAATTTGTCTCATCCTGAGGCAATATTGAAAAAAAAAATTCAGAGATGCTCTCTTAATTCTACGCTTCAAATAATTTCCCCATCATTCTCTCCTGTCTCCTTATGTGCTACAGTCTCAGAGGAGGGGGTAGGCCTTCATCTTGCTGGCCCCATTCCCTAGACCTTCTGATCAATCCCTAATCTCTCTGATGTATCTCCTTATTCATTGCTTCTTTCCCTACTGCTTTGAAACATGCCCAAATCCCCTCCATTCCCTCTGCACAAACATTAGCCTTTTAAAAGGTTGATTGCCAGAAGGTTGGACTTGATTGATAGTTATAGGATGGGACATATAGTCCTAAACACTAGCCCTTCTACAGATTCCCTCTACCATATTTTTTCTTTCCTTCTTTCTTTTTGCAAATAGTAGGATTGGCTTTTTCTGCTCTTTGTATATTGCCACCTTTAAAGAAATTCTGAACTATTTAGAGACTTTAGCACATTTTTGAGACAAGAGCTAAATGTAGAGTTCAGTGCTACATGTGACTGTGATGAGGTTCCAAGACACTCTATTTGGATAGCTTTTATAAGCTTGAAGCTTTGCATTTATAACACTCTCTTTGGGCCCACTGTTCCAGTCCTCACTGTCACTCATGAGTTGGAATACCAGAGAATAACTATTGTTGGTTCTTTGTTTACCAAAAGGACCAGTGACGTCATCGGGTGATGTCTTGACTTTCGAATAAATTGCATTTAAGTGAGACAGAGTTGCACAAGGTCATCAGCCTCACTCTCTTGGAAGCATTGAAGTCTAGTGGCAAGATAAAAGTCAAGACTGCTGGGGATGACCCAAGATGCAATGGATGACCTTAGTGTCTTTGTTGTTTGGGTAAGCTCTAAGAACTCCGCAGCACCTGCTTCAGCCACTTTTGTAGGCATGGATACAAATTGTTCTCATCTACCCATTCTTCCAGGAAAGATATTCACATTCTGGGAGCAGACATCCCCCTAACTCACTGACAGACCTGAGGCCTTTCAATTAACCTCAACTTGTTTAAGTGCCTGCCCAGATGGTTTGCCAAGGTGTGACTGCTGCATGCGTTACAGCTTCTGGGAGACACAGATGAGATTTGGGTGAATCAGGTGGACACCAAAGGTGGATGGACAGCCCTCACATCAAAGGTGCTCATCCTCCTGAACACCCCTAAGACTAACTACTCCTCCTCAGACTATGTCTCTCCTCACAGTTCTAAAGGTAATCCTGAGGAACAGAGGCAGTTTTCTGGTACCCACAAACTGACACAATGGTGTGCTCCCTGATGTAGCCTCCAAAATGGTGTGCTCTCACCCAATTAGATTTTTGTTTTTTAAAAAAATTATTTATTTATTTATTTTTAATTTTCAGCAATCATTCCCATAAGTTTCAACAATCATTTCCATAAGTTTTAAATTTTCTCCCCCTCCTTCCCCCCTCCCTCCCCAAGACAGCATGCAATCTTATGTGGGCTCTACACATATATTCTCATTAAACACATTTTCACATTAGTCAAGTTGCATAGAAGAATTAAAACGAAGAGGAGAAAGTATGAGTAAAACTACATAAAAGCAAATATAACAAAAGAGAAAATAATCTGCTTCATTCTTCATTTCAATTCCATAGTTCTTTCTCTGAATGTGGAAGGCATTTTGCCTCAAGAAACCTTGGGAATGTTTTAGGTCCTTGCATTGCTGAGAAGAGCTAAGTCTATCAAAAACAGTCCTCGCACACTGTGGCTGTTACTATGTACAATCTTCTCTTGGTTCTGTCATCTCACTCAGCATGTTCATACAAGTCTATCCAGGTATTTCTGAAGTCCACCTGTTCATCACTTCTTATGGCACAATAGATTCCATTACCTTCATATGCCACAACTTGTTCAGTCATTCCCCAATTGATGGCCATTCCCTCAATTTCAAGCTATTGGCCATCACAAAAAGAGCTGCTATAAATATTTTTGTACATGGAGGTCCTGTTCCCATTTTTATGATCTCTTTGGGATATAACCCTAGAAGGAGTATTGCTGGGTCTAAGGGGATGCACATTTTTATAGCCCTTTGGGCATAGTTCCAAATTGCTCTCCAGAATGGTTGGATAAGCTCACAGCTCCACCAACAGAATTAGTGTTCCAACTCTCCCACATCTTCTCCAACATTTATCGTTTTCCTGATTTGCCATCCAATTAGATTTTTAAAGGAGATATTCACTGAGATGATAGTGTGAGAAGAGTTTGTAGAAAAATATTTTTCCCCAAAACCCAAGGGAAAGGGGGTCTCAAGCTCACATACCACATATGCAAAGCCTTGACAGAGTCCAGAAACTATATTTCTCTGTACCCCAAAGTGGTCAAACTCCTGGAAGTTGCCCTTCCATTTTGTAAGGACTGTAAATCATGTTTAAATCCACATTTTGTATTATGTTAATTGAGCTGTGCAAAATTCTTCCCCTTAATTACAGGAAAATCAAATGTAGGGTGTGCTACTGCAATACAAAAACTAATCTGTAACTGACTTTATGTAGAACTACCTGATAATAGATGGCCATTTGTCTTATTGGGGAAAATAATTTTAAAACCCTTTGTAATATTGAATCAAAACCTTGGGTGTCCTAATTTGTAGCTATGATAATAAATGCAACACTAAATTCATGTCCGCCCTTTATTAATGATCTTGTTTAATGACAGCTCACATTCCTATAGTGTTATAAAATCTACAAAGCATCTTCTGTACAACAAAAAACAGATTTAGAAGGCACCATAAATATTGTCATCCTCATTTTTAAGATGAGGAAACTGAGGCACAGAAATCCCTATAGCTGCTAGTGCTTTCTCCCCAAAGTTTAGCTGTGTTGTTTTGGGGCAGCTAGATTGTGCAGTAGATAGAGCCCTGAACCTGGTGTCCAGAGAACCTGAGTTCAAATCCAGTCTCAGACATTTAATAGCTGTGTGATGCTGGATGAGCCACTCAATCCTGTTCCCCTCAGTTTCTTCATCTGTAACATGAGTTGGCGAAGGAAATGGCAAACTGCTCCAGTATCTTTGCAAGAAAACCCCATATGGTGTCATGAAGAATGGTCAGAACTTAAAACAACAAAAGGTAGTCAGTCTACAAGTATTTATTAAGCATTTGCTACATGCCAGGTACTGTGCAAAGCACTGAGAAAGAAAGAAAAAAAACTGGTCCCTGCTTTGAAGTAGATGCCATTTTAATAGTGGAGATGACATGTAAAAAACTAGGAACTTATCAGATATATACAGAGAAGATGGAAGGTGGCTTCAGAGGAGAAGGCACCAACAGTGCAGGGAGGGAAAGGGAACAGGAAAGGCTTTCTGTAGAAAGTGGGGTTTGAACTGACTCTTGAAAGAAACCATGGCAACCAAGAGGTATAAGTGAGGAGGAAACATTTCAGCCTGAGGGACAGACAGCCAATGTGAGGGCATGAAGATGGGAGATGGAGTGACAGCTGAGCAGATTCTGGTAGAACAGTACAACAGACTCATAGAGGATGTCAAGGATAGTAAAATATAGGGAGATTGGAAAAATGAAGAGGAGCTGGGTTATGAAGCGCTGAGTGGAGGAGTTTACTTTTGTACCTAGAGGCAAGAGAGAACCACTGGAACTCACTGAGCTGGAGGGGTGACATTATCAGACTTACACTTCACTTCCTTTCCCATAGACTATCTGTATACATTTTTTGAGGTTCTGTTTGGAGTTGTGGAGTCCTTTTCTTCTTTTGTGTTTGTTTTTTAGACATCTCTGGATCCATAGCAATGATATCAAGATTCACATCATTCAGCCCTTCCAGTGATATGTTAGGATCATGGACTGTAGGACAAGGGTCTCACATTTAGGGTTTTGTTGCTGTTGAATTGTTTCACTTCTGTTGCACTCTTCATGATCCCGTTTGAGGTTTTCTTGGCAGAGATACTGGAGTGGTCTACTATTTCCTTCTCCAGCTCATTTTTACAGTTAAGAAAATTGACACACTTAGGGGTAAGTGACTTGCCCAGGGTCACACAGCTCTTAAGTGTCTGAGGCTGGATTTGAACTCATGAAGATGAGTCTTTGTGATTCCAAGCCCAGTACTCTATCCATGGCACCATCTCTCTGCCCTCACATTTAGGGGTCCCATAAGCAAATTGAAGTTTGTTGATGACTTAAAAACTGTGTGATTCTTAGCCTTTATTACCCCCTTTCCCACCACTTGGTCACCATCATAAGCAAAAGGGGGTCTCAAAGAACTTAGAGCTATTTCAAATTTTTCCTTGTTTCCTGTGATGCCATAGCCAAAGATATCACCAGGTGGCTACCCTACCAGTGATGTAGCTGTATTTACTTGGATGAGCCTCAGAAAACAGACTCAGCATTAAACTCAATAGAGAAATAGGCAGGAACAGAGAGAGGAAACAGCAAGGGTTAGGAGGAAGGTAGATTAGGGGAGGAATTATTCATAAGCAAAAAAAAAATTTCACACTTCAACGCTAGATCATGAAGAGAGGATTAAAAAGAAAGAAGGGGTAAGAAGGTGTGATTGGGAGTGGGACGAAAGGAAGAGATGAGAGGAAGGAGAACAGAAGCAACTCACTTGAATCACTTAGCATTAAGCACCCTCCTCTCTCACCACTATTCTTTGTAAAGGGCATTGGGGGAGAGGAGATGGAGGAAAGACTATAAAAGAAAATATACAATTAACAATTGTAACAGTGAACACAAATGAGATGAATTCACACATAAAATGAAAAAGGGTGGCAGAATATTAGAAAACATAATCCAACAATTTGTCATTTTCAAGAAATATAAAGAGTCATACAGAATTAATATAAGGAATTGTGCCTCAGATGAAGTAAAAAAAAAAAGCAGGAATAGTAAAAATGATCTTAGATGAAGCAACAGTAAAAACAGACTTTCTTGAAAGATTTAAAGGTATGATAGATAATGAATTAATATCACAATAAATGCTCATTTGCTTACTTCTTCCCTCTCCTTCCTTCCTTCCTGTGTTCTTGCACAGGATGACTAATATGGAAATGTTTTCCATGATTGTACACATGTATAACAGATTGCTTACCATCTCAGGGAATGGGGGAGGAAAAGAATTTGGAACTCAAAACTAAACAACAACAAATGTTAACAAGTGTTTTTTCATGTAATTGGGAGGAAAATAAAATATTATTTTTAAAAAACTGGTCTGGTCACCTAGTCTAGTCACCATGCTTTTTATATAGATAAGGAAACATACTCGGCATCAGTAATTCAATTCAACAAACATTCACGTGTCAGTTACGTAGGGAGCAGCTAGGTGGTGCGATGGATAGAGTGTTGGATTGGAGTCAGGAAGATTCATCAGAAATGGCAAACCACTCCAGCATCTTTGCCAAGAAAAGCCCAATAGGGTCACAAAGAGTTGGACACTACTGGAATGACTCAACAACATGTGCTAGGCACTGGATGCATCTAGGCAGAACATAATCTATGTCTTTCAGAAGCTGACATCTACCAGAGGAAAACAAAATGTATACAAGTGAAAAAATGCTGTAGATAATATATATGTGTGTGTATGTGTCTATATCTACCTATGTATCAGGTATGGAGATTATACACCAGTATGTAGCAGATTGTAAAGAATGTGGTCCCATGTTTAGCAAAAAAATAGAAGTTGGGGTTTTACTATGCTAATTAGTAAATCCCCCAACCTAAGTCTGACATTTGACTTGTTACTACATATTTAATTGCATCCTTCCAAGCTTTATAATAATCTAGAGGTATGACTTAATTTATTTGCCATTAATAGACTTACTTGTTTTTGTTCAGTCATCTCAGTCATGTCTGACTCTCTGTAACCTGATTTGGGGCTTTCTTGGCAAAGATGCCAGAGTGGTTTTTCATTCCCTTCTCCAGCTCATTTTCCAGAAGAGGAAACTGAGACAAACAGGGTTAAGTGACTTGCCTAGGGTCACACAGATAGTTAAGTGTCTGAGGCCAAATTTGAACTCAGAAAGATGAGTCTTTCTGTTTCCTAGCCTAGTACACTATGTACTATTTCATCTACCTGCCCATACAAAGTGAAAATCTGATATTGTTCAATTGTGCCCAACTTTTTTGTGACCTGATACTTAGCAAAAATACTCACATAATTTCTGCCATTTCCTTCTCCAGTTCATTTTACAGATGAGGAAACTGATGTAAACAGGCTAAGTGACTTGCCCAGGGTCACACAATTAGCAAGTGTCTGAGGCTGAATTTGAACTCGTCTTCTTGACTCTAGGTCCAGTGCTTTATCCACTGTACCACCTAGTTGCCTTTTCTTATCAGGTAATTAATTAGTTTGAGGCCACACCCCAGTTAATATTTAATCATACGAGATTAACATTTAATCCTATGAGAGAGCCATAATGATATGGCTCTTCTAATGAGTTCACTGGTTCCCATGAGTTCAGTGATCATCTCTATAACAGATGATGCCCAGATATTTATGTCCAACCCTAGTCTCTCTCCACAACTCCAGACCCACCTCACCAATCACTTTTTGGATACCTCAAACTGGATGTCCCATACACATCTGAAACTGAACATATCAAGCCAACAAGCATGCCAGGCATTGTGTTAAATGCTGGGGAATACAAAAAAAGAAGTCCCTGCTCTCAAGCTGCTCACAGTCTAATGATGGAATCCAACATGCAAACAAATATATACAAGATAAATCTTGTATTAATATAAACAAGATAAATGTATAGTGTTGAGGGCCAGGATGGAGTGCGGTTGATAAGTTCAGCATAGACCTTCGAGGAAACTGATCTTTGAGACTGTACTCATTATCATCCAGAATGGCTCTCCATGCTCCCTCAGATGTTGCTGTCTCTGTGAGACAAACAAGAGAGCTACAGAAAACAAGGGATATGTAAAATAGATGCCCTCTAGGCTAACAGTATTTAAAACAATAAGACTGACCAATCACTGGGACAGGAGATGAGCAGAATGTTACGTAGGCTTGCAGTTTCTGTCTGTATATACCCTTACCCTCAGATCAATAAATGGAGTTGGTCGTCTTCTCCTGCCTCCCATGTCTTTCTCCTTCACCACATCACCGAGCCACGTGGGGATGCGGGCCATCTGCTACAGTACAGGATAAATCATTGACCAAAGGAAGGCACTAGTCTGAAGGAAGAACAGAAAAAATTTCTTTCAGAAGGAGGGATTTTAACTGGGCCTTGAGGGAATCTGGGGAAGCCAGGAGCCAACAAGTCAGATGAGAATTCTAGGCATGAGGAACAACTTGTAATCATGCCTGGGGGTGGAAGATGGGTGTTTGATACATACAAGGAACAGTTGGAGATGAGTGTAGCTGGATTGGAGAGTGGATGGAGGGAAGGAAGGCATGAGAAGACCAGAAAGCTAAAAAGACAGCAGCCTCTGCAGGATTTACGAGCCAGAGGAATTCACATTTGAAAATTTGAGGCAATAGGGAATTTATTGTAACATGGTTGGAACAGTGCTTTAGGAAGATCAATTTGACAGCAGAATGGAAGGTGGACTGGAGTGGGAGAGATGAGACAGGGAGACCGATTTGAAGACTATTTCAGTAGTCCAGGTATGAGATGCTAAAGACATGTACCGGGACGTCAGTGGAAAAAAGGGGACATTTATGAGAGGTTTTATATAGGTAGAATCAACAAGGCTTGACCATAGATAAGATATGGGGGATGAAAGAAAGGGAAGAGTCAGCAATAATATTTGGATTGTGAGCCTGATGGCCTGGGAAGGTGGCACTGCCCTCAATGGTCATAAGAAAGGTAGGAAGACAGAAGTTTTGGACATGAAGAGTTTATGATGTTTATGGGACATCCAGTTCAAGATGGTCAATAGGTAGTTGAAGAAATGAGCCTAGCAATCAGGAGAAAGGTTAGGGCTGAATAAGTAGCATAGAGATAATCACACTCATTATCTTTCACTCTTAAAACTCTCCCCTCTTCTGAATTGTCTATTCTGCCATCTTGCCAGTCATCTAGTTTCAAAGTCTTGGTGTCATCCTCAACTCCTCACTCACATTCACCCCACATATACAATCTGATGCCTAATCTTGTTTCTGTTTTCCCCCCATGTCTCACACATCCCTTCTTGTCCACTCACACACACTCAACTAACACCAGCGGCTCCTTTTCTAGGTGTAGGATCAAACATAACACCCTTTGGTAAGTAAAGTTCTTCATAACCCAGCCCCTTCCTTCCCTTCCAGTTTTCTTACACGTAACTCTCCTCTAACTGCACATTCTATCCCTACTGGCTTGCTTGCCGCCCCTCACATAGGGCACTCTAACTCCATACCTTTTCACTGACTGTGGCTCAATGGAATGCTCTGCCTCTATATTCCTGCCTCCTCCAATATATGACTTCCTTGAGGACTCAGCTTAACCATCAGACAACAGTCCCAAATCGTCCCATCCAAAGTTACCTTGCACCTATGACGCAGGAATCTTTTATGTGCTTACTTGTTTATACGTTCTCTCCTCCACTGGATTGGAAGCTCTTTGAGGGGAGAAATTGTTTTTTACTCTTTTTGTATTCCCAGAGTGTCTACACACCCTGTTTTGTTGTGGTTTCAGTTGGATCAGACTCTTTATGACCCCATTTGAGAGTTTGGCAAAGCTACTAAAATGGTTTGCCATTTCCTTCTCCAGCTCATTTGACAGATGAGGAAACTGAGGCAAACAGGGTGAAGTGACATGCTACGGGTCACATAGCTAGTAAGTGTCTGAGACCAAATTTAACCTTAAGCCTTCTTAACTCTAGGTCTGGTGCTCTATCCACTTTGCTGCCCAATGTCTGTTGATTGATAGCTGAACTAGAAAAAACCCCTTTCTCAGTAATTACTGCTATTTAGCTATTCTTAAATAAATAATAAAATTATGAATACATATAGTTTATTAACAATTGGAACCTATAATAAATGTAAACATCTATGTAGTAAGTAATCTCTGATCTCATTCTCCTAAAGCGATGCCAGTGATAACCCCTCCTCAGGGCTGTAGGAGTGCCCCTGCGGGGCAGTGACGCAGCTCTTTCCCTAAAATTATTAGCTTGAGTCCCCGTTCTGAGCGTGCTCCTCACATTGTTAAATGCCAATTCCATGTAACCAACTAATATCAATTAGCTTCTACAAAAGGGTATTTACTTTAAAGAAACAGAGATACAACACCTCAGAGATACACTCTCCCCAGATGGGGAAGTGGGTTCAAACTTAGTGCATTTTTTACTTAGCACTGATCCTACCAAGTATAAATCAAAATGTGGCATTGCTGCTAAATGAGGCTTTGACTCACGTATGGCTGGACTGGTCCGGAAAGTCTCTACCTGGGGTCTCATGCTCCACAAAATCAAGCATGGACTCTACTCCCATACCTTTAGGATCTTAGGTGACTCACTCTCCTGACCTTTAGAAACTCACAAGATTACTATCTACAGATTAATATCCTTCATCAAAAATGAAAGAGCAAATGCCCAAGCAAAAAGCTGAGGCTGGTTTTCATGGACCATATATTGGAGTCAAGAGGAGAGAGTCTGAAGTTTCTCTTCACAGAATTTTCTTTCCCTTGATGCCATCAGCCAGGTAGAAGTCACAGGCAAAGAAGGGTCAAACCAAGAGAGGAGGACAAAGCTAAATAGTCACTTAGTTAATAAATATGCATTTATTAAGTGCCTATTATATACCAGACAGCTACAGTACAGTGGAGAGAATGCTGGGACCAGAGGCAAGAGGGCTCCTCTTCCTGAGTTCAAATCTGGCCTCAGACACATGTGTGACCCTGGGAAAGTCATTGTAACCAATTTGCCTCAGTTTCCTCATCTGTAAAGTGATCTGGAGAGAGAAATGGAGTGGTTTTCTCCAAACAAACCTTTATCTAAGGGAGCCAGTAAAGTTGGACATAACTGAAGAATTTAACAACAAATATGGTATGTATTACCTCCAAAAATTGAATGTAAATTCCTTTAGTGTAGAGGTTATTTAATTTGTATCTTTGTACCTACAGTGTCTAACAAATGGTAGGCACTTAATAAATATCTATTGTTTAATAGATTGAAAACCATTATGTACCCAATCCCTTCATTTCATCTTATGGCATGAGGTTGGGGCCTTGGCCTTCCTGGGTAGTTCTCTCTGGACATTTTGCACTTAGGTATCTAGTCCACACTGTTCTTGACCAAGAATTCCTTTGACAACATTCCCAAGTGATCATGAAGCCTCTCCATGGAGACCTCCGGTGAGATGGGGTGGTCTCTATTATTCACTCTGCCTGGATTTTCTGATATCAAAAGGACTCTGATATCGAAAGGATTCACCTGGAAGTTACCAAAGCCTTCCTTTTGTGGTCCAGAATGGTGATTTCAGTGGCAGGGAGCTACTCTAGATACTCTAAATAAGGATACTCCCCATTTACACGATATCCAGAAAGGCACTGCCATCTGAGGCCACCGATTTCATTTGGATAGATTTAATTGTGGGGAAGGATTTCCGTATGTCGAGCCACTAGTGGATAGAGTACCTTGCCTAGAGTCAGAAGGACCTGAGTTCAAATCTGTCCTCAGATATTTACAAGTTGTGTGACCTTAGCAAGTCGCTTATCCCTGTTTGCCTCAGTTTCCTTATCTCTCAAATGAGCTGAAGAAGGAAATGGCAAAATCACTCCAGTACCTTCACCAAGAAAACCCCAAATGGGGTCACAAAGAATCAGTGAACAAGTGAACAATGAAATCCCATCTTCTTTGGGAAGCCTTTCCCAGACACACTCTGTCCATCATCTCCAGTTTATACTGTACAGATCGTTTGTACTTAGTTGTAGACAGATTGTTTCCCCTTCCTCCCTTGAGAGCAGAGACTGTCTTTTACCTTTCTTTGTACCCCCACAGCTTTGGACAGTGCCTGGAATATTGTAATTACCCAATAAATGCCTGTTGATGTGACTGACCGACTGATTGATCAATTAACCAGGTCTTAAACCCACCTAACACCTAACCTAGACCACATCTCTCCATAGTGTTCATCAGAACACTATCTACCAAGGTTATCTACCAAGACTCAGATTTGTAGACATTGTTGGTCATGAGATTAATCACAGTGAAGACATCATAGATATTTGAAAACTTCAAATGAAACTGGAGGTAACTCGGGACCCTGTTGTGGGGAAGTCTGGACTGAATTCTATAAGCAATGAAGAGGCACAAGAATTTTCTAAGCAGGGGAATTACATTATGTAAGATGTGGAGGAATGAAATGAATTAGCCCTAGGAAGGACCTGAGGGGTCAGGCGGTGTCTATTTGGTTCAGCCCACATCGTGAGAACCCTAGAAGTGTTTTCAAAAAGGAAGAGAGGTTGATGTGGGAAGAAACACCCCCAGAGGATTCCGGCCCTGACAGGTTGGCTAACCAAAAGTAGAAATTATAGTGTGAAGATGAAAAGATTTCATTTCCTTCAGTTTGAATGTTGGCTTTGCAGGGAGAGCTCAGATAGCACAGCAACATGGAAAGACTCCGTCTGCTATGGGAGGGAGTCCCAAGTCAGGAGGGAGGGTGGGGTCAGTGATCCAGGATGGAAGCATTGGATATGGGACTGTGAGGTGGCTGTCCATTAAGTCTGGTGCTGGAAATGAAATTCTTGTCTTTGAATAGAATAATGCAATCTGCTCCCGCTCATCTTTCCAGCCTTATCTTCCATCATTCCTCAAAGCAAACACTAAATTCCAAACAGACTCACTCACCTGCTTCAGTCCAAATATGGCCCTGCATGTTCCTGCAATTTTTTCACACAGTGCCCTCTGCCAGAAATACTTTCCTTCTCCGACCCCATCCTTCAAGGTTGAACTAAAATCTCATATGATTCATGTTCCAAACCACTCCAATTCACTGTGACCTTTCCAGGGATATGCTGGCAAATCTGGGGGAGGGGGTGGGCACATACTTTTAAAATTAATCTGTTATTAACATTTTCTCCATCACTTTCTTAAACATAGATAATATATAAAACAATAAACCAAGTCCAGATATGTATCATTTGCCAATTTTGGGGATGTAAATGCTCATATTGAAAATTTAACCATTGGCTCTCCCTGAGTACAGCTGGTTCTAGAATAATCCTGCCTCACCTTTCTCAGACCTCCTGTAGAAGTAGTTGCCAAAGGTTAGTGCTGAGAGGACCATTAGAGATTACTTCAGTCCCACTACTTTCTACTTGTGGAACACTGAAGTCACTTCCATCTCCCTGAGCCTCAGTTTCCCCCTCTCTAAAATATGTCTGGGGGCAGGGGGCAGGGGACAGGGAGCAGACTAGAGAATGTATAAGGTGTTTCCCAGCTCTAAACCCAAGATTAGTCTAGACCTCTCTTTTTATGGTGGATATCTCAGATTGGAGAAGTCATACAGCAAAGCCAAGACAGGAACCTTGGATACTTGACTCCAGTTTCATATTTTTTCCACTGTGTAGCCCTGCCTACTGACTTGCTCTAACATATAATCTTAAGGTACCATTTATCATTAATTTACTATATATGTGTGAGTAAATATATACATGGTTATGTAGATTTATGTGTGTGCATATGTCTACCCATTATAGATATCTCTATATATCCATATCTTATGTATTATATACACACTCCAATACACACCTATATCTATATCTACCTATAGATATAGATATTTGTGGGGGTATATATCATAGATTTGTGTGTGTATATATTGTGTTTATATATATACATGCATACATATATGTATATTTGTGTATGTATGTGTATATATATGTGTAAATGGATAGGGATGAGAGAAATTATTATCAATAACCAATAATTTGGGGAGATCCACAATTCTCCTCCTTTTTCAAAGCCCTCATTTCAAGCGCCAGTCTCTGAAAAACAGGACTGATCAAAACAGGTAAGATTAACATTCTCCTCAATCTAGGTGCTACCCTACCCAACCTTACAAGGAATTTAATCTACATGAAACTCTAGGCTTATTGTATTCTGTTTAGGCTTGGGGGAGAGATGTAGATCTGGGGATTATCTGGAAATAAATAATGTGATCAGCTAAATTTTCCCTAACCCCCCAAGAGAATAGCTCCACTTTTTATTATAATATTCATTCTCTCTCATTAATTGTTAACCAACCAGAGTTGGTTGCCACTCAGGAACACCCATTTTCCAAGGAAATATAAACTGCCAGCCCACCACCGTGATTCATCTTTGGTAGACTACCATTGACCCATTTTATTAGCAATATGGTAGCATTATTAATAAAATGATTAATTATCCAGAAATTCTGTCTCTTGAACTTTTTAAATGTCACAAGGATATGAACTGGACTTAGGATGTCATAAGGTACTCCCGGAGAAGGAAACACCTTCTACTAATGCAGGTTGGCATCCTTTCCAAGTCTTTAGAGAACAGCCTAGGGGATGAAGAACCAAATCTTCCTATTTCTAAAGCCAGCTCTCTATTCAAAACATTATACTGCATATAAATAGGTATATATACTCATATGTTCACATGTACCTGCATAGAGACATGTATATATATATATATATATATTTCTGTAGTCAGTATACCTATGTACACACACACACACACACACACATATATATATATGAACATATGGATATATACATATATGTAGATATATATAGCTATATAGGAGTGGGTATACGTATGTACCTACCTACATACATACATATGTGTGCATGTATGCCTTTTTTGCAGACCTGTGCTTTCATTGTTCCTCTGCCAGAACAGGCTGACACCTTTTCTACAACTCAAAATCTTAGCATATTGCCTAACTGAGAGGTTCAGTGACTTGGCCAGGGTCACACAGCTAGTAAGTGCTCAAGGTCAAATTTGAACTTGGGGCCTCCTGAACTATGCCCAGTGCTCTATCCACTGCTCCACATACAAAATAGGGAATGAAGCATACATACGCTTAGCCTTTTCAAGCCCCTGCTTAATCTATGAGCTCCTGTCCCCATTTTCTTAGTGGGGAAAGAGTAGGGAAGAAACATGTATTAAGTGCTTATTATGTGCTAGGAAATATCTCATTTGATTCTCACAGTAACTTTGTTTTAGTGCCTTATTGGAGAGTCCCACTCCTTAGCCAACAACAGGATGAAAAGGGAGAGAGAGGTGTCAAGTTGGGGAACTGAATGACTGGGGACTGAGAGGTTGGGGAGGGAGCAGAGAGGCAGATGGGTGGAGAAGGTTTCACACATTCCCCACCATCTTGCACAGGCCCCATGTGACGTACTTACCAATGAAGTTACAATGAGAATTTGTTGAAATTAGAAGCCAGCGTTCTGTAACTCTCCTCCCTTTTCTGAGCAAACTCAAAAAGTGCTGCTTACTCTCCTTTCATCTACTTCCTTTCCTCCCACTCACTTCTTGTAATTTGCCCTCCACCATTACCATTCAACTAAAACTGACCTCTCGAAGATTTCCAAGGATCTCTTAGTTGCTGAAATCTAAGGGCCTTTTCTCGGTCCTCATCTTTCTAGACCTTTCTATAGATTTCAACAATATTGGCTATCGTCTCCTCCTGCACACACTCTCCTCCCTCAGATTTCATGACATTGCTCCCTTCTAATTCTCCTCCTCCCTGTCTGATCACTCCTTCAGGCTATAGATTCCTCTATAGCCTGATCCCTAACTTTGGATGTTCTCCAAGTCACAATCAAGGTTGCTGTTCCATTGTTTTCTTCTCTTTCTATATTCTATCTCTTTTGGTATATGGTGAGCTCCTATGGGTTCATTTCTCTCTTTGAAGACACACACATTTATCCCTAACTCTCTCTATGGAAGCCTAGTCCTCACCGATTACCTGTTGGACACCTCCAACTCAACATGTCAAAAACAGAACTCTTTGTCTTCCCCTTAAACTCATCCCTCTTCAAAACTTCCTTAATTGTATGATCAGACAACAAGCATTTATGAAGCACCTACTACGTGCCAGTTGCTGTGCTAAGTACCAGGGATACAAAAAAAGTAAAAAGCAGCCCCTGGCCTCAAGGAGTTCAGCAACTGAGTATGAACCTTAGGATGTTAGGGTCCTGATAGTATCTAGGGCAGAGTTAGAAACATAGGGTTGTGATATCCACTATATCTCTCTCTTTTTTTGGCATGGAAATGATTTTATTAATAAAGATATTGAAATGTGTGCATATTGATTTAAGTCCAAAACACTTCTAACCTCAGCAATCATTACATTAAAACAGTCGCAGATTTGATAGTTTTATTTACAACTACAATAATAATTTGCAAAGATTTTAATTAACGTTCCCTCTGTTTAGTCCTCCTCTGAGTCCCATCACCTGGGTCACACCTCTTCTTTTGGTTCAACTGAAGATCCCAGACCCAGACTTTGTTTTCAGAGTCTGAGGCTGGAGCTTAACTCATCTTAACTATGCATATATGACTAAGGGAATAAAGAGACTTCCTCCCATCCCCTCAGCCTGCCCCAGTTTCTCTAGCCTGGCCTTCCTAACTCTGAAGACATCTTTCTATCAGCTACTCCAGATGCAGCCCAGGATACTTCTGAGTGGGCTTGAACCAGATTAAAATGCAATTGGGAAATATTTAAGAAAACAAAAATACAATACAATATAGATAATGTTAATTTGTGGTTTTCTAGTCAACATGTGACCCACAGAGATCCATTTCTATGTAAGGCTGATACCCCTGCACTATCCCACATTGCATATATGTGCATATATTTATATATGTCTATGTATGTGCATTTTTTCCAGAACTTTGATTTCATTGATACACAGCCCTTCAGGACGAGTAAACTCCTTCTAAGTTGCTATCTTTTCTGCAACTTATAATCTTAAAGATGTTGCCTAGATCAGTGCTATCAAAGAAAAATGGGGCCATGAAACCTCACCAAAGGACACTTCTTCTTTTGTTATCATATTCCACTTATAAATTTCATCTGTTGTCTGAATGCAGATTGTAGTATACTATTTGCTCTCCTTTTCGTTTGTTGTTTTGTTTTGTTTCTTCTTTCTCATGGTTCCTTTCCTTAGTTCTAATTCTTCTTTACATCATGACTCATGTGAAAATAGGTTTAATATGATTGTATAAGCAGACCCTATATCAGATTGCACACTGTCTTGGGGAGGGAAGAGGAGAAAAAGGAAAGGGGAGAAAATTTAAAACTCAAAATCTTATGGAAGTGAATGTTAAAAATTGAAAATAAATAAATTAATTACATAAAAAAAGTAAAAAGAAAAAAGATATTTCATCCACAGCAATATCTATGAGCTCAAGTTAAGATTTTATACTTTGTCTTGTTTAAATTTCATACTTAGTGCATTTAAAAATAAGTGTCTGCCACCCTGGGTACTACCATTGCGATTTTTTTTCTTGAATGTGGTCTCTAATTAATTATTTACCCTCTCTCTTTCACTACTTTTTCTGGTCTCAGACTTGGCATTTCTATGTGGGAAGTATTAACCCTCCTCTTTCTTCTGAATAGATTTGAAAGACTTTATGTTATTACTGACTCTTCTTGGGTCCACTTTTTGCCTGACCAAGAGCCCATCATTTATGTCTACATTTTAAGCCATACTCCAGAAATTTAAAAGGCTATCCCTGGACACCCTCTTCTTAGTCAGTTGTTCACTTCTCAAATCCATTGTTGTCTTCTGAGTTACCTATTTTTAGACCAAAATAGTGATAAAAACACAAACCATGCTTTTTACATATTCACTGTTTTGCCCAGGATTTGAGAGTTACAGAATCTGAGGAGGAAAGGAGCTCAGAGACCATCAAGAATAAGCTAAATTACACAAGAACCCTCTCTACATTACACCTGAAAAAGGATCATTCATAAGTAGTCAAAGGATATGAACGGGCAGTTTTCAGACAAAGTAATAAAAACTATCCATAGTCATATGACAAAAATGCTTTAAATGACTATTGATTAGGACAATACAAATTAAAACAACTCTATGGTACCATATCTCTATGGTATCATATGGTACCATAGCCATATCAGATTGGCTAACATGACAGAAAAGGAAAAGTATAAATGTTGAAGGTGATATGGGAAAACTGGAATACTAATGCATTGTTGGTAGAGTTCTGAATTGATCCAATCATTCTGGAGAACAATTTAGAACTATGCCCAAAGGGCTACTAAACCATGCATATCCTTTGACTCAGCAGTACCACTACTAGAGCTGTATCCCAAAGAAATTTTAAAAAAAGGAAAAGGACCTATATGTTCAAAAATATTCATAGCCTCTCTTTTAGTGGTGGCAAAGAACTGGAAATTGAGGGGATGCCCACAGGTTGTTGCATGTGATTGCAATGGAGTACTATTGTGCTATAAGAAATGACAAGCAGGATGCTCTCAGGAAAACCTGGGAAGACTTACATGAACTGATGCAAAGTGAAATGAGCAGAACCAGGAGAACATTGTACATGGCAACAACAGTATTGTGTGCTGATATACTGTGAATGACTTAGCTATTCTCAGTGATGTGATGATTGAAGACAATGCTGAAGGACTTATGATAAAAGGTGCTGTCCCTCTCCAAAGAAAGAACTGGTGGACTCAGATTGAAGATCTGTTTTCTTTATTTTCTTTACTTTTCTTAGATTTTTTTTTGTCTGTGTTTTCTTTCACAGTATGACTTACATGGAAATGTGTTTTGCATGACTGCACATATATGACCTATGTCAAATTACTTGTCTTCTCAATGAGGATAAAGGGAAAGGAAAGAGAGAATCTGGAACTGAAAATATGAAAAAAGAATGTTAAAATTGTTTTTATATGTAACTGGGAAAAATAAAATACTGAATTATAAAAAATAAATCATTAAAGATCCTCAAAAAAAAAAGAAAGAAAAGGGATTATCCAGTCTTTGCTAAGACTTTTAGTAAGGGAGAACCTATTAATAATAGTCATTGAATTGGTTGTTGTTATTGTGGTTCAGTCATATCTAAGTAGTCGTGATCCCATTTGGGATTTTCTTGGCAAAGATAATGGAGTAGTTTGCCATTTCTTTCTCCAATTCATTTTACAGATGAGGAAAATGAGACAAACAGGGTTAAGTGACTTGCTCAAGGTCACACAGCTAATAAATATTTGAAACTGGATTTGGGGGGGGGGTGGAGTCAAGATGGCAGAGTAGAAAGATGCACATACACTAGCTCTTCCCCCTCAGCCCACAAAATACCTGTAAAAAATGACTCTTAACAAATTCTAGAGCAGCAGAAGCCACAGAATAACAGAGTGAAAAAGATTTCCAGTCAAAGGTAACCTGGAAGGCCAACAGGAAAGGTCTATCCCACAGGAGGCTGAGTGGGGCAGAGCCAAGTACTGGTTGCTCAGCACCAGGAGGAACAGGACCAGAACAGGCCTCTGGGGCAGAATCCCCAGCAGAAAGAGTCTCTCAGATCCCTCAACCCACAAGTGCCAAAGAAAGCTTCAAAGGTCAGTGAAAGGGCTTTTCCAGCTGGGCAAGAGGGACAGGGTCCCCTCCATCACTGGCCCCAGGCAGCAGCAGTGGCAGCAGTTGTAGCAGCAGCAGGGCAGCAGGGCTGTGTGGCAATGGCAGAGTCAGGAGGCACTTCCAGTGTGGAAGAGGCTCAGCCCCTGGGGGAATTGAACAACTGATCTGAATCTCAGCCCTGAGTGGTGGATCTGCCTCCACCTAAAGCCTATGGGGAAATTGTGCAGTTGATCTGAATCTCAGCTCTGAGCACAGTCCTGGGGTGAAGAGGAGCAGTAGGACCCTCCTCTTGATAAAGGATTTACTGGGAAAATGTCCAAAAAAGGGGGAAAAAAGTAAAATCATAGAAGGTTATTTTCTTGGTGAATAGGTATTTCCTTCCATCTTTTCAGATGAGGAAGAACAATGCATACTGTCAGAGGAAGTCAAGGCTTTTGCATCCAGTACCTCCAAAATGAATATACAATGGGCTAAGGCCATGGAAGAGTTGAAAAGCGAGTCAACAGCTTCCTAAAGGAGACCCAAAAAAATGCTGAAGAAGGTAACACCTTTAAAAATAGGCTAACTCAATTGAAAAAGAGGTCTAAAAAGCCAATGAGGAGAAGAAGGCTTAAAAAAGTAGAACCACCCAAATGGAAAAGGAGATTCAAAAGCTCACTGAAGAAAATAGTTCTTTAAAAATGAGAATGGAGTTGAGGGAAGCTAATGACTTTATGAGAAACCAAGAAAGGGGAGAGTTGGGGAAAAAATTTGGAACTTAAAATCTTATGGAAGTGAATGTTGAAAACTAAAAATAAGTAATTATTTTTTTTTTAAGGAAGAGAGTGGGAAGAGAAAGAGTGGAAGCACCCATTGTAGACAGCTTTTTCAAGGAGATTAGCTACAAAGGGTAGAAGAGATAGAGGATGGTCATTAGTGGGGATAGGGTAGAAGAGATAGAGGATGGTCATTAGTGGGGATGGAAGGATCAAGTGAGGGCTTTTTGACATGGACATGTTTATAAGCAGTAGGGAAGGAGCTAGCAGACAGGAAGAGATTGAAGATAAATGATAGAGTAGGAATGAGGAGGAAATCTCTTGCAGAAGATAGGATGGAGTGGGCTCATTTGTGTAGGTAAGGGGTTTGTCATGATGGAGTAATCCCACTTCTTCGTGTGAGGCAGGGATTAAGGAGAGAGAAGCCAAAGGCAAGGTTCTCAGCTAAGAAGGGAGTGGGAGCCACGAAATTCTTGAGGAAGGATTAAAATGGTTTTAAAGAGCTATTGTGGAGAGTTGGGGTAGTGAACTGAGGAGAGAGGTATAGTAGGATTATCTAGCAGTAAAGGGTAGTTAAGACTGGGCTGCATAAATTTGTAATCGATCTGATCAGAATAGTTGTATGATTTTCTCTTCCTTCATTCTGTATATGGGAGCAAAGATGGTAGATGTTGAGAGTGATCCAAGGTTGAAGCTTGGCAGGGTAAGATCAGATATATGCCAGGGGACCAGGGACTCAAGAGAAGAGTAGAATTGAACTTGCTTACCAGGAGATCGAGATAGAGAAAGGAGGAGAGAGTGATTAGTGCAGGCGAGATCATCTGGGAGAGTATTTGCTTCTTTTTTTTTTTTTAAATAAATTTATTTAACTTTTTACATTCATTTTCACAAGATTTTGGGTTCCAAAATTTTCTCCCCATTTGTG
>CM053773.1:221481387-221658151 GCA_028658325.1 Potorous gilbertii | reverse complement strand
GTTCCTCCAAGGTGGCACAATCAAGTGTCTACTGGTCTGGATTCAGAGAAGGATTTTTGTGCCCAGAATCTTAGCAGACACTTCTCCACAGCCACTTGGCCTCCAGTTCCACAAAGTCAGCACTTGGGGCTGATTTTCAGATAAGCTGGATGGGCAGGGTTACCATTCAGTTTGAGACAAAGACCAGCTCAGCAAGGGCCTCCACCCAGGGCTAAGGTAAGACTCAGCTCTTCAATGCCCCCAGGAGTTTTTGCGCTCCAACAATGGAGATTCCATACGGGCTGCTGTGCTGACTCTGTGGCCGCTGCCTGCTGCCAGAGATATGGGAAGGCCCTTCTCCCTTCCTGGCCCCCTGATAAAACTCTGTCACTGACCTTTGGTGCCCATGGGCTGAGGGATCTGAGGACTCACTACCGAGACTGGAGATTTGCCCCCAGGTGTCGTCCTCCCAGAGTCTCGTTGGGCCGTGGCCAAGGCTGGGCTGGGCTCAGCACTCAGCTCCCATGTCCGGTGCAACCAACGTTTCTGTGAGCCTTTCAGGTCACTGTGGGCTAGAAATCTCCTCCATTCTGTTGTTCTCCACTTCTGCTGCTCCAAAATTTGTTGAGAGTCCCTCTCTATAGGTATTTTATGGGCTGTGGGGGGAAACCTGTATAAGTGTGTCTTTCTAGTCCACCATCTTGGCTCCACCCCCAAAGCCTTCATAGCTTAAGGGATTTCACCTGTAGAAGATTTAAGGGGAACATGAGAGTCATCTACTTGTTCCTAATGGGCCATCCTGTAGAAAAAAGACTTTTGTTTAGCCCAGAGAAGCAATGGGTGTAAGTAAAATGTTACTCAAGATAAGAAAAATATTTCATGACAATTAAAACTATCTAAAAATGAAATGGGAGGCAGTGGGTTGCTATTCATTAGAAGTCTTCACAGATAAGTTCAATCTCCTTTTGTTGGCTTAATTAGGGCCTATTTCTTAGGGCCTGTTTCTGGGAGTGGACAAGGAGACTTCTAGGAGCCCTTGTGTGAATTTTATCTGGAACCTTGTCTTTTCCAGAGACCCCAAAAGAATTTCATTGACTTGGATAAGCTGCCTCTACCACCACACCTTGATGCCAGCCCCAGCTCTGCATCCCCAGAAGGAATGCCATTTCTTAAAGAAGAGCTGAGTTGTTCGCCATAGAAGGCCTGAGTGGTGCAGCTGTAGACAGCACCGCTCATCCTGACTCCCAGGAAACTGTAAGAAGAAGCTCTACTATCACAGGAAGGGAGGGTCCTTGCATAACCATCTCATTCCTATTTGAGGAGTGGGTCCTTTCCAGGTCTACATTGTACTTCATCTTGCTCTACCAAGAGCCCTTGCTGGAGCTGGATGGAGAGACTCTGAACAACCAGCTCCGAAACTGTACCTCTGGGCTCTATATTAACTGACACTTCGGCTCTGAGGACATGGCAGGCTTCACCACTCTACCCAGCTATGGCCAGTGGAAAATCCATGAGCCCTTTCCCAAGGAGAATGGGTAATACGATGATTTCAAGAATTATCACCCAAACACACACACATGGGAATTCCTTAATACTAAGAAAATCACAGATTCAGTCCTCATCCTTATCCCCAAATACAAGAGATACAAAGCTATGACAATGTTTGCCTCCAGAGAGCTTACATTCTACTGAGGGAGAAGGATTAGATATTTAAGCTGTACACCAATAACTAGAACAAAAAGAAATGAATGAGATCAAGGGGCAATGGGGAGATGGAGTATGGAAGGCTTTACTTAGGATGTGGGCCCCAGAGCCCAGCCCAGAAGGAATATAAAAATAAACTCCTGTTTATTGGGAGGGGATGTGGTCTCATTTTCCAGTGAATTCAACTTTTAATTGATTAAAAGATTAATAAATAGAGAGACATATGGTATGGTGCTGGGGATTGGAAATATAGAGACAGGTGATGAATTTCACCCACCTTCTTCTATTTGAAGGGCTGAATATTCAGTTCTCAGGGGAATGCTCACAAAGTGGTTTCATTGGTTTCTCAATAATTTCTTTTGACAAAACACCACCTGTTTTGGATAGATTGCTTTCTGTTTCATTACCACCTCTGATTTCCTGTTTTCTAATTTACTAAGAAGTTAGATAATTAGGATAAGCTGTGTTAGGTCTTGAAGTGTCCAAGTCATTGGGTTATAGAATTGAACCTCAGAGATCATTTCATCTAAGCATCTCATTTTACCATTAAAGAAACTGAGGCTCTAAGTAGTAAGTGGTAAAACTGGAATTTGAACCCAGGCAAAAACAGACCCTGCCCTTATGAACCTCCCATTCTTATGGAGGAGATGACATGTAAGAAATATATAAGAGTAGAAGAGAGGTAATCTTAGAGGGGAAGGCACTAACAACTGGGGGCACTGGGAAAGGCTGAGCCTTGAAGGAAGCCAGAGGTGAGGAGAAAGGGCATAACAGGGATGCGGCATAGTCAGGGCAAAGACATGGAGTCAGGATGTGGAGTGTTGTTTGAAGAACTCAATCAATAAATATTTATTCAGGGCCTACCATGTCCTAGACACTATACTAAGTGCTGGGAATATATAGAAGGGCAAAAAATAGTCCTTGTCCTCAAGAAGCTTAAAATCTGATCAGGGAGACAACAGACAGCTAAGTGCAAACAAGCTATGTTATTGTTCAGTTGTGTCCAAGTCTTTGTGACCCCATTTATGATTATCTTGGCAGATACTGGACCCAGCTCATTTTACAGATGAGAAACTGAGGCAAATAGGGTTAAGTGACTTGCTCAGGGTCACATAGTTAGAGGCCAGATTTGAACCTGGGGCTCCCTACTCCAGACCTGGAGCTCTATCACCCAGCTGTCCACAGGCAAGCTATCTACAGGATAAATAAGAAATAACTAACAGAGGGAAGGCACTGGAACTAAGAGGGGTTGGGGAAAGATTCCTGCAAAAGGTGGGATTTGAGTTGGAATTAAGGGAAGACAAGGAGTTCAGTAGTGAGAGTGGAGGAGGCAGAAAAAGTCACAGAGTTGGGAGATCAAGTGCTATATGTGAGACACAGCAAAAGGACCCATGTCAACTGAGTAAGTATAAGAAGACTGGGAAGGCAAGAAGGGGCCACTGAGTATCCAAGCTGGATTATGTCCAAGCTAGGGTATACAAGAGGTATTGTGGAAGAGAAGATAGAAAGCTGACCTTGAAAGACCTGAGCTGTAGTCCCATCTGTAACATAAACTGGCCATGCAATCCTGGGGAAGTCTAGAATGTCTCAGTGTTCTAGACAGTTTTCTATGACTGTTGCCCACATAACAGGCAGAGTTGATACAAGTTCTCATATAGAAGAGTCAAGAGAGTGCACCCCAGAAAGACCTGATGATGTAAATAGCTGAGGTGCTTTGAAAAAGGTTGGAGCGTGATCTAACATTCTCTATAACTGGTTCCTGTCTGCTAATCACACAAAGAGGAGGGTTGTTGTTTGGCTCTGGAGCTGGAACTGGCCCCCAGTCTGCCTCCCTCTTGTCTGACTGTTCAAATGAGAGTTGATGTTGTAAGGGGGGAGGGCTTAGGCCCTCCCCATCTGAGACCAACAAATGGCCTGGGAATACATAAGAGGCTCTCTGCCTTCTATCAATTATTCTTTCTTGGTTTAGGCAAAGGAAATTAGAGAGGGCTATGACCTTGTGAGTTTCAAAAAGTCAGAAGAATGAGGCACCAGTATGTCTGTGATTGGAGTCTCAAGTGGGTTCAACAGCCAGCCAGTCCAGTATCAAGACCTCTAGGCTACAACTTTTGGGACCCAGTTCAAAGTAATTTAAATGGAGTCTCATGAACCCTTCTACCATAAATACCAAAACTGGAAGTGAAATTTGATGTGACCAATGCTATATAGAAACTACATAAGCCTGAGCCCCCTTTCCCCAGAGACAAAGGTGGTCAAGTAGGGCAGCATGTATGGGGTAGGAGAGGAATATTTCCTTTTTTTCTTGCTGTATCTGTAAAGTAAATACTCTTTATAAAAGCTAATTAATATAGATTAGCTTTTGTAAAGAGATATTTACTTTACAGATATAGCAAGAATTATGGATATGATGGGAGAAAGATGAAATAAGTGAGGAAACTGCTTCCAAGCATATCTGTTTATTAAGTAAGGCATGTCAATTGCATTATAAATCGAGACCAGGCCTTCTTAGCTTGCACTGGACCCCAAATACAGGAGGAGACAGATTTTTAATGCATTCAAAGGACATAATTAAAAGATATAAACTAGTGCACAAAATCAATCTGCTTTCTAACTGGGAGAAAATAAGGAGTTTTTTGAGTTGGGAGGAAGAAAGTAAGCAGGTGTAATTCCCTGAAATCAGAAAAACAGGCCACTCCCCCCACCTATGTGGATCCAATCAAAGGAACAAGGAAACAGTAACAGACTTATCATCGCAGGGCCAGTTTTCATATAAGACATGGACAGCTTGAGATGTATACTTATGAGAAAACTCTTGGCATTAATCTAAGGATCTGCCTGGGTTTCTGTTCAGCATAACCTTTGTCCTTAGTTGATGTCACTACGAAGCAGGGAGAGGTGGTCCAACTTCCCAGACACACAGGGCTAAATTCAATGAATGCAATAAAGTTTTCTCACTATCCTTGTAACTGAATAAAGTTTGCTCACAAGACAGAAATTGCACTAGATCCATAATTGAGTAGAAGGGGAATGAAGATAGTTCCACAACTGGGTCACCAAATGGAGTCAGGGTGGTTCACTCAATTCCCACAGTTCCCTCATGAAGAATATATCAGAATGGGGGTTCACACTGATGATGATTAAAAGAGAAACACCCTAACCTCTGAAGAGTATGCCTAGAACTCTAAGGGGGGAGATGTAAACAGTCCCTCTCTGATAGTGAGGTCAGAGGTTTCCTTCCACAGAGAAGATGCTGACTTATGTTGGTCAGAGAGTTTTCTCAGTCATTACTCCATAAACACTTATTGTGCTATTAAGAAACAATTAAATGCTTAAGTTCCAGGCACTGTTTGAAGGGGATACAAAAAGAGGCAAAAAAAAAAGTGCCTGCTCTCAACGAGGTTACAATTTAATGGAGGGTACCACAAGCCAACAAATTCAAATAAATGAGCTCTATATAGGATAAATAGCAAATAATTAACAGAAGTAAGGCACTGGAATTAAGAGGGGTTGGGGAAGGCTTCCCATAGAAAAAAGGATTTTATTACGGACTTGAAGGAAGCCAGGAGGGAGAGATGAGGAGAGGAGAAACTTCCAGGCATGGAGGACAGCCAGAGAAAATGCCCAGAGCCAAGAGACAGAGTGGCTTGTTTCTGGAACATCCAGGAGACTAGTTTCATTGGATGTCAGTGACAATCATTTAATATTATTTTTGGACTTTAATAAGGGCCAAAGCCTAAATTAACCAATCAGAAGAGCCTGGACCTAACAGCCTCTTTGTTCTCTGAGGTAAACTCAGAGAATACCTCTGGCTATATCAACAAGGACAGATGGAGCTGACTTAGCATTCTTTATTAACCCAAGACATTACCTTGAACAATAGGCCTTTTTCCAAATTTTAATATTTTGTGGACATATACTATATTATAGCATGTTAATGGTAAAGAAAACACAGATATCCTGGGTCATAATTTCAACTGAAACTTTGTCAACTCTCTTTTCTTATTGTATTTACAACTTATTCAACTTATTATATTTACAACTTATTCTCTACATGTGTTTAACTATACCATAAGTCTGAGGGACACAGACCTCCTGAAATTGTCCTAAAACAGATTTAAGCCTGGTCATCCTTGTTCAGACAGTCAGAAGCTTCCTTCTGGTTCCATGATCATGTATCTGCCAGCTTTAAGGGAGTAAACAATATGAATTTATCCTGTTGGCCTCTTTTAACCAAATTTTCAGGTTGACGTCGGAAAGTAAGATAGTAGAGGGAAGTAGATTGGAAAGGTGGAGGGCAGGGAGACAAGTTATAAAGAGCTTTGAACACCAAGGAGAAGATTTTATATTTGACCCTGGAGGTAATAGGGAGCCATTGGAATTTATTGAGTGAGGGGGAGTAGTGTGACATAGTCAGACCCGCTCTTAGGAAAATCACTTTAGTGGCCAAATGAGGCTGGATTGAATGGGAAGAGATGTGTTGCCGGCAGATCCACCCACTGCAATAATAGTTCAAAAAGTAACAAGAGGGCCAGCAAGAACAAGGTTCTGAAGGTACAAAAGACAGGCCTTAGCAACAGATTGGATGGGGGGCAGTGTACAGAGGGTGCCTAGGTGGGATTGGGAGGATGGGGGTGTTGAGGTCAGGGAACCATAATGTTTGAGGTGCTTGGGACACCAAAATACCGACATCCCAGGTCCTGCCTGAATGAATTCAACCCAAAACTTCTTTCAGCCAAAGTAAAACAAAGTTCATTAAAGATTTGCCACATTGAGTTGACTCTTAAGAATCCTTACTGTTGAGGTTTGGGGTGCTATGGACCCCAAAATACTGACGTGGTGGGTCCTACTCGAATGAATTTGACACAAGCCTTCTTAAAGTCAAAGAAAAACAAAGTTCATTAAAGATTTGCCATACTGGGTTGATTCTTTAAGAACCTAAGCATTTGTAACGCTTGTATTCACAAGTGGGCCAGATAGAAGCTCCACTAGATAGAGTTTGAGCTGGGTTGAATCTGAGAGACTTCATGGAGGGGAGATGGAACTTAAATACAGAAAAAGACTGAGGGAAAAATCCAAGTGTTGCCAAGTAGTTTGGGGACCTGGGATGGTCTTGATAGATCAAACCCAGGGAGGATCCTGATGGGAGTGGCCAATAGTCCAGACAATCCACAATCTAGGCTGGGCAACTTGGACTTCAAGAGAATGCTAAGGAGTGGGGAATAGCCAAAGGATGCTAGGGTCAAAGGAAGAGAATGCTAAGTGGTGATCAGATAGAGAGTATCACTTACCACTTATTAAGCTTGTATTGACAAGTGGGTCAGATAGAATCTGAGCTAGATTGAATCTCAGCTAGAATGAACCTAAGCGCCTTCATGGAAGGAAGACAGAAAGAGTGTGGAAGGGATCTGGGGGGTGGATATCATAGGTTCAGCCTGGGAGCTGACATTCTGCTGAGGGATGGGGAGGGTGTAGACATTTAATCTGTACACAGATAAGTAAAAACAAGAGGAAAAGCCTAATTAGAACAAGGTAGTACAATGGATAGAACTCCCTGGTCTGAAGGCAGGAATACCTAAGTTCAAATCTGTGTGATGCTGGACAAGTCATTTTGCCCTGGTTGCCTCAGTTTCTTCATCTGTAAAATGAGCTGGAGAAGGAAATGGCAAACCACTCCAGTATCTCTGCCAAGAAAACCTGAAATAGGGTTACAAAGAGTCCAAGGGTTATGGGGAGGAGTATGAATGGCTTTACTAAGGACATGGCTCAAGAATTCAGACTAAAAGAAAGATAAAAACAAATTCTCCTGTTTAATTTGAGGAAGTATAGTTTCCTATTAAAATTAAATTAATTAAAAGCTATATATGTACATATACACACACATGTATACTTCTGTGTTATGCATTTGGGGTATAAAGACAGTTGGTGAGTTTCCATCCACCTTCTTTCATTTGAAGGGCTGAATATTCACCTCTTTCAGAGATGCTCATGAATAAACACAACTTCCACCTTATCCTGAGGTGGTTTCATTGACTTTGTGAACTTTTCTTTTTATTAGACTTTTCAGGTTTTGAATAGATTGCTTTCTGTTTCATTACCACATCTGGTTTCCTGTTTTCTAAATTACCAAGAAGCCATAGAAGTTGAGGCAGAGGTGAAGAGAGAGGGCATAACAGGCATGAGGCATAGCCAGGGTAAAGACATGGAGTCAGCAGATGGAGTAATATGTTTGAGAAACTCAAAGAGTAAACATTTAAGTGCCTACTGTGTGCCAGGAACTTTGTTAAGTGCTAGATTGTGAATGGTCCAGTGTAACTAGATTATCAAGGGAATGGAGGGAGGTATATTTAAGAAGACTGGAAAGCCAGGAAAGAGCCAGGTTATGAAGTGCTTTAAATGCCAGAGAGAGGAGTTCATTTTTGATCTTAGAAGCAAGAGGGATTCACTGGACTTTACTGAGTCAAGTCACATCTGTGCTTTATTTCCTAAATCACTCCTGGTTGCTTTGATTGGAGAGGTAATAGAGACTTGAGGCAGGAATGCCAATTAGAAGTCTATCACAATAGTCTGAGTGAGAGGTGATGAGGTTCCTAACTAGGGGAATGGTTGTGTGAATGTAAATAAAAACTCTAAGAGCTGGTGTGAAGAAAAACCACACGATATAGCAACTCATTAAATGTGTAGGGTAAGTTAGAGGAAGGAGTCATCTAAAGGAAAGAGTAGACATGTGGAGGATAGGAAGAGACTCAAGAGACCACCTCTATCCTTTACTGGATCTATATCATATCTGCTATTGCGGGGAGGGGCCACCCAAGGCACTGTCCTGAGAGCTCTTTCCTTCTCCCTCTCTACTAATTCACTTAGCAATCTCATCTACTCCCATTTAATTATCATCTCCTTTGTAGATGGCTTCCAGATCTGCTTGTCCAGCCCTTACCTCTCTCCTGACCTCTGGCTCACATCTCTATCCATCTTTTAAACATCTTAAACTGAATGTTCTGCAGACATCTTAAGCGCAGTTTTTCCAAAACTGAATTCATTCTCTTTCCCCCTAAACCCTCTCCTCTTTCTATCTCCCCTTTTATTGCCAAGACAGTATTTCCTTAGCAAGAGTTCTTTTACATTAATTCAATCATAGCTGCCATTCATAAATAAAAAACTACATCCTCCTTTCTTTTCTCTACACTAGGCATTTGTTTTCCTAGAGAGTCGGTCAGTTCACAAGCATTTATTGAGCATCTACTATGTTCCAGGTACTGTGCTAAGCACTGGGGATACAAAGAATGATAAAAAAAAAAAAAGTCCTTGCCCTCAAGAGCTCATTATCTAATGGGAGATATGACATGCATATTTTTCTACTTTTAAGCAATTCATATTTCTCCCATTGTTTAGATCTGATTTCATTTGTATGAAAAGTGTTTTGTAATTGTGTTCATTTAGTTCCTGGGTTTGTCTTGCAGGTAGACTCTCAAGTATTTTATATTGTCTACAGTTATTTTAAATGGAATTTTTCTGTCTCTTCCTGCTGGACTTTGTTGGTAATATGTAGGAATGCTGCTGATTTATGTGGATTTCTTTTATATCCTGCAACTTCGCTGAAGTTGTTAATTATTTCAACTAGTTTTTTTAGCTGATTCTCTAAGTATACCCTCATATCATCCGCAAAGAATGATGGTTTTATTTGCTCATTGCCTACTGTAATTTGCTTAATTTCTTTTTCTTTTCTTATTGTTATAACTAGCATTTCTAGTATAATATTGAATAATAGCGGTGAGAATGGGCATCCTTGCTTCTCCCCTGATCTTATTGGAAATGTTTCTAGCTTATACCCATTACAGACAATGTTTGTTTTTGGTTTCAGATGGATACCACTTATCATTTTAAGAAAAACTATATTTATTCCTTTGATTTCTTGTGTTTTTAACAGGAATGAATGACTTTCACTGTTCTAAGGTCCCTCTGGACTCTGATGTTCTATGCTCTAACATTCTCTGTCTCAAGGTTCCCTCCAGCTCCAGCATTTTAGTTTCTAAGAGCCCTTCCTTGCAGAACTGTCAGGCTAGATTTGTGCAGAATAAGATGGGGGTGAGATGCAAAAGAATTCCTCCCAGACCAGGCTCCTAGACTATTTTGAGTCCCATCTCTAAGCTATGCCCTTGCCCCATGGGCTTAGTGGGTTTAGTGACCTTGGTAGAGTCTAGGGCAGAGTTTGGCAGAAAAAGGACCAACTTGATATAATCTTAGACAGGCTAAGTGGCTTAATAGGAGACATTCTTCGCCAGTTAGAGATAATTGTAACATTGGCCAATAAACAATCTTTCAGAAACTTGCTTCTGGTCCATCAGATATTGCCTGGATGCTGGATAACTTAGTATAGAGCAGCCCATACCCAAAGCTTTAAATCAGGAAGACATCATGTCCTGCAGGAGTGGCAACATTGCTAACCTCAGCCAGGAGGGAATGTGCTCTTTCAGAGTGTAAAAAACAAAGCTACATTAAGGGTCAATTACACTTGTATTAGAATAGTTTAACTAAAGAAAGTGGCAGATCTATTCCCTATGTAATATAAATTCGGGGGGCATATTTAAACTAAGGTCCCTCTACCTAGGTCCTTTCCCCATTGTAAGTATTCTTTTTAACCAATTATGACTCAATTTTGCAGCAAATTTATCATATCATCATTTTTGTTTTGTTCTGTTTTGTTTTTTCTAATGTTGATGTTTGGGTTTTTATGGTGGAGAATAAATATATCCTATGTGATTGACTTTTATTAATGGAATAAATTATCCATTAGTCATAACTGGGTTAGAAATCAAATTCCAAGGGCATTTTCTCTAAGAAGGACTTACAAAAATAGACAAATGTGGGAAAATAAGGACATTAATTCATTGTTGGTGGACTTGTGAACTGATCCAACCATTTTGGAGAGCAACCTGGAATTATGCACAAAGAGTTATTAAACTATCCTTTGACCTAGCAATACCACTTTTTTGGTCTATTTCCAAAGACAAGGAAAAGAACCTGTATGTTCTAAAATGTTTATAGCAGCTTTCTTTGTGGTAGCAAAGAACTGGAAATTGCAGGGATGTCCAACAATTGAGGAATAGCTGAACAAGCTGTGGCATATGACTGTCATGGAATGCTACTGTGCTATAAGAAACGATGAGTTGGTTTATTTTAGAAAAAACATGGAAAGACTTGCACCAAATAGTGGAAAGTGCAATGAGCCAAAACAAGAGAATATTGTACACAATAACAGCAATATTATTTTAAGAACAAGTTAGTTATTTTGATTATTATATGTATCCAAATTAACTATAAAGGACATATGAAGAAAGATACGATTTGCATTCAGAGGAAGAACTAATAAGTAGAATTATATATAGAATAATTTTATATGTATGGAGATATATACATACATATGTACATACATACATACACACACATATATGTATATATATACACACACATATATATACACACATACATATATATATATATATATATATATATTTGTGTCTAAGGGTAGCCATCTCTAGGACAGGGGCAGGGGGAGAGCAAGAGGGAAGAAAACAATGTACATGATAATTTTGTTGTATATCTGAATGGAATAACAAGTTGTACATAGTAGATTTACAGTTTCATGTACAATCATCTTTTTGTTGAACTGTGTTATGGAAATGCTTGTTTTATTCCATAAATTAAAAATAAAATAATTTTTTTAAATGGACAAATGTTATCTCTCCAATTAGCTCCAAAATGGGGGTTAGTTGAATAAATTGGCTGGACCTGTTTTCCAGGCCATGGCCCCTGGATGCCTCTCAATCAATAGGAGGAAAGATTCCACATTCCTCTGCATCCCCAGGAATCAGTTGCTTAGCAACTCTGGGGTGATGCAATAGGTCAAGAGAATGAATGAAGGGGATCTTGGCCTTGGTGGATTGAGGTGAGGTGGATCCTCCTGTCAAATGAAATCATGTATCAAAAATGCTTTATTCATCTTAAAGCTCTCTGCAAAGGTGAGCCTTTATCAGCATATCCAGGACAGTGATGCTGTCAATGGACCTGAGGGTGGGATGGAGGGGTGGAGGGGTGGAGGGAGTGGGGGAGTGAAGGAGGTGGTGTATGTCTGTGATGTTGCCCTCTGGTGGTCTCCTATTGAATTTAAGCATGCTTTTCATTATGTCGAAGTTACTCAGCATCCATGGACCCCCCTTCCCGAGATTTCATAGGTGAAACAGATTATAGAATTTAGAGCTAGCAGTGACTTGGAGGGGAACAGGGTGGGAGATGTGGGGTTGGACCTGTGATTTCATCAGAACTCTTTGTGTGGAACTCTGGCTCTTGCTCTGCTATCATCCAACTCTGTGGTCTTCAGAAAATTCTTTTTGGAGGGATTCTCTTCTCTCTTAGAGCCTCGGTTTGAGATAAGGGGGTTGGATTAGATGAGCTCTAGATTATCTCTAGTTCTAGATCATCAGGGTTCATGGGACCTAAATGTGGGGTCAACCTCTTGTTATCTCCCTACTCCAGGCTCTTGGCTAAGGAGCATTTGAGATACTAAAAATTCATAGAATACAAAATCCAAGAAATGATCCAGTTGCAAAATGTATGGCTTCCCACATCTATACATAGATGACCAAAAATTAGGCCAGATGAGCTAGTGATCTCAAAGAGGAAACTATGACCTCACAGATATCACTGAGATAGGTAGAGGTAGGGGAAACCATGACTAGATTATGGTTCTATCTGGGTATAACTTAGTCAAAAGAAAGAGGATGGGAAAAAGGGAGCATGGGGTACCATTGTATATTAAAAAGATATGCAGGCTATAAGATGGGAAGGGGGATGGATAGGTTCCCCCAACAAAAAAAGAGAAGAGGTCTGAAGGAACTTGAAGGAATCACAGCTTTAAAACTTACATGTAAAATCCATGAAATACTTAAAGAAAAAAGAAAGCACTGTCTATATAATAGAGAACCTCCATTCCATGTACCATCATCTTCAGTTCTGAATGTGAGAAAGCTCGTTTTATTTGGTGCTTCTTGGGTTCAGCTTTTGGTTGTTGTGTAAAGAATGGGGGCAGAGGGAATTTCCATGTGACGTCATCTAGGAGCTAGATGTGTCTAATTTTATTAGGGGAGACTGTGTCCACTGAGCAGAAATGATAGGAAATTTGGGGAGAAGTGATCACACCCTCCTAGAGTTTATGATAGAGAAGAGAAAAGCTGAGCATTAACACGAATGGCATTGGTTGGTCTTTCATCAATTGGTTTCCTTCCCCCATCTACCCTGCCCCCTGCTGTCTGATATAAAGAAAACAAAGACCAGATATCAGGGGTAATATGGCATTAGTATGTTGACAGGAATTAAACCAAGTATAAAAATGTCACTACACTAGGGGATCCCTTTATGAAATATGAACAAGTTCCTTGATTGAATTTAGAGGAAAGGGAGTTTGGGATTCACTAGCTGACTAGCTGAAAATTGACCTTGGACACCCTTAAAAAATTTAACCTGCCAACATGGAAGTCAACAATACATAGTTTTTTTTCCAAAACAAAACTCAACATCCTTACCTCAGAAATTAACTCTTCCTCTTCCCTTCTTTATTTCTTCCATTGGCATTTCCATCCACTCAACCATCAATACTTTAAACCTCAATTGTTGTTCAGTTGTATTCAACTCTTTGTGATCCCCTTTGGAGTTTTCTTGCAGAGATACTAGAGTGGCTTGCCATTGCTTTCTCCAGTTAATTTTACAGATGAGCAAACAGAGTGAAGTGACTTGCCCAGGTCACCAGCTAATAAATACATGAGGCCAGATTTGAACTCGTGAAGCTGAGTCCTCTTAACTCCAAGCTCCACCCTTTATCCACTATGGCACCACTTAGCTGCACCAAAACCTCAACAATAACAACGATAACCTTCAAAATCTGGCCCTGGTCTAACTTTCTAGGTTTACATAATCTCCTTTCCAACCAAACTGGCCTTCTTGCTATTTCCCATATAAAACATTCTATCATCATCTCGATGTCTTTGCAGGTGCTGTCCTTACCATTCACGACATGCCCTTGCACCTTACTTTTGCTGCTTAGAATCCCCAACTTTGTTCAACATTAAGCTCTAACAACACCTTCTACAAGAGGCCTATACTTCCCTATCTCAGGTTGCTCCTGTCTTTCCCCCTGAAATTTATCTTGTATTTATTTTGTTTTTACATTTTTGTATATATAAGAATAGGGGATAACACAGTCAATCCACCAAGTCACCCCACCCCACTCAATGTAAGTGATCAAAGACTATATTTGGTACCTTCATGAGGCAATGTTTCATTCAGTCATGGGCTTTAGACAAAGCCAGGGAACGTCCCTTATTGATTGGAATCATGTTGCGTAGAAAGAGTGAATTGGTTGAGAAAACTTGGCCACTCTCTATAGGGCCAGGGAGCTAGTTCAGAACTCAGGAGATCTGAGTAAACAGAGAGTAGAGAGCATTCCAGTTAGACTCTTGAGAAGGGATAGACTAGGGTGAAAGATTGGGCCTCAGTTTCACACACACACACACACACACACACACACACACACACACACACACGCACCCCTTTATCAGAGAAGGACCTGATAAACTTAGGACTCCAACTTCCCACCGGTGTTCTAATAGTTGGGCGATTGCCAGTCATCTTTACTCTTGTCTTTGGAGGAGAGAGTGGAGTTGATGACCCTGCCTCACTTAAACCCAACTTACTCATAAGTCAAGACATCAGCCTTGTGATATTGTTGGCCCTCTTGGAGAATGAAGGATCTCCACTAACAAAACCTCTGTCTGTACTGGAGCCAAGGACAGGCTGGAGATAATCATAGCTCTACAAAGGGCCCTACGGAAAACTACACCATACCTAAAGGGGATATCTTGGGGATTCTGGCAAAAGGACTTCATGGAGTATCCCTTTGTCACACGTGCTCTCTAAATCTGAGTCCACCTTTCCCTAGACTCTATATATACCGGTGGGACAGTGTCTCACAGACTTTTGAGGAGAGGATGTTTTGTACCAACTCTTCTTACTATATCACCTTAGTAAATTGGTTGTGTTGGACTCTTCGTGACCCCACTTGGGGTTTTCTTTGTAGAGATACTGCAGTGGTTTGTCATTTCCTTCACCAAGTCATTTTATAGATGAGAAAGTGGTTTAGATGATTTTCCCAGAATCAAACATCTAGTAAGTTTCTGAGGCCAGATTTAAACTTAAGAAGTTGAGTCTTTCCGACTCCAGGATTGGCACTGTATCTACTATGGCGCCACTGACAAAATATTGCTTTGTAAAACCTGAGTCTGCCTAACTAATGGATATCAACTGATCATCAAGGCAATGCCTACACTGGGAGGCTCATAAACTATATAGCATTAGCATTAAATTACCAATTAAATTAGTCCTGATGAGACTCCATAGTTACTCTTTGGGGACCCAACTTTTCAGTGTGAGTGGGAGTTGGGATATTTGTCTTAGAAGAGGAAACTGAGGCCTGTAAAAGTGTAATGACTTGTCCTTGGTCAGATAGTGATGAGGTGTAAGAAAAAAAACATTATGGAATCTCAGAGTTGGAAGGAACTGTCTGAAACCTGTTCCTGACTAGGAATCCCTCCACTACACCCCAAAAAAGTGGCCATTTGAAGACCTTCAGTAGAGGGATCCTGTGGCTCCTTGAGGGAGTCCATTCCATTGTCAGGAGGCATTTTTCTTTCTTTCCTCAACTTTGATTTGTTGCCCTTGAGTAGGCCTCCTGAGATCAAGTAGGACAAGGCTAATGATCCCTTTTCCAAATGACAACCCTCCAGGTACTTGAAGAAAATGGTGACATCCCTCTAAGACTTCTCCAAGTAAGCATGCCCAGTGCATTCAACAAATCCTCCCATTGCGTGGTCTCCATCCCTCTCATGGATACGCTCCAAAGTGTCCTTTCCATAACATTACCAGAATTCCAGGCTGAATTCCTGGAATTACCTGAATTCCACCTTCTTCACTGTTGATGCCTTCCCTAGAACTTCCATCTTAGGAAAGACCTCTGCCATGCTGCATTGCCTTGATACAGATCTCCCCTCCTCCAGAGGTATGCTCGTGACTGTTTAATAACCAGCTCTTCAAGAAAAAAAAAGGTATGCAGGTCACACTTGTAAGTTAATTCTGCATTGTTCATATTTTCTCCACTTTCTTAAGTCTAGGGGTGGGGAACCTGCAGCCTCAAGGCCAGATATGGCCTCTAAGTCCTCAAGTGTAGCCTTTGACTGAATCCAAACTTTACAGAACAAAAATAAAGTGGTTTGTCATTTCCTTCACCAAGTCATTTTATAGATGAGGAAATGGTTTAGATGATTTGCCCAGAATCAAACATCTAGTAAGTTTCTGAGGCCAGATTTAAACTTAAGAGGATGAGTCTTTCTGACTCCAGGATTGGAGATTTGTTAATTTAGGGGATTTGTTCTGTAAAACTTGGACTCAGTCAAAAGGCTGCACCTGAGGACTTAGAAGGCCACGTGCGCCTACCCCTGGAAGACAATTAGCAAAATAGTAAATCGCGTACCAATTTGTAGCATTGGCTTATTTAAGAGATATAAATGATCATATTTAAAAATTTAACAACTAGGTCGTTCCAGCTGGCTCCAGTACATCCCTGCATATTTCCCTCAACTCCCCACTCTTTCTAGTCTCATGTCTGTGTTGTCTTCCTCATGAGAATGTAAGATCCTTGAGGGCAGGGCCTGACTAGTTTCCTTATATTTTTATCCCTAGTGCTTAGCAGAGTACCTGACACATAGTAAGTAATAAATGCTCTATCTATCCCTCTCTCTCCCTCCCTATTCTTTTCCCCTCTTTCTCTCCTCTTTCTTTTACTCTTTGCCCCACCTTTTTCTCACACATCTATTTATCCATTTATCTCCCTCTTTTTTCTCTATATATAATCCATCTGTCTCTCTCATCTCAGACATCTCTCTGTCTGTCTCCTCTCCCTTTCCCTTTCTCTCCTCCCTCCACTCTCTTTGTTTGTCTGTGTGTTGTGCTCTGACCAGGGCACAGTGTCCAGACGGGGATAGATGATCATGTCCTTCTTGTGCAGCATTTACACTTTGAGGCTGCCATACCACCTTGTTGACTCCTCAACCCACTAAAAATCATAAGTCTTTCCTAGAGAAGCTGTTGCTGCCTATTCAGGTTTTACACATCCTATTCTTGTAAGGTTGATTTTTTGGAAGCCAAGTGTCTAACTTTACATTGATCTCTATTAAATGTAAGCTCCTCAGAGTTGGTCCATCATTCTACCTTTCTGGAGACTCTTGGGGTCCCAAAGGATCATCTAACATACAAGTCAACAAATTCCAGCCTCTGCCCCAAATTCAGTTGGCTTTGGGACAGTAGTTTGACTACCCATAATCTAACCCATTTGCTATCCTTCTCAACTTAATATACCTGAAAATTTGACAAATATCCATTCTGCTCCTTTATCCAACATTGACAGCATTGACAACTCTGCTAAAGATCACAGGGCCAGGGACTAATTCCTGAAATACTTTACTAGAGACCTTCCTATAGGCTGACCTTCAACCAACTCATGGTTATCCTTTATTAGGTTTAATCTTTGGACCAGGTCTGATTCCACCACTTTGGACTGTTCTCTAGAGCACATCTTTCCCTCTTATCCACAAGGGTACCTGAAAGACTCTGCCAAAGGTTTTGCTGAAATCTGGGGATATTCATCTACCTAGGCTGGTTTAATGCTGTAGATAATTTTGAAAGACAGGTTAAGATCTTTCAACCTCCAGGTACTTTATGACCTTGAGTAAATCATTTAGCCTCTGTTTGCTTCTGTTTCCTGAACAGAAAATGGGGCTAATGATAGTACCTACCTTCCAGGGCTATTGTGACAGATCTGGCACATAGTAGGTGCTTAATAAATGCTAGCTATCATCATCATCATCATCATTATTAAAAACTTGCACCCCCCCCACACACACACAGTGAGATCTTTCAACCTAATTCCATCGACAGTGGGGAGCTGCAGGCACCTTAATGAGGCAGCTGGTGGCACAGGGGATAGAGCAGCAGATCTGCAGTCAGGAAGATGTACGTTCAAATTTGGTCTGATGGCTTGTGTGAGCTTGGGCAAGTTGTTGGACCTCTGTTTCCTCAGTTTTCTCAACTGTAAAATAAAGATTGGACAACTAGGTGGTGCAATGGATAGAGCACCAGGCCTGGAGTTAGGAAGACTCATCTTCCTGAGTTCAAATCTAGCCTTCGACATTTACTAGCAGTGTGACCCTGGACAAGTCACTTAACCTTGTTTGTCTCAGTTTTCTCATCTGTAAAATGAGTTGAAGAAGGTAATGAAAAACCACTCCAGTATCTTTGCCAGGAAAACCAAATGGGTTCACAAGGAGTTAGACACAACTGGAAAATGACTGAACAACAAAATGTAGCGTCTGCCTCCCAGGGTTGTTGTGAGGATCAAATTAGGTAATATTTGTAAAAAGCACTTCGCATGGGGCCCGACACATAGTAGGTGCTTAATCCTTTCACATACTCTGAGCATTATCTCCATCCTCTTCCTCCTGGGATTCTTACATTTCACTGGGGACCTGGGTTCTAATAGGTGAGCTCATACCTTAACTTGCTCAGAACCAGGCCATCCACAGGTCATTTTCTGGATATTTCCCACCCATGCTGCCTTGATTGTACCCAAAGACCTTTCCAGCTCCCCTTTGATTGTTGTCTTCTCCCCTTAGAATGTAAGATCTGTGAGAGCAGGGACCATCTTGGTTGCTTGTATTTATATTGTATCTCCAGCAGTTGGCACAGTGTTCAGTACATGTCAAGTACTTCATGAATGTTTTTTATCCATCCATTCATTTATTCATAATAATGCAGGTACAGCTGGAAGCTTAATGCAGACAGATTACCTCCAAAATAAATGATTTTCCTTAGTGCACAAAGTGTGCCTAAGTGAGGCCAAGCTATCAGAAAATACTTATCTCCAGTCTTGTCAGGGCTCTGTTCCTACTTAAGCAAAACTGAAAGTTCTCTTAAAAATCATCAAAGACAAGAGAGCAGTATTTCTACACTGTTTTTCACTTGCCATGCTCAGTAAACCAAGACAGCACAGAACAAGTCAGCTGTGCTGAGGACTTTCTCCCATCACCAGTGCTGCCATGCAGGTGCTCAGGGATCCCCCACTCATGGCAGCAATGCGGTGCCAAAAGAACTGGTGCTATTCGAGTTCTTTGTTCAGTATTAAGACTGAGAAAGTTGTTGAAATTCAGAATGTCTGGTACGGGACTCTCAAGTGGATTATTTGTGTTCTCATCATCATCTACATTTGGTAAGTCTGAGACCATAAGCTTCAGTTTCCTTGTAATTCCCAACCTGCCTCTTCATCTTTATCTTTTTCTGCTCTTTTGAATAGGGTCCTCTGCTCCAACTGCCTGTATCCTCACCATCTTATCTCCCTCAACCAACACTCTTGCCTTTTTTTTCCACCCAGTTCCCCCTTCCTTTTAATACCTTCCCCTTCTGTTATCCAAATCCTACCCATCACCCAAAGCCCAGCTCACATCTCATCTGCGTAATGAGACTCCTTAACTACTCCATACCACAATACCATCCCTCTCCTTAGAGCCTCCCTGAAATGGAATAGTCCGCTGCGGCAACCACCCTCAAGTCTGGCCCACAGAGGGTACTTGATAAATTCTTGCTGATTGACTTGTATCTCTTTCCCTCCACATGTAGTACTGGGAGCAAAGTTCAATAAATAATTGTTGAATAATCAAATGAATGAAATGTAAGTGAGAGGGCAACATCTAACTTAACTGACCCTCTATTTTCTTGGCTATAAAATAATATAATAAAATATATAAATATATTATAAATATAAAACATATATTTAATATAATACATAAATATAATATTGTGTTGACATATATTGCATATTACTATAATATTGACATAAAAATATATATCTTTATATTTATGCATGCTTATATAAATATTTACACATATTTATATCTATTATATGATATTTATATATTTATAATGCTAAATATATTGTGAATAAATGTATACATATATTATAAATATATAAAATATAAAACGATATCCTATTGGCATTTTTACTAAAGTAGTAATACAGTGACGAGAGGCAGTTAGGTGGTGTAGCAGATAGATTGCTGAAGTTGGAGTTGGGAAGATCTGAATTCCAATCTAGCGTCAGACACTTATCATCTGTTAATAATCACTTAATATCTTTCAGCTTCAGTTTCCTCATCTGTAAAATGGCAGTTACAAATAGTATCTGTCTCTCAGGATTGTTGTGAGGATCCAATGAGATAATATTTGTAAATTACTTTGTAAATCTTATAAAAAAGCTAGTTATTTTTAGAGCCCATGTGAAATTTATTCAAGGTAAGGTGAGGAAGAGCTGGGAAAGATCAATAAAGACTTCATGTAGAAGGTGAGCTAAGATTTAAAGGAAATTAGTGGTTCTAAGAGGTAGATGTGAGGAGGGAGTGTATCCCAAACGTAGGGGAAGGATAGTACAAAGGCCTGGAGGTAGATTGAGTATTCTGTGTAAAGTACAGCAAGAATGTTAGTTTGGAGTGCATGAAAGAGAGTGATAGATAATAAAACAGTCCCTACCTTCAAGGAGCTTACATGCCATTGGGAGATATAATATGCGTTTGTGTTCATCCTTCTTTGCCAAAGAAGACCATACCATCAGAGAAATAATGCCATGACTTGCCCTTGACTTTGTTTTGAGTGAGGGAGGGCTGTGCAGTTCAGCAGCCTCACTTCTCCTCCAGAGCCATCTGAATCCAGTGACCAGATATTCATCAGGATGACTGGAGATGACCCAGGATGAGGCAATTGGGGTTAAGTGACTTGCCCAAGGTCACACAGCTAGTGGGTGTCAAGTGTCTGAGGTGAGATTTGAACTCACGTCCTCCTGACTCCTGCACGGGTGCCCTATCCACTGCACCACCTAGTGGCCTCCTGATATAATATGTACACAGATTAGTAACTACAAAGTGGAAGTGTTGGGAAAGATACACAGGAGAGAGGGCTTAACTGAGTTGAACACTAAAAGAAGCTTGGATTCCAAGAGGTGGGAATGATGAGAAGGAAGTGCATTCTGGACAAATATTTGTTGAATGAGGGCAAATTAGCCTAGAAATTTCATTAGTCTAGGAATCTCTTTTCCCGCCTTCTCTTTCCTACAAATTTTAAGGCTAAGAAGGGGCAGGTTCACAGTCGAAGGACTTAGAAACCTCAACAAAATGTCTTATATGTCTTTTCTTCTTGTCACATTCAGCTTTGGCTTATGGAGTGAGAAACTATACCAGCGTAAGGAACCCCTTATCAGCTCCGTGCACATCAAAATTAAAGGTATAGCAGAGGTGATGGAAGGAAATAAGACCAGAGTGTTGGACCCAGCAGACTGCACTTTTCCCTTGCAGGTGAGAATCCCTGAATTCCCATGCAAAAGAATCAGGCCCCTTGGATATTAACTTTCTTATCATTAGGAGGTTTTTTTAGAAAATAATTTTTTTTAAATTAACAAGCATTTATTTTCTCTTTCACTCACCCTCCCCTTAAAAAGAAAAAAAAGAAAAAAAAAGAAAAACACAACCTTTACAACCAAGATATATAGTTGTTCAAAATAAATTCCCCCACTGGCCTTTAAAAATGTATGTTTCATTCTGTACCCTGAGTCTATTACATCTCTATCAGGAAGAAATGAGAGCTCCTTGTCACTGGTCCTCCATAATCTTGTGGGGTCATTGTGCTGATCAGGGTTCATAATCTTTCAAACTTGTAACATTGTTGCTTATTGTTATAAACTGTTCTCATTCTGCTCCCTTCCTCCTGCATCAGTTCATATAGATTTTCCCTAGGTTTCATTGAAACTGTTGCTTTCATCCTTTCTTACAGTACAATAACATTCTGTCTCATTCGTGTACCATAATTGATTCAATCACTCCTCCCTTGGTAGGCACCCCATCAGTCTCCAGCTCTCTGCCTCCACAAAAAAGATGCTATCAATATTTTTGTTCATATGGGTCTTTTTCCTCTTTGATTTCTTTGGGTATAGGTCTAGGGTAAAGTCTATGTAGTTTAAAGACTTTTTGATAGTATCAATAGTTCACCCATTTCCACTTAGAAGTCAGAGTATGGAGACCTGAGAAAAAGAAATTAATACAGGTAGGCTTCCCATCATGGAAACTGCATACCTGAAAAACCCAACTCACAGAACAAGAAAGAATAAATGTGAGATCATCAGCCCTAATAGCAAATGACCAAAGAACCACAGTGATTTACACACTTTTCAGAAAGACATCCATTGTGGAAAGGAAAGTACATTTAGCTTGAAAAGACAAGGATGTGGCCTTTGAAAAATCCTGAGTGGCCTCATTCATTCCTTCTACCAACATTTACCTCATACCTGCTCATATCAGTACTAGGAGTTGAGTTAAGGGAAATCCTATCCCTGCCCTCAGGGAGTTTTACAATTCAGTGGTATAGTAGCATCTTGGTATAGCAGACAGAGCATTGGGCCTGGGCTCAGGAAGAGCTTAGTATGACTCCTGTCTCAGACACTTAACTAGTGTGTGAGCCTGGGCATGTCATTTAACTTCTGTCTGCCTCAGTTTCTTTATCCCTAAAATGATGGAGAGCTAGGTAAAGTCTAAAATCTCTTCCAAATTTATCTATTCTTGAGAACCACTGGGTCAACACAGAGAGTACTGTGACCCTTCCCTGAGCTTAACTAGAGTTGGGGTTAGAATTTAGGGTTAGGTAGTCCTATGGCTGGTTATTTGGGTAGGATGGGATTCCAGTCATCTCCCAACCTTCTTATGGGCTGGGTCTTACCCTTAGCATCATACATAGCCCTCTAGTGGGCTCCTACTTTGGGGACTGTTATTCTCCACACAGCTTAGCCTCTCTATATTCCAGGCTGTTTGTCACTAGATTTTTCTAGACTTTTGCTTAATGAAGAGGCTAATAGCTGGCCTCAGAAACGCTCCAGTCTAATGCATGCTCATCGATTGCTCTATGATTCCACTAACTATTAGTCCCTGGGGATTTCTCTCACCAAAATACCTGTCCCACCTATGTGTGGTATTCCCACATAGGACATGCTATTTCTGTCCCTGTCACTTTACTGTAGTATCTGGCACATAGTAGGTGCTTAATAAAGGTCTTTTTATATTCACTGATGAGAATAACATTTCCATTAATATTATGACTAAGAGCAATGAAAGTCTAGAATGTTGGCATATTTCACTCATTTGAAATATCTGTGTCCTTTTTCTCCTCAGGGAAATTCATTCTTTGTGATCACTAACTTCCTAGCCACAGAAGGCCAGAGTCAGGGGATTTGTCCTCAGGTAAGGAAGGTGGTAAGTGGGAGTGGGGGATGAAGAAATGTGCACAGGCAGGTCTGGTAGAGGCAGGGAAGGTGCAATCTGGAACCAAGAGAAACCCCATCCTCCACTGTCTCTGAAGAGTGTGGGTGTGTGGATGTGTATAGGTTCTGAAATCTTTTTGAGGGAAGAGGTGAGAAAATACTCAGGAAATGAGTATGAACGTTCCTGATACTCAAGAAAGGCAAGAACTGTCTTTCTTTTTATGAATTGTACCTCCCAACACTTAGCATGTGATAGGGTTTAATAAGTGTTTATTGGATTAGAATAAGGGCTACCTTGTGATTTCCCAAATATAGGGAATTCCCTAGTGACTAAATTCCTTTCAGCAAGGCAGGTAGGTACCATCCGAGATACTTTTAGTCTCAGAGTAGCCTATGGCATTGAGAGTTTGAGTGACTTGCCCAAGGTCACACAACCAGTTCCATATTAGAGATGAGACTCTAACCCAGGTCTGCTCTGAGGCCGGCTCTCTCTCTCTGAGCTGCTTTACTGCAGATACTCTGGCTCAGCTGAATTAGGAACATCTATGGGGACCCCTGAAGATTCCTTCAGTCCAGAGGTAAGCTGAGTTTCTGTTCCAGGCACCTGCAAATCAGTGCTTCCCAAGAGGTCAGCTCAGGTCATGCTCTGAGCCCGGCAATGAGTGAGGATTTCAGCCCTGCTTTCTGTCCTTTCCAGAGGAGGGGATGACCATAGCAGTTGCTGACATTATAATCTAGTGAAAGGTCTCCAAGTGCCCTATGTATAGATTGGTGGAGAACAGGATTCTTTTGGGTTTTAAGAAATTAATTTGATGAATCAATAACAGAACTCCAGGCAGGGTCATGGAGCAGGTTCTCAGGATTGTAATGCAAATATTATCTCATCTAATCCTCACATTTGAGCCTGGGAGTATGAGGCTATCATTATCTCCCTTTTACATATGTGTAAGATGTGTGACTTTTCCAGGGTCTCATAGCCAGGAAGTATTTGAGGGTAGATTTGAACTTAGGTCTAGATGGCACAGTAGATTGAGTGCCAGGTCTGAAGTTAGAAAGACCTGAGTTCAAATCTGACCTCAGACATTTACCAGTCGTGTGACTCTGGACAAGTCATTTGACCCTGGTTGCCTCAGTTTCCTCGTCTGTAAAATGAACTGGAGAAGGAAAAGGCAAATCACTCCGCTGTTTTTGCCAAGAGTTCCATAAACTCAAATGGAGTCACAAAGAGTTGAATATCATTGAAAATCAATGAACAACAAGAGATAAGGACTTGACCCATAATTTCATTAGTACAGGGAACTCCTGAGAATGGAAATTCCCTCTGCCAATGAAGGGAGACTCCTTTTCTTGTAATCTTAGAGTTGTCCACAGCCTGAAAAGTGAAGTGACTTGCCCAGGGTCACACAGCCAGAGGCAGAATTTTATTGTAGGCTCTGACTTTGAGGCTGGTTTTCTATCCATAGTAATAATATTAACAACCATATCTGACATTTATATAGCCCTTTAAGATTTGCATTAATTATACTGTCTCCTCAATTTAGATTTTGGCCATTTGGTTTTCCTCACTCTTCTTTTAATTAGATTTTTTGTGACTCATCAGTCTTAACTGGAATTTTCACAAATAACTCACTTATGAATTCAGTCGTTATTTTAGTTGGAATTGTGCTAATTTCTCCTTAACTCAGATAATTCCTTATGCATAGTATTAGTGTATTAATTTGCTAACCTCTGATTTCTTTTGTTTGCAAATACAACTCAATATTCTTTTTCCTTTTGGTTAATATAAGTGGTCAGGGAGATAGATTTGTCTTTGAGGACTACTCTAGTTACATCCCACAAATTTAGCTCAGTGCTCTGGCCCTGCTTCTGTTATCCACTGCATTAGCTTTCCCCTCCTAGCTTGATGTCAACCATCTATTCCTTTATCTAAGTAATTGATTGGGCAACAAGGTGGCACAGTGGATAAAAAACCCTGGAGTCAGGAGATTCTGAGTTCAAATCCAGCCAACTATGTGACCCTGGACAAGTCACTTAACCCTGCTTGCCTTAGTTTCCTCATTTGTAAAATGAGCAGGAGCAGGAAATGGCAAATCACTCCAGTATCTTTGCCAAGAAAACCTCAAATGGGCTCCAAAAGAGTCAGACAGGACTAATACACAAAACAAGTCATTGATAAAAATGCTAAGTAACATAAAACTAAGGATAGATCCCTGGGGCACTCCATGGGAGACCTCCTTGGAAACTGACACAACCATTAAGGATTACTCTTTATCCTTCAACCAGTCCTAAGTCCTTCTGATTGTAGCATTTGCTACTCTCCCATCTCCATATGTCCCATAAACTAGTTCATCTATTCATCATCTCTCAGGCTCTCTCCAGGTATCACTGAATGAAGTCATCTCAACACTTTTTAAAAATGAAAGAATGGGTGAGTGAATGGAAGGAAAAACACGTATGTGCTGAGCACTGTGTTAAGCACTAGGGATTCAAGTGGTTACACAGGAAGATGGCACATATAAGTGTAATGTTAATGGGATGTAAGATCTTCCTTGCCCATTAAAAAGCCTCGTGAGGAGCCATGGTGCAGATCCAATTAGGTTCTGGGCCACAGGGATTCCCACACCTTCCCAATTAAGTGCTCATTTCCAAGCTTCTTGGCTCTCAGTCAGTCAAGTGCTGAGTCTTTGATTGAAAATTGTATGTATTATATTGGTTGGAAGGAAAGATGTGGACAGAGAGAGAAGCAGACAGAGAGAGAAATAGCTAAGGAAAGAACTTGCTTGTGGGGAGGCCTAGCTGAAAGAATGTTTTGAGATGTCATCTCTCCCTGGGTTGGTGATGAGTACCTTACTAAATCTTGCCCTCTGGTGTCCTAATAGCAATATCCCAAATAAATATTTTGGTTTTGTCTTGGAGGAGGAGAGTTTGTTATGTTTTGCGAACCAACCATGGAGATATGCATGTTTACTCATAGCAGCAACTATGGCATTATAATTGGCATTACAATAGGCAAGTAGTGGCCTGGGAGGGATGTATTGGTTTTAGAAGTTACAATGATGGTTAGTGGAGCAACAGAAGAGTAAATGGGCATGCCCACTATGGTGGCAATGGCAGAATTGATTTGTTCATGGGTCCAGAATTGGAAATTGGGCATGCGGGAGGGTACATCCATGGCAGCAGTGAAGGATGTGTGGAGTGAAGGATGACTGAAGACAACCTAAATACAATGGATTCCATTCCATGCAATTCCTCCGTGGCACAATCTTTGGTTCTAGTGGGAAGGGAGTAGTGTGAGAAGATGGTCTAGGCATAAGAGGTATATCTTTAAGAAGCTGTTTCTATAGTCCTTTCAGGTTTGTGAAATATTTTTTCACACAATAACCTTGTGATTTTGATAAGACAAATACTGATATATCCATTTTCCAGGGAATAAAAAACTGAAGCTTGTCACAGAGCTAGTGGGATTTGAAAACTTGGGACTTGGACCCAGTAGATGTAACTCTAAATCCCATGCTTTCCTCTCTATTGCAGGATAAACTTTCACTTATGTCCTCTTGTCTTCTCGTTTCCCCCTCAGTTTCCCAACAACAGAACCTGCTGCTCTTCTGATCTGGGCTGCGAAAAGGGAAGGATTGTTCCCCTGAGCAAAGGTACATTTTATTTCCTGTTCCTAAGAACCTGAGGAACTCTCATTTTAGGCATTTCAGTGACTGCCACTTAAGCCTCTGTGAGGAACCAGAGTCCTCAGTCTGCTCCTTATTGTTCAGTCATTTCAGTTGTGTATCCCTATTTGGGGTTTTCCTGACAAAGGTACTGGAGTGGTTTGCTGTTTTCTTTTCCAGTTCATTTTACAGATGAGGAAACTGAGGCAAGCAGAGTGAAGTGACTTGCCCAGGATCAGCCAGCTAGTAAGTGTCTGAGACTGGATGTCAACTCAGGTCTTCCTGACTCCAGACTCAGAGTTCTATCCAATGAGTCACCCAGACCTCCATAAATTCAAATCTTACTCTAATGCCACCTGTGGGAGATCCTGGGTTCCCAAAGACTATGCCAGTAGAACACAATGTCTAAAAGAAAAGGGGAGCTCCTCGAGAGCAGAAACAGTTTCCTTTTGATCTTTGTATCCTCAACACCGAGACCAGTGTATGACATTTAACAGGAGCTCAAAACATGACTGAAGGAATGTTCTATTCCTCCAATAGAAGGTGAGCTCTAGGAGGGCAGAAACTGTTTCCTTTTTGCTTTCGTTTCACCAGTTCCTAGCTTGGAATTGGGTACAGAGTAGGTGCTTAATGGTTGGTTGGTTGGCTGGTGGTTGTCCTTTGTTCTCGAAGAGGACCAAAATGACCTCACCAAGATGAATTCAAGTTTCAGTGACTGTGGCTGATCAGACCAATACGAGCTCAGAATGCTCTACCACAGATTAAGCACAGAGAGCCCGTGTGAACATTCGGGATGGATACTCCAAATGTGCACATCCTGCATTTACTTTGTGCTGTCTCAATTCTGCTTTGCTCATAGAACACAGCACCCTTCCTGATGTGGGCACACTATGCTGAGAGGTCCTGTGCCAACGTCTCCCATGTCGCACAATCAAATCCAAAGTTTTTGAGAGAGACCTTGAGAGTGTCAGATGCTTAACAAAGGTCTATTGAATGGAACTGAAATTGCAAATACCTTAAAACATATAACAGTTATTATATTAACTTTTTTTAATGTCTCTCTATTAACATCAAGAGACACCTACATCAGGCAGTTGAACCCTTGCCAAAAGCAGCCGACATGGTGAGTATCGAGCACAGAATTCAAAGAGAAGAAAGATTCCTAAATAAGTGCTCAAAAAGTGCTCATTGACTGACTCTCTGGCCAAAGCTTAGCACACAGTAAGCATTTAATAAATGCTTGTTGATTGATAGAGTATCTCCATTGATACTTACAACAGTCCTGTAAGTTGGGTGCTATAGGTCTCAGTCACCACATTTTAATGTTGAAGAAGTCAAGGCTCAGAGAGGTTAGATCCACAAACCTAATAAGCTTCAGAGCTGGGTTTTGAATGCAGTTCTTTTCTGCTTTCAAGTCAAGCTCCCTTATCACCACACCACTCCACTCTTTCCAGCAATGACTTTACAATGTTATCATTCCTATAGGGATTCAAACAGGAAACTGTATACAATATAACTTGACCAGTGACCACCCAAATACCTATGACCTCCCCGATGTCTGTAAGCACCAAAAGACCTGCGAAGTCTCCTCCTGGTGTCCTGTAGAGCCGGAAAGAAAGGCTCCTCGGTAAGTAAGAAGCTAAATGGACTCAAGTCTACCTTAGTATAGATACATGGGTGGGGAACCTGCAGTCTTGAGGCCACATGTCACCCCCCAGGTCCTCGAGTACAGCCCTTTGAAAAGGGCCACACTTGAGGACCTAGAGGGCCACATGTAGCCTCAAGGCTTCAGGTTCCCCATCCCTGGTATAGAGCATGCAGAAGGCATTATTTCATCTGTTTAAAAAAAAAAGAATGTATATACGAAGGAATTTTTTATGCTTTTTTAAAAAAAATGTCTTAACTTTTATTTTCAGTTCCAAACTCTCTCTACCCCCTCCATTTCCTGCCCACCCATTGAAGAGGCTAGAAATAGAATACTTATTATGCATGTTAAGTCATGCAAAACATATTAGCCATACGCATTAATGATTGAATCTCTCTTTGAGCAAAGGCAATAGAACTTAGGGATCTCTTAAATTTTGGCAGAACCTGGTCAAGTTAAGGCAGTAGGTCTGAGATACTGAGCAAGGCAAATACACAGGAAGCCATTAGTACCTCCCCCTAAATCACTTTCTACTTATTTTATATGAAATTTTGTGTGAGAAAAACTATGAGGTTCCCTAGCCCCCCTCATCCCCAACACACACTCCTTAGTTGATGTCATCAAAGAAATCCCAGACTCTAATTATAAGATGATAATGAGGTGTTAACATAGCTGTAAAATGGGTCTATACCCAGATCCCCTCATGAAGCGCAGCCAGCTTTTTGATTGTGAGCTCCTTGAGGATAGCGACTGTCTTTTGCTTGTTTTTGTATCACTAGTGCTTAGCATAACAGATTGCCTGGCATTAGTAAGTCATTAATAAATGTTTATTAATCAACTGATTGGCTCAGGAAGAATACTTGACCAGTTGTTGTTCAATCATTTTTTAGTCATATCTGACTCTTCATGACCCTATTTGGGGTTTTCTTTTTCTTTTTTAAAAAATTTAATTTAATTTTTTAAATTATATACAAAAACAATTTTTAACTTTTTTTTTTTAGAATTTGGGGTTCCAAATTCTTTCCTCCCCACTCTCCCCTTTTCCCTCCCTGTGATAGTGAGCAATCTGATATTAGTACATGTGTGATCATGTAAAACATATTTCCATATTAGTCATTTTATGAAAGAAAACTTGAACTACAAAAAGAAATGAATGAAGGAAAGAAATTTTAAAATAGTATGCTTCTGTCTGTATTCAGACCCAATCAGTTCTTTCTCTAGAGAAGGGTAACATTTATCATCATAGCTCCTTTGGGATTGTCTTGGATCATTGTATTGCAGAGAATAGCTAAGTCATTCACAGTTGATCATCGTGCAAAATTGCTGTTACTGTATACGATGTTCTCCTGTATCTGCTCACTTCACTCTGTGTCAATTCATGTAAGTCTTTTCAGGTTTTTCTGAAATCATACTGCTTGTCATTTCTTATAGCACAGTAATATTCCATTACAATTATATACCACATCTTATTCAGTCATGCCTCAATTGACAGACATCCCTTCAATTTCCAGTTCTTGGCCACCATAAAAAGAGCTACTATAAGTATTTTTGTAAAAATATGTTCTTTTTGAAAAAAAATTCTTTCTTATACACACCTAGTAATGGTATTACTGGATCAAAGGACACGCACACTTATTAGCCATTTGGGCATAGTTCCAAATTGTTCTCCAAAATGGTTGGGTCAGTTCACAACTCCACCAACAGTGCATTAGTGTCCCAATTTTCCCACATACCTTCCAATATTTATCATTTTCCTTTTCTATCATATTAGCCAATAACCATGAGGTGATCCTTCAGAGTTGTTTTAATGTGCATTTTACTAATCAATAGTGAGATAGAGCATTTTTTCATGTGACTATACATATTTGTGATTTGTCTAAAAATGCCCTGTTCTTATCCTTTGACCATTTGTCAATTGGGAAATGACTTGTATTTTTGTAAATTTGACTTAGTTCTTTTTGAAGTTGAGAAATTAGGCTTTTATCAGAGATGTCTAGGGTTTTCTTGGCAAAGATATAGGGATGGTTTGCCATTTCCTTCTCTGGCTCCTGTACAGATGAAAAAACTGAAGCAAATAAGGTGAAGTGTCATCAGGTCACTCAGGGTCATCAGCTAGTAAATATCTGAGGCCAGATTGGAACTCAGGAAGATGAGTGTTCCAGACTCTAGGCCCAGCACTCTATCCACAGCACCACCTAGTTTTAAAGAAGAGCAAACAAAGTAGCCCAGCTTCTGGCTGTTTTAAATCCCTAAGCTCTGGATGAATTTTGGCAGCTAATGGGCAGTTCCAAGCCAGGAGCACTGTGCTAAGCACTGTGCTAAACATTGGAGATACAAAGAAAAACAGAAGACAATCCTTGTTCTTGAGCAGCTAACAGTCTAATGGGGGTAATGACATCAAACCAACTACCAACAAACAATAGACAAAATAAATTAGAGATTATCACCAGAGGGTAGGTACTCATATTAAGGCTGATCAGGAAAAGTTTCTTGTAGAAGGTGAGTAATTGAGTCTTGGAGGGAGTCAGGGAAGACAGGAGGCTAATTGAGTCTTGGAGGGAGTCAGGGAAGACAGGAGGCAAAGATGAAGAAGAAGAGTATTCCAGGCATGGGGGGAGGCGCAGCCAGTGAAGATACCTAGAGATGGACTGTCTTGTTCAAGGAATGGCAAAGAGGACAATGTCATTGGATTGTAGAGTGCCCTGAGTTATGAATTACTTTTGTCACATGTGTTCCTCACTACCATATTTACTTTAATTTTGTGCCCACATTTCCCTTTGATATTCTCTATATTTTCAGGAAAATATACCCCAGGTTTATGGAGAGAATGTTTTATAACTAACTATTGTTCTTGCCATGCCATTTGGGTAAATGCTTTTTTCTAATGTGGTATGTATATGTAAAGAGCTTTGCAAACCTTGAAGTGCTATATAAATGTTAGTTCTTGTTGTAAAAAAGAAACACACTGATGGGGGCTCATGAACCATAGTGTTAGGAGTACAGTCCTACAGGGTTACCCTGATTACCAGGGATGTGCTGGTAAATATTTAACAAATGGTTCTCTGGGGGGGAAAATGTACATACAACATATTTTCAAGTGTAATTTGTATTATTAATGTATTCTGCATCACTTTCTTAAGTTTAGACAATCAATAAAATAATGCATCAATCCCTGCTTTATGAAATTTGCTGACTTCTGAGGTATAAATACTCATAACAACGGGGTCTCAAGAGTTGGTTACAGAATACCACTGGCATTAGTTGAAGGTAGTTGTCACACCGTAGAGACCCAGCTTACATTATCTTCTTATTTCTGCCTTGCTTAAGTCCAGTTCACACAAAAGTCCAGTCCCCAATTTAAATAAGATGAAACCACAAGCTCTGACAGGCCTCAGGTGCTTCAGACCCTTCTCTTTGATACATCCCCAGAAACATCTTGAAAACTGAGCTCAATTTTGGGCATTGATAACCTGATAAATTTCATGTGAGTATCATTGAAAGAATGTAGAGACGTTCAGCCTGTAGAAAGGAAGGTGTAGATGGGACATGATGGCTGTCTTAAGAAATGAGGTCACAAAGAGTCAGACACGACTGAAAAATACTAACAATAATACTTAAGCAAAATCAACCAACACCTTGGCCATGTTGCCAATATGCTTCATCCTGCCTAGTTCATTATCCCTCTATTGAGAAGATGAAGATATCCTCAGCCAACAGCCCTTTGAAATCCAGATTGGTGATAGAGAGAAGGAAATACAAAAGACATGAGGGGAAAGATACAAAGTAATTGTGCAGGATGTTTTTATTACATATAAATACTATATAAATATACATATGTTTATACATATAAATATAAATATTACATATGAATAAATAAATAAATAAAAACTCAGGGAATTAGAATTGGCTAGAAGCCAAAAAAAGAGTGGATCTCTTCTCCCCAGCTCTCACTGATTTCTACCTGCTGCCACACAGGTTCTAGATAACAAATAAATCTCCACCATTGAGAAAAGAGTCCCATAATTGGCCCTTTGAACCAAAAGTTACACTACTTTCCAGTCAAACTAGCCTATTAGTGTAGAGGGTCAGTACTGTTGGAGTCTGGAATGTGAGGTACTGTCCAGGTTTTACTTGAGACTTGTACTAGGACTGACATTCTCAGGAAATTGACTCACCATCCCACTCCTAAAAAGCAAGAATGAGATCGTCTTGACCCTGATTGTGCACCCTGAGGTTGTTACATAGAAGGAACTAAGATAAGGAAGTAAAAGATGTAAGCTAAAAATATTCTCATAGGAATAACCTTGTTTGCTTGCTTGCTTTAAAGAGCATATAAATCTTGACCCTCAGATCAATGAACTAGTCATGTACAGATTGTACAGGCTCGCCTAGCCCCACCCCCCCTGCTGTTATCTCTTTCTTTTCTATTACCGCTGAGCCTCCAATCTGCCAGCTGCTGGCATATTAGGTACTCCTCAGCATTTCATCTCCACCCTCCATACCTTTGCAGAGGCTAAATCCCCCACGTATGCCAGGAATTCCCTCATTCCTCACCTTAACCTCTTAGAATCCCTAGCTTCTTTCAAAGATCAGCTCATGAATCACTTTCTACATTGTAGGTGCAACCAAAAAATGGACATGTCCATTCCCTGACTACTTCTTAAAGAGGCCTATTCACTCAATGGGCATTACCTCCCTCTAAGTGAGTAACTGAAAAGGCCTGTCTCCTATTTCCTCCTGGGCTGTCTCCAGTCATCCTGATGAATACCTGGTCACTGGATCCAGATGACTGAGGAGGAGAAAGTGAGGCTGGTGACTTCACAGCCTCACTCCAAACAGTCAAGTGCAAGTCATGTCATCATTTCTCTGATGTTATGATCTTCTTTGAAAATGAAGGACGAATGCAACAATAAGTGCAATCTCCTTCTCAGACTATCTTTTCTTTACTTACTTATCTGCCTGTTATATCCCCCAGTATCTAAGTAAAATCCTTGAAGGTAGGAACTGTCTTCTCAGTTTTAGCTTTGTATTGAAAAGTACCTTCAATAGGAATCTAATAAACATTTGTGGAGTTGGACTGAATATTTTTTATAGGTGTCTTGCCTCCCAGGAAAGCCAGGTGTCAGAGTGGATTCCAAGCACTGGGCTTGGAATCAGGAAGACTCATCTTCATGAGTTCAAATTCAGTCTCAGACACCTTCCTAGCTGTGTGACCCTGGGCAAGTCACTTAACCCTTTTGCTCTCAGTTCTTCATCTATATAATGAACTGGAGAAGGAAATGGCAAAGTAATCCAGTATCTTTGCCAAAAAAAAACCCAAATGGGGTCACGAAGAGTAAGACAAGGCTGAACAACAACCATCTGCCTCGTTACTTAGGTGCCAGGTCTCCAGGTCTTTAAGAATCAGGAACTATGTCTTATTTAAAGTATGTATTCCTACCTCCACATCCCTGAGCTAGCTCAAATTTCTGCACATAGTAGGGTCCCATTTATATTTTGGGGAAAATTGACATGGTTTTTCCATGGCCGGTTCTGGACAATGATTATCACAACACATCCTGTGCTTTTTATTCTCTCAGACCGGCACTCCTGGCCAGTGCTGAAAACTTCACTGTCCTCATAAAGAACAGTATTCACTTCCCAGGCCACAACTATATCACGTAAGTAGTTTTTCATTCGCTCATTTCCCAGGCCAAAGCTACCATTTTATATGAATTGATCTCCATTCATTCATTTGCTTCTTAGGCACCAACCAAGATAAATGTATCCAATTCCTGGCTCCACTCTAAAGACCAAGTGGGTGCAACTTTTCAACAAAAATGACTTTGTCTCATGTTTTTCACTTTTGCAGAAGAAATATCCATCCAGGAATCGACATTTCCTGTAGGTTTCACAAGACCTTCAAGCCAAACTGTCCAATTTTCAGGTTAGGAGATATCTTACAGGAAACAGGATCAAATTTTTCATCTGTGGCTGTCCATGTAAGTAGAGTCATGTTACTATGAAGAGTATCTTCCCACACATCCTCATGTTAATTTGGTTCAGAGTTTGAAGGAGAATGGATAGGCAGTGGCAACCACCGTATAAGGTGAGAATATCCACAAAGAACCAGCTTACCATGACCAGGAGGTAAGACCTCTGCTAATCCTTCTAGATAAATGTAAGAAGTATGGGCATTCCATGATCTCTATCACTGCCAGATAGAGATTTTGAATTTATTTGACATATATTCATTCATTCTCTGTATACTTACATAGCCCCTTCCACAAACCTCCCCAGACTATGGAGATAGTTCCCTGGGAGAAGTTAATGATCATAACTATGCAGGATTTTGGAAACTAGAAATATGAGATTTAGTAGCTATGAAAAGCTTGAGGGCATTGAGAAAGAGCAGAAACTGAGTGAAAGCAGGCAGATCAGGCACCTGTAACCAGGGGCACCTAGAAAGTTGTACTGGACATATCACACATTGGCCATGAGGTTAAGCAGCTGAAGGTGTATTCTCTATTTCCCTCTATTCCATTTTAGACAAGGAGAGATTCTTTTTTTTTCCTTAGAGGTTTTTATTTCTTTTACACAGATCCTTTACCTTTAAATGATTTTTCATTTTAGGTTTTTTTTTTTTGCTCAAGCATGACAGGTTAGGTAAACAGTTTGTTTCCTATTGCTTTGCTAAGTATGGCTATAAAAGTTTCTGAGGGTGCTCAAGGAAGGTCAGTTCTGAGGAAGTTTTGGCATTTCACAAAAATATAGAAGTGAGGATCTATATTCTGGCTTGATGGTGAAGAAAACCACCTATAAGCCTGTTTTAGAACTATTTATTCCATATATTTCATAGATATACTCCCAAGAGCAGGACTAAGACAGTTCATGAGGCTTTGTTTCTATCTTCCTGAGCCTAACTTTCATTTATATTGGTTGTAATCAGTCAGATAAGTACCTTCCCTCCCCCTTCCCCTAATAGACTAATGGAGGGAGAGTGAAAAGAGGAGATTAGAGAAAAAGTTCTATTCTAGCTGGCCAAGAAGTTAGAGAGAGGGTGATCTGGGATCTGGGATCCACTCTTTTCTGGCTGGGAAGGGCAGCAGTGAGGACACTAGCAACTGGAGTCTATAGGCTCACCTGGAAGCTACACTTCAGAGCACAATTTGTTTCCTTTTTTTGTCTGTACCCCAAGTGACTAGCATAATGTTGGGTATACAGTAGGTGCTCAAGAAATGGTTTTTGAATGAATGGTTGTTGTGTCCTTCCAACAGAATGTGAGATGTTTAAGGGAATCAACTGTTTCATTTATATCATGGTTTGTCCACTGCCTAGTACGTAGTGGATGCTGAATAAATATTTGTTGATTGATTGAAGCAGAAAGCTAGACCTGTATCTCCCCCATTCTTTTTCTTTTAAGACTGAACTCTGAAGAAAAAAAAAAGATTGAACTCCATCTTATCCTACTAATGCACATACTAGAGTGTTCAAAAAGTGGGATTTAGGATTCCCAGTCTATTATTCTCCAGTGCAGGGCTAGTATCTTTCTCCATTTTTAAGATAACTCTGTATAGGAATGCTGTCCATTAATGTTGTCCATTAAAGATGAGTTTAATAATGCTTTCATGTGGTTCTCCTCTAAATGTCAAGGCCTCTTCCCAAATTAATTCAACCACTTGTTGAATATCTTGTGGAAGGGATCTTTTTTCAGCTGTGAATTAGATTATATTTCCAACGAGATCCCTGAAATTCTGTGATGGTTGCTATGAACTTTGCTTTTCTGGGTCCTTCTTCTAGAGGCTGATTCCATCACTTTCTTCAGCTTTCAAATTAAGAGGCCAGGGAATCATCAGTCACTGAGCATTTATTAAGTATTCAGTATGTGACAGGCACTCTGCAAAATGCTAGGGGATTAAAAGCAAAACAAAAATGATCCCTCCCCTCACAGACCTTATATTCTAATGGGGGAGAGAAACTAGGATTGGAGAAATAGATATGAGGATCATTTACAGAGATGACATCTAAATTCATGGCAGCGAATGGGGTCACCAGAGAAGATAGACTAGCTTAGAGCCTTGGGTGGCATCCAGAGTTAGTAGAAGGTATGACCTGGATGAAAATCAGGAAATAAAATTGAAAAGGAATGATCAGACAGGTGGGAGGGGAACCAATAGAAAGCAGTATCACAAAAATACGAAGAGGAGAGAGGGTCCAAAAGGAGAAAGGGTTCACCAGTGTTGAATGTTTCAAAGAGGTCAAAAGGATGAGGACCGAGAAAAAATCATTGAATTTGGCGATTAAGAGATCACTGAGCTATCATTAAGAGATTAAAAGATCATTGATCAGAGACAGCAGTTTCAGTTGAGAGAAGTCAGAAGCCAGATTGCAGGTGAGTTAGAAGAGAGTGAGAAGAAAGAAGCGGAGACAGCTTTTTCAAGGAATTTTTCTGTGAAAAAGAGATGAGATACAGGATGATGGCTGATTGGCATGATGGTATCTAGTTGGGATTTTTAAATATGGGAGAGACAAGCGTGTATTTGTAGACAGTAGAAAAGGACACAGCAGACAAGGAGAGAGATTCAATATGAGAGAGAAGAGAGACAAAAATTGGGGGTGGGGAGGGGAAAACATAGGGGAAAGACAGAGAGAGAGGAGATGGAGGGAGGATGGGAGACAGTGAGAGAAAGAGAGAGAGAGAGAGGGAGGGAAGGAGGGAGGGAGGTGGAGGTGGAGATAGAGATGAAGATTGGAGATGGAGATGGAGATGATGGGGGCAAGCTGCTGGAAATCATGGTGAAGGATGAGTTCAGCCGTCCATGAGAAAGAGTCTCTTCCCTCAAGAAGCTTGCAATTTAATTGAGGAAGCAGGTTATGCACATATCTTCTTGCCAGCACTGACCTTCAATGCTCCCTGACTCCATTTTCCAGTCTTAGAACCATAATCAAATCAATACATTGCTGTTTCTGCCATGACACTCATCCCACCAAACCACAATGACTAAGAAGAGCTAAGTCAATTGGCTCCACACCCTCAGGGTCAATACTTCCTCATGTTTACCCTCACCATTTTCTGCCTTGCTACCCCCATTCATACCCACTGTCCTTTACCTTTCTCCCCTTCTATCTCTTGCTCAAGAATTATAGCCAAATTACCCCTCCCCTTTCATTGCTTCTGGAAAAAAGTACATTAATGGATGACTCTATGGTCCCACTTACCATCTTTGTGCCTTTCCAGACAATAACACTCCTTCTTGGCCACCATATTTCATGTACTGTCTCCCCATTACAATGTAAGCTCCTTAGGGGCAGAGTCCATCTCATTTTTGTATATACAAATAAAAATATACAGATAGAGCTTGGCATAGTGTTGGGCAATTATTTTTATTCATGATTTATTTATATTATATAAATATTTAAAATGTTATATATACTTATTATTTAAATTATTTTATTCATGTGTACTTAACTAGCAATATTAGGCAGTATGTGATAATACTAAATGATCAGAGCCAATAACAAGTGTTAGAGGAGTCCCCAGGAAAGAGAAAGAATTATTGTCAAGATTGTCAAGGAATGTTTCATTGAGGAAGAGGGATTTCAACTAAGTCAGGAAAGATGTATAGGATTCAAACTGTTAGGATAAAATATAAACTTCTCTGTCTAGTTTTTAAAGCCCTTCACTAAGTGGCCCAATCATATCTTTTCATGGACATCATTGCCCCTTTTGTACTCTAAGATCCAGCCAACCTGGTCTTCTCTCTGTTCTTCACACACAATTACCCATCGCCATACCTTTGCACTGGCTGTCCCCCATGTCTGCGATGCACATATTCCTCATCTCTACCCCTCTTTGCCTTCCCTTCTAAAATGACTTTCCATCTACTTTGGATCAAATGATTCTCTCTCTCTCCTCTCTCTCCCCCCCCTTCTCCTTTCTCTTCCTCTCTCCTTTCTCTTCTTGCTCTCTTTCTCCCCTCTCTCTCTTCCTCTCTCCTTTCTCTTCTTTCTCTCTCCCCTCTCTCTCATTTCTCTTCTCTATCTGTCTCTGTGTATGTATGTATGTATGTGCATCACTTTCCAAACCTTAAAGTGTTACATAAATGTTCACCATCAGGCTGTTATTTAACTTGCTGGTATGCACCTATTTATATAAATTCATTAAGATATAAACTCCTAGAAGGCAGGACTATTTTTGCTTCTTTATATTCTCAACACTTTGCTTAGGGCCTGCTTAAAAAATGCTTATTAATGAACGATAGATTCCTTCTTCCTTCAAGAACCACCTTCTACATCCACATTTACCTTTTCCCCTCCAACTGTTAATGTCCTCCCTCCCCATCCCCCTTGTACTGATCCTGTAATTGCGCTGTATAGATTTATTCTGTATTATAATATATATGTTGCTTGTTCCCTTCCCCAATGGAATGTAAGGTCCTTGAGGGCAGGGTTTGTTTCATTCTTGCGTTAGTGTCTCCAGCCCCTAGCCCAGAGCCTGGAATATAGTAGGTGTTTAATAATTGTTTGTTGATTGATTGGGAAGAAAGCTTCCCAGGTGAAGCCTGAGAAAAGATGTAGAAAGGTACCCAGGTGTGATGCTGAGAAAGTGTAGACAGTTTGGCTAAAGCAGAGGACTCGCCTTCATTGTGATGCAATCCTTCTGTTTCCCTTTTCCAGGGTGGAATTGTAGGCATTGAGATCCACTGGGATTGTAACCTAGACACCTGGTTCCATTCCTGCAGCCCCAAATACAGTTTCCGTCGCCTAGATGACAAGATGACCAAGAAGTCTTTGCATCCAGAGAGTAGTTGGTTAGCTTCAGTTTTATCAGGATCTTTCAGGTACGTAAAACTAGCACATGATGAGCCAGGAGCCAGCTCAGGCCTCCAAGTAACAATTAAGAGATTTGCCCTCTAAGGCAGGAATTGCCTCTGTTCCAAGGTCTTGAATCTATCTAACTTTTTTCCCCAAACTAACCTGATCCATTAGGAGTAGGAAAGAGATGGGGAGGGGCAGGGATTGAAATATATTAGCAAAATACATAGCTGCTGGTCTAGGTGGCATGGATCATGTCCAATAGGGGTACCTAGAAGGCCCCTGGTCTCCCCTAGCTGGAGCATACCTCAGAGCGCTGAACTGATAGCTTGGTCACTTCCTGGGAACTGTGCTCAGCTCTAAAGACTGAGGACTTTGGAAAAACCCAGCCAACCTCGGATGGTCCCTTGGTTTCCCTTCACCCCAACCATGAGCATAGTCGGAATTCTTCATCAGTTTAGGAAAATCTGCTCTCTAGGCGTCCCTGGTTCCTTCTCTCTCCCTCTTTATTTTTTCTTGGAATCTTCTGGCTTGCCAAAAAGCATGGACCAGGAGGGAATTGGACAAACAGTGAAGAGGCAGGTAAAATGTTGATCTAGCAACACACACACACACACACACACACACACACACACACACACTACAACATTTGTTATAGTGTTAGAATGAGCTGGAATGAGTTTTCTCATGTTGTAATGCTTTTAATACTGTAATACATATGATAATATTATTTTAGAGTTAAGATACACACATACACAAACACACACATATAGTGTCCCAAAAGTCTTAGCACAGTTGAAAGTTTAATAACTTAAATAACCAAATAAATAATTAAATGACTATTCAAATGTGAACATTTTCAAGTGACTCATTTATGGACTGCATGCTAAGCTGACTTCTTTCCATTCTACCTTCAAAATGGAAGTTTTGACCTTCAGTAGCTTTAAACTACACCCAGCATATATCAAAATACCCAAGCTTTGTAATAGCATCTTAATAGCATCTTAACCATCTTCTCCTCATATATTTAAAATTTAAAATGATAATCTCTAATATAATAAATATAATATAATATAAATATAATAAAACAATAAAATTTATATCTTTGTATAATGTTATAAACAATAATATATATAAATATATTCAATTTGACAAGCATTTATTAAATAGCTATGCTAGAGTTCTGGGAAATAGAGAAACAAAAGCAAAAGCAGTGACCCAGTAGATAGAAGGTTAAACTCGGAGTCAGGAAGATCTGAATTCAAATTCAGCCTTAGTCACTTACTGGCTATATGATGCTGGGCAAGTTGCTTTTAACCTCTGTCATCTCAGTTTCCTCCTCTGTAAAATGGGAATAATAGCACCTACCTCCTAAGGTTGTAGCTGGCAAGTCCCTTCACCTCTGTCTGCCTCAGTTTTCTCCTCTGCAAAATACGTGAGATAATTATCATGAAGCTCTTTGGAGACCTCAAAACATTAGAGAGATATGAGCTTTTCTACCTTGAAGACCACTCTTTAATCTCTTCTGATCATGACCAACAGCCCTATGAGCTGGGTGCTGTTGTTATAATCTGGTACACAAATGAGGAAACTGAGTTTCAGAACAGCTGTGACTTGTGCATAACCACATCAACTAATAAGGTTAAGAGGTATGATTTGAACCCAGATCCCTACCAGCTTCAAGTCAAATAGTCTTCCAATTACATCAATTCTAAAAGAAGAAAAAAGGTTGGCGGTGCGGGGAGTAAAGTTGACCTTCTGTGACATATGATTCAAGTTTTATTAATTATCCATTTCAAAGGACTAGAACTCTCAAGTTTTGGCAAAGACAGCAGAGGAGGTCATTTGTACCTTCAGCAGAGTCTGATATATAGCAAGCATTTAATAAATGCTTGTGGACTAGCTGACTTCTGTTCCTGTGTCCCTGCTCCATTTACTGAGCCCTATGTAGCCTCCAATTATTGGTATGCAAGGACGAGCTCCCTTCATTCTCTAAGCCTTTAATGGTATCCTAGAAGGCAAGGCTATTATTTTCCAGAGAGTAATAGGACTGCTGGAGTTTGATTTTAAATGTCCCTGTTCTCTGAAGGTTTTAATGACCTTCTGGAGCTAGAGACCTGCTCATTTTAATACCAAATTAGAAAGCAGCTGTGTAATTGATAAATAGTGTTGATTGTGGGTTAGTAGAGGCCAGGACATGGGCATGAAAGCCCTGAGAAAAAGTTCTTGGGCTTGGATTGGAGGAACAAAGCCACACTAAAAAATGGACCAGTGGGCATTACCTCTCATTCCTCCTCAAGGGTGTGGCCTCTCAGAGTGCAAAATGACTTGGATATTTTAGAACAAAAGGATTGGGCACAGTTTGATGAAACACTTTGATGACTGACTTACTAAGGTAGTGGGTGAGTGTGTGGTCCAATCCCAACTCAACATTGTTCATCATTACAAGGAGTTACGGGACCCCAGACACTGGCCCCAAGTGTGTGCAAGCATTCACTTATCGTTTCTTCAGACCCCTCTCCTCTATTTTAGCAGCATGGAGTAGTGGATAGAATGATGGACTTAGAATCAGGAAACCCAGTCAATAAGCATTTATTAAGCATTTAGTATATACCAGGCACTGTGCTGAGTGACGGGGAGATACTGAGTAAGGGAAGAGACAACTCTTCACTTAGGGACCTTATATTCTAATAGATGAAGTCAACACATAAAAGGGAGGTGGGCAGGGCAGGGGGCGGGGGAAGTATTCACATAGCAGAGACATAGCATAGCTGTCTGGAGAAAGAAGCACAGCTTCCTCAAAATAAAGGTTCTGGGAAGAACCTACCAATGGCAAAAGGCAGCTGAAGCATGGGTTCGAATCCTGCCTTAGACACTTACTAGCTATGTGACCGTAAGAAAGTCACTTAACTACTTAGTGCCTCAGTTTCCTCATCTGTGAAATGAAGGGGACCCTAAGGTCCTCAAGCTACACATCTCTCAGTCAGATCCAGTTTTCTATACTATGACCATTAGGTCTAACTCCTTTGCCAGCCTGGGTGTGATCCTACCTCATCACCCAAATGCATTGAGATTCAAGGTCGTAGTTTTATTATAACACAAGGAAGGATGTTTGCTTCTTTGCTTTTTGTCTTTTTTCTTTCCTTGACAGAATCACCAGAGGCTTCTAACTGTGAATTCATTTCCTTTTATAGATATGCCAAATACTACATGGAAGGAGGCAGAGAAAAACGGACTCTCATCAAGGCTTTTGGGATCCGATTTGACATTCTGGTTTTCGGTACAGTAAGTATTGTTGGCTCTTCCACCCTCACCCCCTTACACTCTCTACTCCTGCACAGAACTACTCAGAGGTGTTTCTGGCTCAGTAATCACAAGCTAGCTCTTGTGTAGTTAAACTGAGAAAGAAACAACCTTAGACTTTATAATTAGTCCTTACAAGAAAGACTACAAGAAAATGCTAACATTTGGATGATCACTTATTTATGTTTTTGATTGTCTATCCATCTCTGTCTATTCATTTTTGTCTATTAATTTATTCATTTGTTTGTTTGTTTGAGGTAGAACTGGTTCATCGTCTCTTTCCTAGGATGAATGAACAGCAGCTACTTCCAGGCTTGATTCTACTACTTTTGGGCACAGAAACTAAACTGCTCACTTTACCCAGCTAGGCTGATTCACCCCCTCCCTAAGTGCCTGGTGATTCACCATATTAGTGTCAAACTTAGAGTGGGCACTCCATCAGCTTTGGTCCTTTGGAAGCACAGAATTATCAAACTCATTTGATCCACCAGCCTCAGTCTCCCTAGCACCAAATACAATGTGATACAATGCCCAATTGACGTCTGAATTTATGAAAATTCTACTGGTGGTTGTTAAGCTTACCAGCACATTATAATCAATGGGTAGCCATGGTGATCATGTTAACAGTGTTCACACAAGGTAATTTAGCAAAGTAGCTAAAGAGTCCTTGGAATCCAGGAGACCTAGTTTCAAGTGTTACCACTGATACATCCTGGCTAATGCCCCCAGGCTAATCTCTAAATTTAGAAATTGAAGAGAAAGTTCTCTCAGAATAAGTAAAAGGAATTTGCTTGTCCAGAATTAGTCTATTTAACTCATTCACATAGTGATTATATGATCTACAAGGTATTAACAACAACCCTGAAAGGAAGAAATTGCAATGTTATTTTTCCTATTTTAGAATGGGAGGGAAACTGAGGCTCATGCCTGATGCCCGAAGCAAGAACCCATTATACCTGCACATAGGTAACAGAATGACAGAGACATATGGGGAGGAATTTGTGCCTATGGCAAGACAGCTTTGCAAATCTGTGGTGGGGTAGCTGGTTCAAAAGTTTCACTTTCTAGAGGAAAAATGATTTAGCACTAGCCTTTCCTTCAATTGGTTGGCTCCAGAAACAGCTTCTAAAATCAGAACTTCCACCAGGCCCAAACAGATCCAAGCTGGATCATGAGAACGAGGTATATGCAAATCAGATCTCTGAAAATCTTTAATTCACTCTCAGTCTGTCTGTCAACTCAGCCTTATTGTGACATTTTCCATGAGTCCTTTAATGGCTCTGTCAATTTCTGTCATTCGATGGTGTTCCCCAGGACAATCCATCATGGGAAATTCTGATGTTTTGGCCCAGGTGCTTTCATCCTGAGTTTTAAATAACCTTTTCCACTTTATTTAAGGGAGGAAAATTTGACATTATCCAGCTGATTGTATACATAGGCTCCACTCTCTCCTACTTTGGTTTGGTAAGCAATTTTATTTTCTACATTTCTGAAATCTTTTTGGTTCAGGCAGCATTCTAACCTTTTTTCCCCTTTTCTCCCCTTAGGCCACAGTGTTGATTGACAGTCTTATTCAGTTGTACACAAAGAACTGTTGCCGATCATGGATTTATTCCTGTTGTAAGTTCTGTGAGCCTTGCTCTGTCAATGAATACTACTATGAAAGGAAATATGAAACGATTAGTCATCCTAAATCGGTAAGGGTTACTGCCTTCCTCAAATCAGTCCTCTAGTCCAGTCCCTTTGTTTTACAGATGAAAAAACTGAGGGCCAGGAAAGTTAAGTACCTTGTCCAAGGTTACAAAGCTGTTAAGCATCAGAGGGGGACACCAGAGTCCTGGGTTCGATCCCCTATGCACTACTGGACTTCATTCTTCTTTACTCACAGACAACTCTCCCAACTTTGGCCAGCAGTCTTCTTGATCTTTGCCATTGTTTATAAGATGGCTCCAAACAAAAATGGGAAACAGAAGGATAAGGAAAACAGTCTTCACAGTTTGGCCAAGAGGCAAGCTCTCAGGGTAGGGAATTGCCTCATTGGATTGAAGCTGCAGAGAATTCAGCCTTTCTTCTTTAGGCTTCATGTTATACATGTTATACATAGTGATGAAATCCCAGACCAAGCTTTCCTTAAGCTCCTACTATGTGTAGACAGTGGGCTAAGTGCTGGGGACACAAATACACTGTCACTTGCTTTGCCTTTCTCAGTCCTACTCTCTGAAGGCCAATTCTGTTACATCCTCCTACCCTCCAGGGTTCTTAGGTATCCTGAAGGGGTTAGGGAGTCTCTGCTCTCGAAGAATGACTTGTCATCCCCAATTACTCTATTTGGGGGATCCAGTGACTAGCCCCCTGGTTCTGTTTAAACACTAAATATCAGAGGGATATATTTACTTCAAAGTTATACAGAATATACATACAAACATATCCTCTACCTCTTTGGACCTTGATACCACCTGGGGAACAGAGGAAATTAGGCTTACAATCTTTTCAATTGTTCAGGTCCAAAACCCCACTGAGCTAGCATCCTAGACCCTTGTTTCTTAGGACTTCACTGCTAGACTGACTAACACAAGGCCTGGAATCCTGGAGCCTGATGCCTTGAACTCCCAGGACACTTGCGCTACGCAAAACTGAAAAGGACAACAGGGAGATAAAAAAACTCAGGCCCCTTTCTTAGGGTCCTGTGGCCTAAGGGAAATGTGAGGGAGGTGGCCCTCAGACCCTCTCTGGTTACTGAATGATGTCACCTGCTATGAGTGAAGAAGTCCTTCATATTCAGATATAAATGCAAATATAGGAAAAACCTAGACTGTGCTCAGTCAGGTTGTTTTAAGGACACAGAGAGTTCCACCTGGAAAAAGCCTGCTCCCACCCCCCAACAAGGGATGTCCACATATGCACCAGTTCTCCTGTCTTCCAGAAGCAGATCCCCCAGCATCTCTCATGTAGGTGACCCAATTTTGGTGGTCCAGACTCCTATTACACAAAGGAAAAATAAAAGGGATACCTGCCCATCAGTAGCTTAATTTCTAAATGGAGAGATAACATATAAATAAACAAATACATACAAGATAAATACAGAGCAGGAGGAAGGTAGCCTTAATATTGGGGTGTTATATAAAGTGCTATGTGAAGTTAAATCTCAAGGACTTACCAAAACATCACAGGGTTGTTGTTGTTTTTTTCATCCAAGAATATTGATATTTTTCCTTTATGGTATGATTGCATGCAGTGTTCCTTGTCTATTATACAGATTTTTAAAACCTTAAATAAACATTCAGCTTCATAAAAAAAAACATCTTTTTAGAACCTAAATCGGGGTGAAATTATTGCATGAGATTTGGGAGAGGTAATCAGATATTTCTAAATATCTCATTTTGCTGTATTACAGAATTTGGAGTATTTTCTTATTCTGAAGTAGGAGGAGATACAAATAATTTCCGAAGTTTATGAAAGATACTTGGAGATGTGATCAATTTAGGTTGTAAGCAATAAACATGCAGAAAATTGGGCAATATCTGAGACTCTTAGGCAAGGTACAAGTATGAGCTCCATTTCTCACTCATAGATATACTTGGGAGCTGAACTGATGGACATAATTAAAACTGCAGATGGGTCTCAGTATCTTGGTAGATGAAGCAGGGATAATACCTGTCTTTGAGTAATTAGATGGTAGAGTGGATAGAAGGCTGGACGTGGAATCAGGAAGACTCATCTTCCTGAGTTCAAATCTGGCCTCAATACGTATTAGCTGGGTGACCCTGGGCAAATAACTTCACCCTGTTTGCCTCAGTTTCCTCATCTGTAAAATGAGCTAGAGAAGGAAATAGCAAACCATTCCCTTATCTTTGCCAAGAAAACTCTCAGTGGGGTCATGAAAAGTCAGACACAACTGAAAAATGACAATGAAAAACTTGCCCTTGGACGATAACTCTAAAGTGATTTCTCATGGAAGGAAGATCCAACACCCCCACCTAATCCAACACTCTCTATCGTTTTAATGAATAGGTGTTAACTACTAAGTAACAAGTATTTATTAAGCACCAACAAATGGAGAAGTTTTGAATGCTGTGGATAAGTTCACTTATGTTGGTAGTGTATTTTCCAGGGATGTACACGTTGACAATGAGGCACACATTGCCAGAGCTAACTCAGTTAGCCAGTTAGCTCAATTGGGAGGCTCTGAAGAAAAGTCTGGGAGAGAAGAGGTATTAGACTGGTTACCATACTGAAGGTCTACAGAGACTTGTACTGACCTCATTGTTGTATGCTTGTGAAACATGGGCAGTCTACCAGCACCATGCCAGGAAACTGAATCGCTTCCATTTGAACTGTCTTAGGAAGATTCTGAGGATCACCTGGCAGGATAAGGTATCAGATACTGAAGTCCTTGCTCGAGCTGAACTGCCAAGCATTCAAACTATGCTTCAGAGAGCACAACTCTGAGGGGCAGGCCACGTTGTTCGAACATGAAATGTACACTTGCCAAAAAGACTATTTTATGGAGAGCTCACATGGGGCAGGCAGTCACATGGTGGTCAGAAGAAGTGATACAAGGACACTCTCAAGGTCTCGTTCAAGAACTTTGGATTTGACTGTGCAACATGGGAGACACTAGGACAGGACCACTCAGCGTGGCATGCCCACGTCAGAAAGGGTATTGCGCTCTATGAGCAAAGTAGAATTGAGACAGAACAAAGGAAATGTAGGATGCACAGATTTGGAGTAACCACCCCAAATGTTCACAGGAACTATCTGTGCCCAAACTGTGGTAGAGCATTCTGAGCTCATATTGGTCTGATCAGCCACAGTGAACAATGCTGAAACTTCACTTTATCAGGGTGATGTCATTTTGGTCCTCTTCAAGAATGAAGGACTACAACCATGCAACAACCAACTATGTTTCAGGCACTGTGCTAAGCATGAGAGGTCTTTCGAGGCCTGGAGAGAGGAAACAAGTTACCTAAGGTCACAAGCTAATAGGTGCCAAAGATGGGATTCATACTAAAGACTTCAGGCCCTGGACATAGTGCTTTTTTCACTGTCAGTTCCAATCCACTAAGTGTTCATAATTACTAATAGATCATTTTTTCTTACCTTTTTTATTCTAGACATTAATGTATATTTCCTTTGTCGATGAGCCAGACATTAGGATGGTAAATCAAGGTTCACTAACAGAAAGTCTGCAAGGTATAAATGGTGAAAAAGTTCCGGTAAGTTAAGCCACTTCAGATGACGGTGGATGGGATTTGTTTTTCTGTTGTTTTTTCCCTTTGCTGAGAATCAATCAAATAATTAACAGGCATTTTTTAAGTGCCTTCTAAATGGAGATACACTGGAGATACAAGTATAAAAAATGAAGCATCATCTGATTGTGCACATTGATGTGTCCTCACATCAAATAAAAATGGAAAAAGGGGGAGAGTCGGTTGACCAAAACTGAACAATATATTGGAAGAGTCTGACATATGAAGTGTTCAACAATATGATCCTCCACCTCTGCAAGGAAGTAGGGAAAGCCTTCCATTTTTATTCTCTAGCACCTAGCAAGGTACTTTGAATTTAATAAATGGTTGTCTAATCTAATGAAGCTACTTTGAGTCCCGTAAGGAGGTGGTTGAGGAATTCAGCTCCCTTACCTCTTAAGTAAGCACAAATGGAGAATCCCATCTCCTAAGTCAGGGGTTGTAATGCAAATGAGTTTAAAGATCTCCCCCAACCATAGGGCTGGCCATTTGGGGAAGTTTGATTAGAGGAGATTTGTAGGAAGGTCCACATCTTTTGTTAATGAGGCACTGGTTCTCAAGGATTGTGATGCTATCTGGCTCTGAAAAATGTATAAATACTCTGAAGTGAGGTCTTACTTTGTGGTTTTCTTATTGGAAGTGTTTGGCCAGAGAAGAGTCTGGGCAGCCACTAAGAAGCACCCCCATCCCTCTGATATTGCTGTTTCTCTCTCTAGTTTCTATGTATGTATGAATCAAACAGTTATCTGTCTGTTGATCTGTCAGACAGTTGGAAGTCCTGTCTGTTGATTTTGATTTCTCTGTACTTTCTCTGAAGTTCAAGGTATTGACTTTTCCCTTGAACTAAGTGAATGATACATGTGCTTGATGAAAATGATTGTTGACCCCTCAAAAGTTGCTTTTCTTTTAGAAAAGCGGATCAAAGAACCTGTGATAGCAGGCCCTCCTGTGTACGTCAGGATACTTGCTTTTACAGGGGTAAAGAAACTCAAGACCCCATGTGGCCCTCTATGTCCTCAAGACTGGCCCTTTGACTGAATCCAAATTGGTCTTGAGGCCCCTGCAAATATTTGGATGGGGATATGTCATTTTGGATGAGTCTGGAACCTTGTCTTTTACAGAGACCCCAAAAGAATTTCATAGACTTGGACAAGCTGTCCCCACCACCACACTGTGATGCCAGCCCCAACCCTGCATCCCCAGAAGAAATGCAGCTTCTTAACCAAGAGCCAAATTGTCCATCCCATGTGAGGCCTGAGTGGTGCCACTGTGGGCAATGCCGCCCATCCCAACTCCCAGAAAGCAGAAAGTTCATAGAGGAGCTCTGCTGTCGCAGGCAAGAGGGTCCCTGCATCACCACCTCAGTCCTATTTGAGGAGTTGGTTCTCTCCAGGTCCACACTACACTTTATCTTGCTCTACCAAGAGCCCTTGCTCGATCTGGATGCAGACTCCTTGAACGACCAACTCCGTCGCTGTGCCTATAAGCGCTATATTGACTGGCGCTTTGGCTCCAATGACATGGCCAGCTTTGCTATCCTGCCTGGCTGTTGTCGGTGGAAGATCCGGGATCGCTTTCCCAAAAAGGACAGAAAGTACATGGGCTTTAGGAGTTCTAGCAGATAACAACCGGAGAGTCAGTACTCCTAAGAAGTAGTCTTTTAATGATTTATCCATCTGAAGAACTATATTAAGATTGGGAAGAGGAAACATGAGCTTTTCTGCCTTGGAGATGTCCGTAGCAGGATTCAAAACAATAGATTGAGAGTAAGGAGACCAGGGTTCTAGTCCCAGCTCTGACAATTTGGTAGCTACTTGTTTGGTCAAAGCAAATTCCTTAGCTTCTGTATACCCGCCTAGCTTATCAGCCTTGGCAGCTTTATAGAGATAGTCTCTGGTCTGTCTTTGTATACTGGTGGTATCTAGGTGGTGCAATGAATTGAGTTCTGGACCTGAAGTCAGAAAGACCTAAGTTAAAATCTGCCCTCATATACTTTTCCTAGCTGTGTGAATCTGGAAAAGTCACTTGACCACTATCTGTCTCCGTTTACTTATCTGTGAAATGAAAGTGACAATAACACTTGCCTACCTCTCAGGATTGTTGTGAGGCTAAAATGAGATCGTTTGTAAAGCTTTGTTCAAACCTTAATGTGCTATAGAAATGCTGGATGTTAGTCTAATTATCAAAATTTTTATCCATTCCAATATACGAAGCACGAAGCAAAAGCTGTGAGTGAATGTTAGACTTCTTGGTGCATCAAAAAAACTACCATACTTGACGGTTTTGATACTGACCTGAGAAAGTGAAGCATTAAGGAATATGTGTGAAAACACAATGGCATCTTGTATTCTTTTGTTTACTGCTATTTGCTACTCCCAGCCCTGAAACTGTACAGAGAAGAAAAATCCCATTGACCCCACACCAAGGCCATGAGAGCAAGCGTCCACTTCCCTAGGGAGCATAATCTACTTAAGAGGTCTACCATGAGGTCAGCCAGAGCTCTGCATCCCATCCCTCCTGTCTTTTCATCTCCCTTCACTCCTCTCTATCAATAAGATACCCAGAGATTTCCAAAATGTAGATTTTGAAGCAGTAGCAATGGTGTCCACCTCATTTCTCCACCAATCATTCCTTTAGAATCCCTGAGAACCGAGAAAACTGGGGGCACATTATTAATGCATGTCATAGAAGGACTTATTCTATATATCATGCAAAAGCTTGGAAGCTGGCTTTTGCTGCTGTATTTCATAATGGATCTATAGATCCTGGAGCTTACATGTCGCAGATGGTGAATGTAAGACAACCTACAAGCCCAAATCAAGATCCATTGTTTCTTCTATCTGCATCCTAAAGAAAACTGAAATGCTTGTTGTCTTCTATCTTTGACTCCAGATCAAAGGTCCTGCTGGTTATAAAATAGTTTTTAATAAATCTGTATATAAGTTTTGTACATAAGCTGTCTTTTATTTCTTTGACATAGCACTGGTGTACCATGAAATTACTCAAAAATTTAGAAAGCATTTGTTGCTAAATAGTAGGAAAAATGGATAGAGGCATCTGATCACTTCTTCTGCCCCTAAAAGTCCTATGAATTCATAAATTAAGTCACTATGTGACAGAGAGATTATGAAAATAAAATAAGACAATATTCATGAAAATTCTTTGAAAAAAACTGGAATAGGAATTCTTCGTTCCAATGGTACCTCTAACAAATCTCCTACTTATATGACCTTTGGTCACTCTTCAATTTCTTTGCCAGTAAAATGAGATGACCTCTGAAGTTACTTCCAATTCTAAAAAATTATGATTCAAAGTTAAAAGTGCTATAGAAATGTAAAGGTAAAATCACAAAGTTAGAAGAAGCCTCAGAGGACATCTTGTCCAATCTAAACTGAAAATTCTCTCTAAAACTTCCCTAACAAATGACCATTCAACCTTTCTTTGAGAAGCCCTAATGAAGGGGAGCCTAACACCTCCTGAGATAACCCATTTCACTTTGGGATAGTCATAACTGTCAGTAAGTTTTTCCTCATATTAATCCTGCTTACACTTTCTGAAACTTCCATCATAATAGGACTGGCTCCTCTTTCTGCCTGTTGGCACCAAATGGAACAAGCCTAATCCCTCTTCCACATGATCCCTCTTCCCTCAGATGCTTGAAGATCACTAACAAATTCCTTCCAACTCTCCCCTTCTGTGGGCTAAACATGCCTAATTCCTTCAATGGATCCTTACACACCATGAAGAGGAGGTCCTCTATCATCTTTGCTGCTTTCCTCTGGACAGTCCAGCTCATCAATGTTCTTCCTAAAATGTGGCACCCAGAATTGAGCTCCATGTTTGTTCTGAGCAACACTAAGTACAGAAAGTTGCACTTCTGTTAATGCAGCCAAGATGGCACCAGTTTTCTTGGATTCCACATCACATGGTTGACTCACATGGAGCTTATCATTCCCCTCAGACTCCTAGGTCTTTTGCAGATGTTCAATCATTAAGCTTCTCTCATCTTGTGTGTGTGTGTGTGTGTGTGTGTGTGTGTGTGTGTATTATATACATTCTTCTTTATATTATGTATATTCTTAAAAATCCATTACATTTGACCCTATCACTTCAGCCCATCATTCCAGCATTGCAGCCAATAAAAATCTTTTGGATCCTGCACCTACCATCCAAAACATTGGCTGTCCATCTGTAAGTCATGGGCAAATTTGAAAAACCCATAACATATCTATGTCTTTATCCACATCGTTAATAAATACACCTTTATGTAATGATATGCAACATGTAATATTACAATATGTTATTAAATAATATATATTATATATTATGAGCAGCTGGGTGGTACAATAGATAGAACACTGGATTTTGAACCAGGAAAACTCAACTTCTTGAGTTCAAATACAGCCTCAGACACTTACTAGCTGTGTGGCCCTGGGCAAGCCACTTGCCAATGTTTGCCTCAGTTTCCTTATCTTTAAAATGAACTGGAGAAGAAAATGGAAAATCACTGCAGTATTTTGGCCAGGTAGATTATCTCCAGTGAAGGAAGAAGACTTGAACAGTTGTGATACCTAGCAGTTCATAGCATATAAACTCCAAGAGATACTCCAGTTGTAAAACCTATGTCTATACACAGATAACCAAAGATTAAGCCAGATGAACTAGAGATCTCAAGGAGGTAATTGTGACCTTCCAGATATCACTGAAGTGGTTGGGGGTGGGGAAAATCATGTCTAGATTATGATTCTGTCTAGGTATAACTTAACCAAAAGAAACAGGATGGATAAAAGGGAACATGGGGTAGCCTTTTATGTTAAGAAGATGTGAGTGTTGTAAGACATAGAAGGGGATGGATAGGTTCCTCCCTACCAAAAACAGAAGAGAACAGAAGGAAATCTAGAAGGAATCACGGACTAGTAGGACAGCTTTGAAAATTACATGTAGACTCTATGATATATTTAAACACAAAAGCAAGATCTCTCTTCATAATAGAAAACCTCCATTCCATGCACTATTATCACCTGTTCTATGAGTATGGGAAAGCTCATTTTATTTGGCATTTGTTGAGTTCTGGTTTTGGTAGCTGTTGTATTAACAAATGCAGGGGGGTGAAGGAATATTCACATGAGGTCATCTAGGAACCAGATCTGCCTAATTCTAACAAGAAAGATTGTGTCCACTGGAACAGAAATGATAGAAAACTTGATATAATAGAAATGATAGAAGAAAATTATAGAAAACCCTCGTAGAATTTATAATAGAGAAGATGAAATCTTGAGTATTCACATGTAGGGTGTTGTTATTTTTTAGTCATTTCAGTCATGTCTGACTGTCTATGATCCCACTTGGGGTTTTCTTGGCAGAGATACTGAAGTGGTATGCCATTTCCTTTTCCAGCTCCTTTTACAAATGAGGAAACTGAGGCAAATAGGGTTAAGGGACTTACCTAGGGTCACACAGCTAGGAAGTGTCTGAGGTCAGATTCCTCAACTGAATTAGAAAGGGAGTTTAGGACTGGGTGGCTGAAAAGTGGCCCTGGATACCCTTAAAAACTGGAGTCAGTGGGCCCATTGAAAGTTCTGGATCAGAAGAGTGTTGAGTTTGGCTCCTGTTTCTATACTAGGGCAGTACTATAGGAGAGGGAAGAGGGGCTTCCTCTCTTCTCCTCCCTCTCCATAAATTGCAGTTGAACTACTTGCCACTAGGAGACATCCTATCCAGTAGTTCAAGAATTCATTGGTTAGAGTTCAGCCAGGAGTCATCAATCAATAGAGTTATACTCTCCAGTTGGACACAGACCCAAAGAGGAAGAGAGAAAGTCAGATGAATCATTCCTTTCAAAGTCTACTGCATGTAGACTTTCTGGTTCAGTGGCCAAACTCTGAAGATGTAGTCTTTCCCCTCCTCCCCTCCTCCAGACAATCACAGGGCAAGGAGTTCTAATCTATTCCCATTCAGGATGTGTTGCATCATCCCAAAGTACCAGGTCCTTCAGCTTTGAAGGACTTGGAAGTCCTTGGATGTTGCCAAGGGAGCAGCCTCAGGCTCTTACTAGCTGTGTGACCCTAGGAAAGTCACTTCACCCTGTTTGCCTCAGTTTCTTCATCTATAAAATGAGCTGGATGAGAAAATGGCAAACCTCTCCAGTATCTCTGCCAAGAAAATCCCAAATGGGGTCATGAAGAGTTGGATGCAACTGAACAACATCCATGTGTCAGGCATGGTGCTAAGTACTGGGGAAACTAATACCAAAAAATCCAGTCCCTGCCCCCAAGATGCCTAACCATCTAATGGTAGAAGGCACTATGAAAAAGTAAGCTGAAAAGGTGGGAGAAAGGTTTCTAATTGACTTGAAAATACATTGGATTTAAGTGAGGCAGATCTGCATACTTATTATGTGCCAGACACTGTACTAAATGTTAGAAGTACAATTACAAGGACTATCTCTGCCCTCAAGAAGCTTACATCCTAATATTAGGTGAAGAAAACAGTCTAAGCAGAGCATGAAAGTAGAAAGGTACAAGATCTCTGGAAGGGAATGGATCACTTTAGTGAAGCATCTGGCAGACTACCATTTTTGGTGACAATGGAAAGCCATACCCAGCTGTGCTTAACTCACCTTCTGTTTCCTTTTTCCAGAGTGGAATTATAGGAATTGAGACCTACTGGCCCTGCAGCCAAGACCCCTAGTCCCATCCCTGAGAACCAAAATGCAGCTTCTGATACCTCGATGGCAAGAGGAGGAATAAGTGCATCCCGACAGCAAACGGATGGCGACAGTTTTATCAGGATCTTCCAGGTATATCAAACTATTTATTTATTTTATAAGTCATAAGTTGGCCAAGCCTTTCAGTCTTGGGCTCCTGTTTGAGCAGGAAGAACAAGGTATGCTGGAAAGAACCATAGATTTGGAGTCAGACCATCTGGACTTGAATTCTGGTTCTTCTGCTTAGTATCTGAATGATCTTAGTCAAATTATCTTCAGGCCTTGGTCTTCTCATCTGTAAAACCAGAGGGTTGGATTAACTGGCCTCTGAGGTTCCTTCCTGCTTGAGATGCTGGATCCTTTGATCACTTTTAACAAGTACAAGCCTTCCTATCTAAGACAGGCGTTACCTCAGGGTCAAGATCTCCTTGTACCTAACATATTTGCCAAACTAACTTCACCTCCTCTAGGGACTTGTAAAATGTTAGGGGATTATGTTGATGCTAGTCTGGGACATCTTATCAATGAGGAAACTCAGGTTTGTAGCTGGCGTCAGAGGTAGGACAGGATTGACTCAAGCTGACTCAAGACCAGTTGTCTATCCAAAACCTCCTGGAGAGATTAGAAGCAACTCTGGGCCTAGGTTTTCTTATGTGAAAAATGACAGAATTTGGCCAGAAGGTCTCTAAGGTCTCTTTCTAACTGCTATACTGCTCAGTCTCTTACAGCTCTACAATGCTATGTTTTGTATTTGTTTCACCTCCAAGCTATCATAAACACACACACACACACACACACATACACATACCCCTACCCCTGCAAGCTTAGTGAAGGACTGGGCACACTGAATTTTAGTCATTTTTCAGTCATGCTCCACTCTCCATGACCCTATTTGGGGTTTTCTTGGCAGAGATACTGGAATGATTTGCCATTACCTTTTCCAGTTCATTTTACAGATGAAGAAACGGAGGTTAACAGGGTTAAGTGATTGAGTGTAGATGTCTGAGGCTGGATTTGAACTCAGGTCTTCTCGGCTCCAGACCTAGAACTCCATCCATTGCACAACTTCGCTATCCGAGTGTATACCAAAGGTGGTCACTTAATGCTTTAGGGTTTAGGACTTATTTGTACATAGTTATTTGTATATTATCTCTTCCATTACACTGTGAGCTCCTTAAGGTCAGGGACAATGATTTTGCCTCTTGGTATCCCCAACACCTAGCACATAGTAGGTACTTAATAAATACTAATTGACTGACTAGAAGATGTTGTGTTTCAACTTTAAGCAGCCTCTAAGAAATTAAACTGATTCCTTGCTTGGGCGGTCCTTGCACTTATCAAGTGAATAAATGCCTCCTGTGTGCCAGGGACTGTGCTAAGCACTGGGTATACAGAACAGAAGCAAAAGACAGTCCCTGCCCTCTAGAAGTTCAGAGACAAAATAGGAGAGATATGAAGCAAACAAGTAAGTATAAATAAACTATATACAGGACAAACAGGCAATAATTAACAAAAATAAAAAGGCATCTTCTTTCTCTGTGTATCATTAGAATTCCTTCCAGCACCCTGAAGCAACTTGGGCATTTGCAGTTCCATAAATTTCTTGAGACACATTGTCGATCCCTTTGGTTTCTGCCAATTAGTAGAAAGCTAGGGCATGATCTGAGATGCCCTGTCTGCCTCCTGATGAGAGTTTTGGAAACCCTTAAGGAGCAATCTGTCTAGTAGATGTTAGCAACACTCTTAAAATCTCCAAGCAAAGACAACTCCTTGTGAGCTGATGGGTCCTCTGGAAAAAAGAGACAGTTCAGATGATGGTCGTTTTTAAGAATAAAATGTGAGGAGAATGGTTTTGCTGGGTAACTGAGCAACAAGAAAAAGCCTTTGTAGAAAGATAAAAAGGTGATATATGATGGGTGACCAGAAAAATCTCTTCTTAAAATAATAACAAAGAGGTTTATCAGCTAAGAAAATGCAAGTTATTCCCAATAAATGACACATTGATTTGTAGAGGGAATATTTGTATTAAAAATGCTTTTGAAAATACTCCTGGTAAAGTCATTTTGGTGCTCCAATGGGGCGTTAAAAATGGATTCCACTGTGCAAACTTTTAGAAACACACAATAATAAAAGCTAGCATTTATGTAGCAGTATAAAGTTTGCAAAGAGCTTTAATCACATTATCTCATTTGGTTCTCACAACATCCTTGGGAGGTAGATGCTGAGAATATCCTCATTTTACTGATGAGGAAACTCAAGCTATGAGAGGTTAAGTGATTTGCCTAGACCAGAGGTTCCCAAACTTGTATGGCCTATTGCCCCTTTAAAAAAAATTACTCAGTGCTACCCTGGAAATCTACTTTCTTTAACCATTTAACAATTTTTTGAAATTTGCATCAGTTCAAAAAACATAAAATAGTTTTAAAAGACTTATCTTAAATTTAATAATTTATTGTAACTTTGTGGGGTTTTTTCCTGCATTGAAATTTTGATAATGCAATATTGTATCATGTAACCATATAGTATCATGTTGTAAACAACTCATTACACATACATATTCCTACCAATGTATGTTGGACTTCTGACAATACATTACAGGCTCACCTGCCAACACTCGCTTGTTAAGACCTTTCAGCAGACTTGACTAATGATTGATTATAACTTGCATTTTGTGTGTTTATTTGGAAAATAATATAATAACTATGATTTTAACCCTGTTACACAACAGACAAAATATATGAACAGGTTTTCAAAATTTTCTTATCTTCTTTCCTTACTCTTTCACTGCCCCCTTATTTTTATTCAATGCTCCCCAGTTGCACTTGAGGCTACTACTGACCTCTGGATCATTCCGGCACCCCTCAGGGCACAGTATTGCCTACTTTGGGAACCTATGGTCCTAGAGACAAAGTTAACAAGGATCTGAAGTAGGATTTGAACTCAGGTTCTCCTCACTCCAAGTGCAGTGCTCTGTCCACTAATGCCACCCAGGTAAAGCAGGACACATCCAAATGGGGTTCTGAAAAATGCCAGAGTCAGAGAATTTTGAAGTCAGAAGGGACCTTAGTGAAGGTCTTGTCAAACCTTTTCATTTCCTATCTCAGAGGTTCTTCACATTCTCTGTGTCCTAGGCAGTCTTTGAAGTTCATGGACCCTTTCTCAGAATAGTGTTTGTAAATGTGCAAAATAAAGTGTTGGACTGACAAAGGAAGCCAATTATAGTAAAAGATAGTTATCAAATATTAAAAGGTTCAAGGACCCCACATTAAGAATTCCTGTAAGATAAAGAAAGTAGGGCATAAATCTGACCAACGGGATTTCACAATCTCGGGATTGGAAGTCAACAATCCCTTCAGTGGTATTACTTATATGGGACACAAGAAACCTTTGTTGAATGCTTTGTTGAAATGTAGGTCAACTATAGCTAAAGCGTTCCATTAGTCTGACAGTATAGTGTAGCCCTATACCAAAAAAGGCAATAGGGTTAGTCTGGCATGACATGTTCTAAGTGACTCCAAATCATTCTTAACATAATCCTCTTTGAATTTAATGTCGGTAAGTTGACCCTGCTTCTACTTTTTAAAAAATCTGGGTTGGTCAATGAGTTTCTGTAAGGGGTCTGGAATTCTCGGGTTATCAGGGTCATGATGCTCTCGGGAGAAATCTCTTGAGATGACATGTCCTTGCATGACTTACGTAATGGACCACCCTTATGCAATAACCAACCTTCACAGTTATCTTAAGCAAGAACAACAGCCAAGCACGTAAGTTGAGCACACAGTGTTTACAAACTTCTGGCATGTATGCAAGTAGAATGCTTATATATATTTTGAGCTAGCTGAGAATAAATGGAATGCATACCATCCTTGTTCCCACCTCATTCATTCGTGCCCGGAAGAAAGATCTCATGCAAGATCTTTGGGAACTTAACAAGTTTCCTATACAATCATATCAATATTTTTAGCTACCTTCCCATTTTATTCTTCCCTAGAATAATTTCCCTTTGATTTTTCAGAATTTCATTCATAAGAGCCTCCCCATCCATTGACTGATGTCTTCTGCAGATTATTAAGTTACTAAATCCTACCAATTCTTTCCTCAGAATCTTTCAAATCTTCTCTCCTAAAATCTATAACAGACTATTTCAGACCTTTCTTTCCTTATCTACCACAAATCTTATGATGGAGTGGTTATTTGCACACACACACACACACACACACACACACACACCTGACAGATTTTATCTTCTTTTGCTGTAGCCCCTGCTTGCACTAAAATCAAATCCAAATAGGAACTATTCATATTGCTTCTACATCTTTTGAAGAATGAAATTATCATTGCAATGGGGCAAGAATTGATGACCTGCTCTTTGCTAGGCAAAAGAAGAGCAGACATCAAGATAGTGGAAGAAGTAGCTTATCACTCCATCATGCCTCTCTGTTGGATGTGTAACCTTGGGCCAATCACCTACCCTCTGCTTCTTTCAGTTTCCTCATCTGTAGAATGGGGTTAATAAAAAGAACCTACCTCCCAGAGTTGCTGTGAGAATCAAATGAGGTCATATTTGCAAAGTGATTTGCAGATCTCAAAGTGTTATACAAGTGCTCACTATTATAATTATTTCTAATGCATCTAAAATTTCTAATTCTACATCTAACATTTCTAACATAAATATCAATAAATATATCCCACACAAACAAAATCTCTTTGAGTTCAATAATTTTTAAGAGGGTAAAGGGGTTGTGAGACCAAAAAAGATTTGAGAATCACTAATAAGGTCTGTTTCCAACTTTCTAAAACTCTCAGTTGCCAAGAAGGAGAACCTACATTGACAGAAGGACTTTCCTCACCTGGGAATTCTCTATAGTAAAGGTATCACTGGACTAGTTCCTATCCCTTAATGGCTCTAGCACTATATTGAGACAAGTATTTAATATTCAGTGCTATGTATTATTGGGATCAGGCTGTGAGGTAGCACAGGGGATAAGCACTGGACTTAATCAGGAAGATGAATTCAAATCCTGCCTCAGACACTAGTTGGGTAACCCTAGGCTAGTCATTTAACCTCTCTGTGCCTCAGTTTCCTCATCTATAAAAGGGGTTTAATGATAGCACCTACCTTCCAAGGGATCACATGAGATAATAAAGAGCTTTGCAAACCTTAAAATATTATACAAATGCTCAATAACGTCATTCTATTATCATTATTTGATCTATATAAATACTAACTATTATCAGGGACTTTGATTTCTTCATTTTTGTGTTCCAAGATGTACCAATTGGACAGTTGGTCAATAGTTAGTCAACAAGCATTTATTAAGCACCTGCCATGTGACAAGAGCTATCCTAAGCACTGGGGACAGCTTCTTTTTTTAAGAGCAGCTTTGCATTTTAATGATAGAAAGTGTCACGCATAATTTTCCCATACAGGATATTATCAGGATCCAAAGTCAGGAATGAAATTAATTGGGCCAGATTCTCTCAAAGGATGAGATGCTTTGATCTTTCATTTTTACTGCTGTTCTGTGATATTTTTGGAAACGAGACTGTCACTGGCTTCATGGGAATGAAAATTGCTTGCTTTTGAGTCATGCAGTCTTATTCTCCTGTGGTTGCATCCAGTTGCCCCAAGAGCTCCCAGAACCTCATCTCCAGGCATGCCCCCAGCACATTTTCACCACCATCTGTGGGTCCCCTGATCAACTGGACTAGAATCAACTTCTAACATCTGGGTGGCCAGAACCAACCAAACAGAGCAGGCTATAGATAGGAAAGTCTGGACACAAACAGAAGTTTAATTAATTTCAGAGTGAGGAAAATGACACACTCATGAAGAATCCCCCCCTGCCCCCAAGAAGCAGGGCTTAACATGCTGAACTGACAGGTCTTGTATACATCCTGGACTGGACCATGACATAATCATTGTTAGGTCTTTAGTTACTGTTCCAATAGGCCCTGTGGGAACAGCATTTTCTCAGGGCTTGAGGGTCATGCCCACCCTCTGGGGTAGAGAACCACAGTTTTATAATAAGAACAGGAATGTAGTACCTGTCAGTGACAAGAAAGAGAGACTGTGAATATGTGAGTGATGGCCCTAAGAAATAGAGGGAAATAAATCCTTCAATGAACACCTGGTGCTGGTCCAAGTAATATCCTTTGCCAGAGGGTAATATAATCCTGAGTGCAAAGCATTGTTGTTATACCAAGCTCAGGACACAGCCTTCTTGTTTGCCCTTAGCTCTGGGAAACAGGATATCTCCAAAATATTTTGACACCCCAAGAAGAAAACCATGACCTGTTTTCTCCTCACTCTCCCTTGGGGCTGTGCGAGAGATGGTCATGAGACCCTGGGGAAGCCGTCCTGTGCCTCCTCCCACAGGAAAATACATCCTTTTTTTAACCTACTGCATAAGAATAACATCCTAGGAAGAGGTGTATCCTCTATTTTGTGGGGCTCTTAATCACTGTCTATCCTGTGCTAATTATTATTTTTTCTTTTTAAAATTAATTTATTTTTAGTTTTTGACATTCACTTACACAAAATTTTGAGTTCCAAATTTTCTCCCCCTCTGTCCCCTACCCCTACCCTGTGACAGCATGTATTCTTATTACTCCTTCCCCCAATCTACCCTTCCTTCTATCACTCCTCCTTTTTCTTATCCCCTTCCCTTCTATTTTTCTGTAGGGCAAGATAGATTTCTATATCCCATTGCCTGTATATCTTATTTCCCAATTACACGTAAAAACAATTTTTAACATTTGTTTTTAAAACTTTAAGTTTCACATTCTCTCCTTCCTCCCTCACCACACACCCTCCTTGAGAAGGCAAGGAATTTGATGTAGGTTATACATGTGTAGTCATGCAAAACACTTCCATAATAGGCATGTTGTGAAAGACTAAATATATTTCCCTCCATCCTATTCTCTCCCCTATTCTCTCCTTTGAACTTGTCCCACCTTCTGATTACCTCTCCCCCCATTTGCCCTCTTTTCTATCATCCTCCCCTCTTATTCCCTTCCTCCTTACTTTCCTGTAGGGTAAGATAGATTTCCATGCCCAATTGAGTATGTATGCTATTCCTACCTTCAGCCAAATGTGATGGGAGTAAGGTTCACTCATTCTCTCTCACCTTCTCCCTCTTCCCCTCCATTATAAAACCTTTTTCTTGCCTCTTTTATGTGAGATAATTTATTCCATTATACCTCTCCCTTTCTCCTTCTCCCAGTACATTCCTATCTCTCACTCCTTAATTTTATTTTTTAGATATTATCCTTCCATATTCAACTTACTCTGTGCTCTCTCTCTGTATGTATGTATATACATGTACATATGTGTATATACACATACATGTATGTGTGTATGTATATATGTGTGTATCTGTATATACACACACATGTATATCTATACATATAGATAGATAGGTAGATAAATATAGATATATATCCCCTCCAACTACCGTAATACTGAGAAATGGTCTCATGAGTTACCAATACGATCTTTCCATGAAAGAATGTGAACAGTTCAACTTTAATAAGACCCTTATGGTTACTCTTTCCTGTTTACCTTTTCATGCTTCTCTTGAATCTGGTATTTAAAAGTCAAATTTTCTATTCAGGTCTAGTCTTTTCATCAAGAATGTTTGAAAGTTCTCTGTTTCACTGAATATCCATTTTTTCCCCTGCAGGACTACACTCAGTTTTGCTGTGTAGGTGATTCTTGGTTTTGCTCCTAACTCCTTTGACTCCCAGAATATCATATTCCAGGCCCCCTGATCCCTTAATGTAGAAGTCGCTAAATCTTGTGTTATCCTGACTATGTTTACACAATACTTGAATTATTTCTTTCTGGCTGCTTGCAATATTTTCTCCTTGACCTGAGAACGCTGAAATTTGGCTACAATATTCCTAGGAGTTTTCCTTCTGGGATCTCTTTCAGGAGGTTATCAAGGGATTCTTTCAATTTCTATTGTCCCCTCTGGTTCTAAAATATGAGGACAATTTTCTTTGATAATTTCTTGAATAATGATGTCTAGGATCTTTTTTCATCATTGCTTTCAAGTAGTCCAATAATTTTTAAACTTTTCTGCTGGAATTATTTTTTAAGACAGTTGTTTTTCCAATGAGGTATTTCACATTGTTTTCTATTTTTTCATTCTTTTAGTTTTGTTTTATTTTTCTTGATTTTCCACAGAGTCATTAGCTTCCATGTGCTCCATTCTAATTTTTAAGGAATTATTTTCTTCAATGATCTTCTGAACCTCTTTTTCCATTTGACCAGTTCTGCTTTCTAAGGTATTCTTCTCCTCGTTGGTTTTCTGGACCTCTTTTGTCATTTGTGTTAGTCTATTTTTAAGGTGTTATTTTCTTCAGTATTTTGGGGGGGTCTCCTCTAGCAAGTTGTTGACTCATTTTTCATGGTTTTCTTGTATCACTCTCATTTCTCTTCCCAATTTTTCCTCTATTTTCTTACTCGATTTTCAAAATTCTTTTTGAGCTGTTTCATGACTTGAGACCAATTCATATTTTTCTTGGAGGCTTTGCATGTAGGAGCTTTGACTTTGTTGTCTTCTTCTGGTTGTATGTTTTGATTTTCAGCAAAGTAAGATTCTACAGTCTGATTTTTTTGTTCTGTTTGCTCATTTTCCCAGCCAATTACTTGACTTTTTAGCTCTTTGTTAAATCAGAACTTTGCTTCCAGAATGGAGAGGGCACTGTCCCAGGCTTTAGGGATTTTGTACAGCTGTCTTCAGAGATATTTCTAGGGATCTGTAAATTTTTAGTTCTTCCAAGGTTGTATGATCAAAGAAGAGGAGTTTATTCCTCTCCTGATCTGTGCTCTGGTCTGTGAGTAACCACAAACATTCTTTTCTACCTTAGGACCGGGAGGAGGTTTCCCTCTCCATTGCTGCCACAAGCTCAACCATGCCAGCTCTCGTCCTTGCCCCAGTACCACCACCCAGGACCATGACCCATATCAGGCAAAGCAAGAGAATCCTGCCTCAGTGCCAGTAACGAGATCCCAGCAGTCTCTCTCTGATCAGCCACCATCTGTGGACTGAGAGCTCCAGAAGTAACCACTGCTGCTGCTGAGGCCACCACCACCACGCCAGAGCTGTGGCCTTACCACGCTCTTCTCTTTCCCAGGTCTGATAGACATTTTCCACTGACCCTCCAAATTGTCTTCAGAGTTTTTGGATTGAAAAGTTTGGAAATCTCTTCAGCTGCCAATGATTCAGTCCCCTGAGGCCTGCTCTGACCTAGTCTGTGCTGGCACGGCCCACACTGGACTGTGCTCCACTCCCACGCCAGTGCAATAGACCTTTCCTGTTGACCTTCCAGGTTGCCTGGGGCTGGAAATTTGTTTCATTCTGTCATTTTGTGGGTTCTGTTGCTCTGGAATTTGTTTAGAGTCATTTGTACTGTTATTTGAAACTGTTTGGGGGAGAACTCAAGAAAGTCCCTGCATTCACTCCACCATTTTGGCTCTTCCCCTACCCTGTACTAATTAGACTGTTAGATCTATTACTCCGTCAGAATCAGTATATTCCTGGTTCATGCTGAATTTTATATGACAGCCATATTTTAAGACTGACATCATGTTCTCCATCTTGTTTCAAGTCCCATCACTGACCCATCCTGCCTAGGTGATTCTGGGAAACTCACTTCACCTCTTAAGGCCCCTCTCCATGCCCCTGACAACTCTCAAAGGCTAGAGATGGTAGAACAATTGAAGATCTGCTTTACAAGAAGGTATTTCTTTATCAAAGTTCCTTTTACATCACTTCAATTGAAAGTACCATCCAAAACCAAAAAAAACTAAATCTTCTTTCCTCCAGTCTAAATATGACTAGTTTTCTACTAATACTAGAGAGTCAGTCAGTCCACAAGCATTTATTGAGCACCTACTATGTGCCAGGCACTGTGCTAAGCACTGGGGGTTTAAAAAATGGTAAAAAAAAAGACAGTCCCTGCCCTCAACGAACTTGCAGTGTAAAGGGAGCTCTGACATGCATCTTCTCTCCTTTTAAACAATTCCCTTTCAGGGACATGGTTGAACTCCACTAGACCTTGGACATAAGGAAAAACTTTCTAATAAGGACAGCTGCCCTAAAGTGGCCTGGGCTGCCCATAAGGAAATGATTCTTTCTTAATAAAAGAAATAAAAATAAAATAAAATTCAAGCATAAACTGGATGACCACTTGTAGGGACAGAAGAGAAGGCATCCTCAGTCATCTACATCTGTCAGTCAACTTGCATTGATTAACTCCAGGATGTCAAACTGGTCTTCTGTTTTATATACAAGTCCATTGGTTTGTCAATTCTTTCAGCCAATAATAAGAAAGTTCCTGTGTGACATCATCTATCTTTATTCAATGATCAAAATACTTTCATCCTTTCAAATTAATTAAGGATTGCATCACCCTAGTTTACGCATTTGGTTACTTTATTCAATAGAGCTCTCTAGATCTTCTGGTGTGTGTGTGTGTGTGTGTGTGTGTGTGTTCTACATTAATTGGGCTGGGAGTTTCACCCTTCCATATGCAAAGACACTCTGGTTGGACAGAGACCTCTAAAACAACATTTTGATCTATTTTTATTCTATTTTTTTGGTAATATTCCACAAACAAAAAAGCATAGCGAAATCTTGTATTTTCAACATCTTTCACAGTCGATTGTGTGATGATAAAGTTTCAGTCTACCATGGAATAATGTATTCTCTTCCCTCCCTCATACTGTAATGGACAGGTTAATTATTGGAATAACAATTTTATATAGATAGAAAAGGGGACATATAGGTCATCAGCTCTTGATACTTCCATAGTAATGAAGATGTCTGAGTTGGGCTTTCTTCCCCCATACCTTTGGCCTCTTTCCCTTCATAAGGTATTTTGTGACTCAGTCCCTTGACTTTCTCCCTCAAAGCTCTGTCATCTCAAGCATAAATCTTCTCCATAGACCCAATCCCATCTTTCTGCTTGTCTCCTTTTTGTTTTTTTCTTTCCAAAGCACAACTGGGACTGTGATGTTCAAACAATATAAGACCATTTTTATAATATCAATATTCTACCCAGGGTTGTCCTAGAGCCATGACTTGTGGAACACTGTAATCTCCAAAGAGTTTAAAATTACTATTACCCAGATGAGGACAAAGAAGTATAGTAGATATAATAGACTTTTATAGATTACAAACAAGCAACTGTTCAGAAGACCAGAAGTAAAATGTGTCACTAAACAAATGTATGAATGAGAAGGAAGATGGGCTGACTATACAGCAAGAGGTCAGATTACACCATTGGAAAGTTGGTACATTCCATTGGTATCTTTGGGATGTCAAGAGAAATCAAGAAACCAATTCCACCCACCCACCCATACTGGATGGTCCCCCATGGCAAACTAATGAGAGAGCAAAGAGGAGTCACATGATTTGGGCAAGCATGGATACTTTGCAATCTAGAATTTAGGAAAGAAACTTCAGATTGATAAAATCACAAATCAATCTGAATATTTGATTTGTAAATATCTTATTGGCAGGTCTTATGTAGCAAGGCAGTGTGGGAACAGCAATGACCATGAAATCAGAGGAGCTGGGTTTGTTCATTCTGGAAGAGGACCATGACATGAGAAAGGTGGTGCCAGGACTTGCAGGTGAATTGGATTTAAGTGAGGAAGGCTGTGCAAGGTCACTTGGATACAGCTTGGATACAGCCCATGACTCAGTAACCTCACCAGTAAAATGAAGGGGTTAGATTCAATCATCCCAAAAGGTTCCTTCCAACTCCAAATTTTATTTCTCATATTTTCATACACACCAATAGTATCTAATAAAAACTTGAATGTATAACCAACAAAGATGCATTACTGTCAGGAAGTGTACCCACTCAAAGATAGGAACATTGACAAGCACACACAGAAAAGTGGTAAAGCTTAAAGTGTTCTGTTTTTCACATTTCTTTCCACATACAAAAAAGTGAGTCTGAATGATGGGTGTAGTCAGAGTTGTAACCCACAGCTGCAACCACAGTGGGTAATTGTGGCCTGTCCCTCATTTGGGTAGACCAGGGTTCCGTGCTGAAAACTCAAGAAGAATTAGGTCTTGCTACTCAACTTCTTGGCACTGTCAAATTGTCTTTTTTTTTTCTTTTAAAATCATTTATTTTTACTTTTTTTTTGAGTTCCAAATTCTCTCCCTTCTTCCCATCTATTGAGAAAACAAGCAATATTTCAATTATATATGTAAGATCATGCAAAACTTATTTCCATGTTAGCCAGGGTACAAAAAGAAAAGGCAAGAAAAATAAAGTTTAAAAGTTATATTTCAATTTGCACTCAGAGTTCATCAGTTCTCTCTGTGGAGGTAGATAGTGTATTTCATCATGAGTCCTTGGAACTGTCTTGGATCACTGTATCAATCAGAAAAGCAAAAGTTTAGAGAACTTTCTGAATCCTCAATTCTCTCCTCTTTAAAATAAGGGAGTTAAATGAAATCTCTAAGTCCCCTCCCAGCCCTGACATCCTCTGTTGTAAGCTTCCTCCTCGATCTGATGTTCTGAAGACCCTTCCAGTCCTGACATTCTATGCTTTCTGTTTTCCTAATTATAAAGGAAAGGCAACAACACCTGACCTAGGTTCCTCACCGGCCTGTGTATGAATCAGTTGTGAAAAGAGTTTCTAAGTGCACTCCATGCATGTGCAGTGGCCTCCACACTGTGCCTGCCTCCCTTTCCCTCCATGCTCCCAAGCCCAATCCCTCTTCCCCTCTCTCCCATCCCTGCCTCTCAGGTAAGAGCTCCTCCACCCTCCAATACAGCTGTGGGCTCTCATGGCGAGAGGACACTTGTCCACCGAACCCATGATAGCCTCCAAGATCTCTCCCAGGTATCCCATCAACAGCCCCAGGCTATTTTCCTGCATGTGTTCTTCTGACAGGGTGCTCTTGAAGGTGGTTCTCCTAGGAGAACAGAACCTAAGCCAGGCAGAGGGGCATGGGCTGCCTGAGGGTTCAACTCAGCCCCCTGTAGCTTGGTGGGGGTCTTCTGCCCTGGGCAAGAAGGCTTAGCTGAATTCCAGTACCACATAAAGTTTAGAAGGTCTGGTTCAAATACTGACAGCTCCTTTATGTCTGTGTGATTAGGGCAAATTCCTTTACTTCTTGGGTCTTGCCCACCTATACAATGAGTGGACTGAACCAATCTCTCAGATGCTTTCCAGTTCTAAACCTAAGACAACAGTCCCACCTACAAGGCACTTAGGATCTAGATGGGGAAACCCTGATGTTAACTTACTGTGTCACCCCAGATACTTCCCCCTCTGGGCCTCAGTTTCCCCATCTGTCCTCATCAATTCCCATGGGAGGACTGAGCCTCTGGCTCTGACATTATATTCTTAACTCACTCCCAGCTCTGGAATTCTCTGTTCTAAAGCTTCTCCGGGTTTTGACATGCATGTTCCAAGGATCCTTCCAGCTCTGACAGTCTATGTATGTCCTAAGGTCCTTTCCAACCCTGACATTTAAGATTCTAAGTCCCCTTACAGCTCTAAGTCCTGTGAGGCTATGATAACATAGTCCTGCCCTCAAGGAGCTTATAGTCTAGTAGGGGGTCTCTGCCATTAATATTGTATGATCTCAGACAAGCCACCTGCCTCCTGGGAGCCTCAGCTTCCCCAGCTGTCAAATGAGCAAATGGAAGTAGCTTCTCTCTCCTCAGGCTCTAACATCCAATGCCCCAAGTTTCCCTCCAGCTCTACCATTTAATTTCTAAGGGCCCTTCCTTGCATAATTGGAAGGCTAGAATTATGTAGAATAAGATGGGGATGCCATGCAGAAGAACTCCTCCCAGTCCAGGCTCCTAGACTGTCCTGAGACCCATTTCTAGGCTACGCCCTTCCCCCCAACCCCAGGCTTAGTGGGCTTAGTGATTCAGGGAGAGCCCAGGGAAGAGTTTGGCAAGAGAGAGAAAAAGGATTGATATAATCTTAGGTGAGGCACATTGAAACATCCTTTTCTAACATGAGCTAATAAATAATCTTTCAAAAGCTTGTCTCTTGTCCATCAGATATTGGTTGAATGTTGGATAAGTTAGGGTAGAACAGCCCATCCCCAATACTTCAAATGAATAAGAAATCACGTCCTGCGGAGTGGCAACATTGCTTACCTACAGGAGGGAGGGCATCTGAGCATTTCCTAGGGATCCCTCTGCCCCCAGTGGTCCTAACCTCAGCCAAGCGGGACGTGTCCTCTCAGAGTCCAAGAAACAAAGCTACATTAAGGATCAATCACAACTATATTTAAATGGCCTAACTAAAGAAAGTAGCAGAAACGTGCTCTGTATAAATTCAGGGGGGCACATCTGGCCCTCCAATCCTTTCCTCACCAAAAACACCATGGAATAAATTAACCATTAGTCACAAATAAGTTAGAAATCAAATTCCAGGGGCATTTTCTCTGAGAAGTTCTTCTAAAAATGGACCAATGTTTCCTCTCCATTAGCCTATAAATTGGGGTTAGTTTAACAAATTGGCCACACCTGTTTTCCAAGTCTTGGAAGGAGATGCCCCGGCCCCTACGAGCCTCTCAGCTAACCGGAGGAAAGACTCCCCCTTCTCAGCATCCCCGGAGATCAGCTGCTTAGCAACCGGACGCCTCTGGGGAAATTCAATAGTTCGAGAGAAAGGATGGAAAGGGATGTCTTGAATTTGGTAGAGTGAGAGGAGTGGGCTCCGGTAGCAAAAATGCTTTGTGTATCTTACAGCTCTTTGCAAAGGTGAGCCATTATCAGCGTCTCCAATGGACGGGGAGGCGAGGGAAGAGGTCGGTGACGTACCTTCTGGTGGTCCCCAGATGGGCTTAAGCACACTTTAAGATGTGGAAGTCACTCAATATTCACCCCCCCTCCCCCTACACACACATACACACCAGGTTTCACAGGTGAAACGATAGAACTTAGATCCGGAAGGGGGTAAGGGAGAGGCTGGAGCCGTGATTTCATTGGAACTCCTTGTATATAAACTCCCTCCATGAAAGAACTGGGAAAGGAGGGGGGGAGCAAAGAGGGAGAGGAAGGGGGGGGAGAGAGAGAGAGAGAGAGAGAGAGAGAGAGAGAGAGAGAGAGACGGAGGGAGGGGGTGGATCCTTCTTCAGCTCGCGATCAGGGGCTTGGATTAGACGGTCTCGAGGGTCCCACAGTAAACTTGAGGTCCAGCCTCTGGGCCCGTCCCCCTCCCCCCACTCCAGGGCCCTCCATGGCCTCGACCCTAACCTCGGCTTGACCGTGAGCCGGTTCATAGCGGAGAATGCTCGTGTTTAAAGGAGCCGGGGCAGCCCTTGAGTGGGCGGGAGCGCAGAGCAGGCTGGAAGTCCCAGGTTCGAATCCCGCCGCTGCCCGGGCCCTGTGATCCGGGGCTGGTCATTTTAAGAGCCCCGCGAAGTTGGCCCGGGTGTCAGTGGGCAGAGGGGGAGGGGAAGCCCATCGATGCGGTCGCAGGTTCGCCCCGCCCCCGCCCATCCAATGGCCCAGGTCCAGCCCAAGCCCCTCTGGCCCCTGAGCCCTGGAGGCCGGAGGCTCCCTGGGGAGGCGGCTTCTTCTGGCCCCCGCGGGCCCAGGCTCGGCCCCCGCCCCAGCACGAGTCCGCGGCTTCGCCCGAGCTCCGGGTTCCGGGCGGGGGCGGGGCGCTGGGCGGGGCCTCGGCGGCCTTTTCCCCGGCCCCGCCCCGCCCCGGCCGGGGTGCTCTGCCTGCGCTCCCTGCGGCCGCCTCTGCCCGAGGAGCTCGGCCCGAGCCCGGCAGGCCATGGCGGGCTGCGCGGCTGCGCTGTCGAGCTTCTTCTTCGAGTACGACACGCCGCGCATCGTGCTCATCCGCAGCCGCAAAGTGGGGCTCATGAACCGCGCCGTGCAGCTGCTCATCCTCGCCTACGTCATCGGGTAAGCGCGCGCCCCGGCCGAGGCCTCCCGCCGAGCGCCGCGCGGCCCCGGGACCGGCGGAGCCCCCGCCAAGGGACCCGACCGAGGGCGCCCCCTAGAGGCTCGCCGCGGCACTGGCCCGAGCGCGGGCCCCGCGGCACGTGGGGACGGACGGGAGAGGAAAGGGTTAATGCGGAGCTGCGGCCACGCCCCCTGCGGCCGCCCGGGGCGCGCGACTCTCCGGGCTCCAGGCAGTCACGAGGCGGGAGGCCTCGGAGGAAGCTGGAGCCCGGGAGGCGGGGGAATGATTGGGGGTTTTCGCGAGAGCGGGAGAGGGGGCGGGGGGGGCTGGCTTTGTCAATTACATGGGAGCGGGGAGGGGCCGAAGTCCCTGCGCTCCATGTCCCCAGGGGCTAGGCAGCCCAGCGCCCCCACCCCAAGGCTCCGTCCTGCCCCTCCCCCAGCCGAGCCCCTCCAGGACCCCCCTTCCTTCCCAGCCCCCCTGGACGTGCCGTGTACGCCTCAGCTCGCCTCTTCATTTTGGGGGGCACCGACCAGCCCTGGAGCTTATTGTAGACGCTCAGCTCTGCCTCCCCCCACGTCGCAGGCTCCCTGCGCCCCCAGATCTGGATCTGTCTGCCCCCTCCTCACCCCTTGGACGGCCAGGTTCTGGAGCCACCAGCGGGGGAGGCAGGCGGCGACTCATTATTAACCGCCTGCTGTGTGCTTCTGCAGACGCTCTCTAGTTGTGTGACCCTGGGCATGTCACTTAAACCCTGCTTGCCTCAGTTTCCCCATCTGTAAAATGAGCCGGAGAACAAAATGGCAAACCACTCTACTATCTCTGCAGGAAGAATGGGCCAGGACTAAGACCACAGAACGGCAACCTGTGCCAGGGGCTGGGCAAAACTCAGCGGGCAAAATGGGGGCCAAAAGATGGTCCCTGCCCCGGAGGACCTGGCAGTCCAGGGTGGGAGACAACCTTCAGACATCTGGGTACAAACAAGCGCTGTCCAGGATACCTAGGAAATAACAGAGGGAAGGAACTAGGATAAAGAGGGCTTCCTGTACAAAGTGGGGTTGTGTCTGGGACGGGAAGCCTGGGGGAGAGGTGAGGAGGGAGAGTCTTCCAGGTGTGAGGGACCACCAGGAGCAGGGAGATGGGGCGACACAGTGCCTGGCTCGTAGTAGGTACTTAGTAAATGTTCATGGATTGTCGGATTGGTGTTTGTTGATGACTGATTGTTACTAGACCAGAGAAGGTGGAGGGAAGTAAGATTAGAACGATAGGATGGGGCCAGCCAGGTAAGGCTTAAAAGTCGGAGGATTTTCTGTTTGATCCTGAAGGCTATGGGCAGACCTTGGAATTTATTGGTGACCACATGAGACTGGCACCTTAGGTGGAAGATGGGCCGGGATGGGAAAAGACTGGAGGCAGGCACGCAGGCAGACCCCACCAGCAGCTATCGTAATGGTCCAGGCATGAGAGGATGTACAACGGGGGTGTCAGAGGACAGAAGGGGGCGATTAAGATAAATGTTCTAAAGGTACAAAGGACCTGCCCATTGATTGGAAATGAACGATGATATAGACTGTGCTTCAAAGGGAACTTGGCCAGTTTTGCTTAGGAAAATTAGTGGTGTCTCCCATCTCTAGCTGGTCCAACACATACCTGAGCTGCGGACCCAAAGTCAAGGAAGGTAAAGAAAAGTGCACACGTGGGTGGGATGTAGTGAATTGGTACTTAGTCACTTTCTCCTCTTCAGACTTTTCAGTACTTTTGCGAGCAGGAGCTTAGATCTCTGTATTCTTCCTAGAAGAGCTATAAGCTCCTATAGATCAAAGATAAAATTCTCATGTATTACTGTTTTTCAAGTCAAAATTCTTCAGGGAGAGCACGGTGGAGGCGGCGCGGGGGGTGGGGGGGAGTCTCTATTTTTTATTACATTTCTGGATTCTTTGACTCTGGCAAAGACCATGCCCACATTCAACAATTCTCTTGAAGAAAGCATTTTTTCAGGGCTAAGTTTTCTTTTTTTATTATAAGCTTGACAAACAGTAATATTTCCACATACAAAAGAAAAAGAAGATTGTATATGAAATCATGATTACCTACAAATTATTTTAAGTATATGCTCAATTTGACTCCTTGCCAATACTGTCTGTGTCCTTTTATGAAATTCCTTCTGCTTTCTTATATTCTATATTTTTAATGTTTCCATCACCATTCTTTTACTTTCTTGCATCACCAACACTCTCCACCTCCAGTAATTCTCCTGTAAAAATAAAATTCCTCCTTTATAAAAAGTATGATCAAAATCACACATCGGTCATAGTCAAAAATAGAGATCTCATTCTGCACTCTTAGCTTATCATTTTCCAACAAAAAATGGGAAGTAGTTTTATCAACCATCTTCTGAAGTCATAACTGGTCTTTACGTTATCAGAGTTCGTAAGTCTTTTACAGATATTTAGCTTATTATAGTCACTATATAAATTGTCCCCCTGGTTCTGCTCAATTCATTCTGTATCAATTCATACAAGTTTTCCCGGGTATCTCAATCTTTTTTTATTTCTTATTATATCCTATTAAATAATATACTGATTATATTCCAGAAGATAATGGCAAAAATATTCCATTGTGTCCGCATATTTAGGAATTATATACTTACATAGGTACCTGTCTTGCCCTTTAGGATATAAATACCTTGCTAGTAGGGATTGTTTCCTTTTTTTATATTTGTATCTCTAGTGCCAGAAACATAGTAGGCACTTAATAACCACTTGCAGATTAACTGTTCAGTTATTCCCCAAATGATGGGCACCTACTTTGTTTCAAGTTCTTTCCTACACCAACGAAAGAGTGCTATTTATAAACTAATTGTGTACATATGGGATCCTTTCCCTCTGCCTTAGATCTCTTTGGGATGGAGGCTTAACGATGGTATAGAGTTTAATGATTTCACATTTAGTAAAAATCACATTTAGTGATTTTATTATACTTATTTCCAAAATGATTAGACCGAGCCACAGCTCCATCAACAGTACATTTAGTGTGCCTGCCTCCCCCAGCCTCATCAACAATTGTTATGTTCTTTTTTGGGTCATTGCCAATCTGATGGGCAAGAGGTGCATTTTCAGAGTTTTTAATATTTGCATTTCTTATCAATGACTGGGATCATTTTTTCATGTGGCAGTTGAAAAGATACCTCTTCCTTTGAAAACTGCCTATTCATACCCTTTGGCTGTTTATCTATAGGAGAATGGCCCTTTTTAGAATATACTTCATACATTCTGTATATATCTTGAATTCAGACAAAAAGTAGTCTTATTAAAGTCAGTGAACAAAGGATCTCCAAAATGCATTTCCCAGACTCAAGTCTTGTCATCTGTAGTAGCTCCTCACATGGTATGTATGGCCCCCTTATGACTGATATGAGGTTATATGCTCCCAGTTGCATTTTGACTGTTAGTTGGTGATGGTAAAATATGAATGTTCCTGCCCTGACCGAGTGAACCTCGCCATTCAACTGAAACTCATCCTGAGATTTAACTGATAGAACTAACCCTGAAAGATAAATAAAATATAAATTCCTATCAGTATTTATAGCATCAGGATCAGAAAGTTCTCTTGCCACAGATAGCGATTTGTAGTCCTCCTAATGCTTAAAATGTTAACTGATGTTTGTCATCTGTTATCAGTGCTTTTGTTAACTCTCCCTTGCAGTCAGGGTTTGAAAAGGATAGCTAAGCTTTCCTTAAGGTTTTCAGAGAAAAAAATATATTAATATCTTACTCCTCTACAGTTGAGGCACAAGCCTGCCAGAAACAACATTTATTAACTTACCATTACTCTAAATGTAGGCATTACTCTGATGGAGAGAGAACTATCCAAACTGGGAGAGTCTGTCATGCCTTCAAACATCTCTTCCTCATAAGACATTTTGAAATAACATTTACCAGATTCCTGAACAAGGAAGTTTCTCGGTATGATAAAACACAAGGAAGGGATAGAATTCAGGGTAAGGGGAAAGGTAACATTTTGCTTCATCAATTTAAAATAATAGTCACTTAATCCTGAAGAGTCATTTTCCTAAAACTACTCAGTTTCTCTAAGACTACTCCCTTCAAAGGGTTTTCTCCCTACCACCATCTCCCAGCTAGTCACAAGTGACCTGAAGTAACTGTGATAGCCTTCTGGTTGGTTTCCTGATCTCACACCATTTTCTATTTGGATGGATCCTCTATTCAGGTGCCAAAGTTCTACCACATCACCTCCATCCCCCCATTAAACTCCAATGGCTCCTTATTACCTCCCAGATCAAATATAAATTCTTGTGACTTTTAAAGCCCTTTACAACCAGACCCTTTCCTACCTTACCAGTCTCCTTATCTACTCCTTGTTCTTCATCTAAGATACTCCCTCTCCTAACTTTATAACTTCTCACTTGTGATCCCCATGTCTGGAATTCTCTCCCTCCATACCCTTCAACTGTCCGAGCTACTGTGGAGCTGGATCTCTCCAGGGCCTCTACCCTTTGCCCTTGTCCTGGAACCATTTGAATTACTTTAAGGAGAAAGCCTTTTTGGGCTCATCCTGATGAGCAGCTCTCCTTTCAGAATTAGTACTTAGACATCAGTTGATGCAAGTTTCACTTACAGATTGATTGAAAGCTTTTGGGACTAGAATAATTTAAAAATACTTAATATTTCTCAAATCAGTCAGTAAGTATTTATTAAGTGCTTACTACATGCTAAGAAAGGCAAAAGGCAAGTCCTTGGTCTCAGGGAGCTAGCTCATGGTCTAATTGGGGAGACAACCTTGCAAGCAACTACAAAACCTGCAAGCAAGAACAAATAAGATACAGATAGGGGGTGGGGGGAGGCTAAGGTGTAAGAGGATGAAAAACATTGGCAGGGGCGAGTAAAAGGAAAAGAGTAAGGATTTATATGGTGTCTACTGTGTACCAGTACTGTGCTAAGCACATTTTACAGGTATTTTCTCATTTCATCCTTAACAACAATACTTTGAGGTAGGTACTATTACTGTCCCTATTCTACAGCTGTGGAAACTGAGGCAAACAGGCTTTTTTTGAGGGGTGGGTTTTTTGGGGGGATTTTTTTTTGGTGATTTGCCCAGGGTAATAGAGCTAAGTATCTGGGATCAGATTTGAACTCAGGTCTTCCTGACTCTAAGCTCAGTGTTCTATCCCCTCTGCCACCTGCTGCTTCTGGGACAGGTTATAAAGTGCTTTAAAAGCCAAACAGAGGGTTCATATTTGATCCTGGGGGTGATAGGGAACCGGTGGAATGACATGCTTGGCTTTAGGAAAATCTCTTAGTGTCAGAATGGAGGATGGACTGGTCTGGTGAGAGACTTCCCGACCAGGAAGACAAGCATTTTCATGTGAAAGGGAAATATGGAATCCAGAGTCTGCTAGAATGTCAATTCCTTGAGGCCAGAGATTATCACATATATTTTTGCAATTTCTACAGATCTAGCATAGTAGGCATTATTGGCATTCAACCAAATAACCATTAAATGACCGTGAAATGGAAGGCCTCCAGCCTCTAGCCATCAGAAGTGACCTAGAGGTAATGAGCCATCTCCACATCTTATTACCTGTCTGTATTACAGCCATCATGGGGCAGCTAAATGACAGTAGACAGGGTTCCAGACCTGTAGTCAGGAAGACTCATTTTTATGAGTTCAAATCTGGCCTCAGACACTTACTAGCTATATGACCCTGGACAAGTCACTTAAACCCTGCATGCCTCAGTTTCCCTATCTGTAAAATGAGCTAGAGAAAGAAATGGCAAACCACTCCAGTATCTTTGCCAGGAAAACTCCAAATGGGGTCATTAAAAGTTGGACATAACTGAAATGATTGGACACTCATCTTCTTTTGTCTTTCCCTCCTCCCACCCACCTCCCATAACCTTCCACTGACTGAACCACCCAGCGTCTGATAGGGGAGCACTAGGCCTTGACCGGCCCTTCCCTGCTATCTTCATCTCCTGTCCCCTAGAACTGCTTCTCCCCCTTCCAACTCCCCTTTATATGTCACTTCCCTCCACTAGAATATAAGCTCCTTGAGGGTAAGAACTGTTTTTATTGCTCCCTTTTATATCCCCAGGACCTGACACATATAAATGCTTTCTTCCTCAATCTAGGAAAAAAAATCTGGATTTGAGATCAGAAGACCTGGAATTAAGTGACAGCTTTTCTAATTATGTCACTTCCTTTCTCATTTCATGTCTTCATCTGTAAAAGAAGGGATTTGGGGCAAATGTTTTCCCAGGTTCCTTCCAGCCCTCAGTATAAATGACGTGATGAGTAGAAAGCCCCAGCCTCACTTTACAGAGACCCACTTAAAAGCTGTTGTCTAATCAGCTTTCTATTTGACAGGTGGGTGCTTGTGTGGGAAAAAGGCTACCAAACTATGGACTCTGTCATCAGCTCCGTTACCATAAAGGCAAAAGGTGTGGCCTTGACCAATACCTCTGAACTGGGGCTCCGGATCTGGGATGTGGCGGATTATGTGGTCCCTGCTCAGGTATGTTTCACACTTTCTCCCTTTCGTGTCCTCATGCCTTATATTGATTTGCTTTGCAGCTGTGGTTTAATAGTTCTTACACCATGGCCATTCTAAGTTCCTGTTGACAAAATTTTTTTTTCTGGTCTGGACATGTGATTTTATTAGTCAGTGGGGAGTTCCTGATGTGGAAATCTCCTTCTACTCTTGCAAATCAGTAACTTTTTTTGTAACTTAGGACCTCTAGCAATAGGAGAATTCAAATTAAAGTGTCAAGGACAGGACTTAGACCAGAAACTGCCCATCCATCCTCTACAGATAAAATCTTTAAAAGTTACATGTTGAACTTAGCATGTATTTGAAAGAAAAGCAAGTACCCAATTGAGATACACAGTTTCACCCAAAATCATTTCCTTTTATACTGTGTGTGGAAGTGCTCATTTTATTTGATGTTAAGTTGGAGGGGGGAAAGGAGAGAGAAGAGGGAAGTGAGAATACCTCATCTATTCTGACACTGTATCCTAAGAAGGTTATGTTCTGCCTTTCCTGAGGGCACATGCTCTTAAGTGAGAAGGGATCTCGGCAATATCTGGTCTATCTTGTGTACAAAATCAAATGCTGCCTTCTCTTAAGTATTTCTAGTAAGGGGAAATTCAACACCAATCAACGTTATCCAGTTAATTTTGGGCAGCTTTAATTATTGGGAATTTCTTCCTTGTGTTAAGTCAAAATTTCCCACTCTGCAGTTTCTGCTCATGTTTCCTATTTTTGACTTTCCCAACTGAGCAGAACATATTAAAGACTTCCTCTACAAGATAACCCTTCAAATATCTGAAGACTTCAATTAGGACACCTTCCTTTGTGAGTCTTCATTTCTCTCGGCCAAAGAGCACCCTTGCCTTTTACACCTTTTTGGATTAACTGATGTGTTAGCTATCTCTCCCAGCCTTATGATACCTACCAGTGTGACAAGCATTCCATGCAGGTCCTTATCTAGGTCACTAATAAAAATATGAAATTACACAGGCTAAGCACATGTCTGTCTACTGGAGATGTCCATCCAAGGTGACAGCCACCCATTAATTGACTACTCTTTGGGTGCAACTTTTTTGAATCCACCTAACCATACTGTCACTGAACTCCTCTTTCTGTCTCATCCACAGACATTGTAGGAGAGGCTTTGCACCTTCTGACTCAGAGATTTTGGAATTCTTAGGTGAAAAGACAATATGACTAATTGTAAGAAAAATGCAAATCCAAACAACGCTGAGGTTTCAGCAAACTGGCAAAGAGGACAAAGATGGAAATTGTAAACATTGGAGGGGTTGTCAAAAGATAGGTTGCTGTTTAGTCCTTCAGTTGTCTCAGATTCATCTTGGCCCCATAGACAATACTCTCTGTGGGGTTTTCTTGGCAGAGGTACTGGAATGGTCTGCAACTTCTTCTCCAGTGGATCACCTTTTGTTAGAGCTCCACAATAACTTGTTCATATTAGAAAAGCCTGCATGGCATAGCTTATAGTTTCATTGAGTTATACACATGATAAGGCAATGGTCCAGGAGGGAATATATTGTTAGTAAAGCTATGAATTAATCCAACTATTCTGTAAAGCAGTTTGGAATTAAGCAAATAAATGATGAAAATTTCCATATCCTTTGACCTAAAGGTTCCATTGGTGGGTATATACCCCAAAGAAGTCGTTGGCAAAAAGAAAGTCTCCAAAAATATATATAGCAAAGCCCTTTCATGGAAGACAAAAATTGAAAACAAAGTAGATGCCCATCATCTGGGGAAATGCTAAGCAAAATCATGATATATAAAAATAATAGAATGTTAACTGTACTATAATAAGTGGTGAATACAGAGAAGCATGAGAAGACTTATATGAACTGATACAAAGTGAAGTAGACAGAGCCAGGAAAATATATACAATGACTGGAATGATGTAACTGGAAGGAGCAACCACCACAAAACAATAGTAAATGAATGTTATGAGAATATAAATCAGTATGGCCCCAATACAAAGATAGGAGGCTAGGGAATCACGTGTGTGGAAAATTACATTTAATATCAGAGGGTTTTTTGACATTGATTTGTTTTGCTTATTTTTTTCTCTTTTTTTTTAAATTTTTTGTAAGGGGAATTTCTGGAGGGAAAGAAGGAGAAAGGCTAGAGAGGGAAATCTAGGCAATGTTAAAACATAATATATCAATTTTTTTTTTACTTTCTGAGGGGTTAACAATCACTTTAATGAAGCACATATATCATTCACCTAGTTCAGGGGAGTCAGCACCCTGAACTTCAGAGAAAATACAGAGAAATCAAAGCTCAACAGACATGACTTCCTCTGCCTTTCCATAATCAATACATAAATCACAAAACAACAGGTAGGTCTGTCTGATCATAGTCATCAGGGAGGGAAGCACTGACAACTGGGTTCTCCAAAGTGGGGGAGGGCTTCTTAGTGACTTCCCAGAGTCCTTGTCTGGCCAAAGAAACACTTCCAGCCAGTAAGCCCCAAAATAAAACCCACCTCTGAGACTTGATACACTCTTTAGAGCCAGAGGGCATCATATCCCTTGAGAACCAGTTACTCTTTAACAAAAGGCATGAACCTTCCTACAAATCTTCCCAGGCCCAACAATGGGTGGGAAAGATCCTCCTTAATCACATTATTTAGAGGCACTTTTAGTAAAACAAAAACTGCAAAAGATCCTACTTTGCTTGCCCTTACATCCCACCCTTCCAGGATCCTTGGCCTTACATTCTAAATGACCATGAATCTTGTGGAACAAATAGGCATTAACATTTCTTAAGTAAATACAACATAATTCACATTTGCAGAATATATAACATAGCAACTTATTACCAGGGTGGCCATATGGTTTTAAACAAACACAAAGGTATAGGCATAACCTAACATCATTTTTTGAGGAGAGAGCAACCAGCTCCTCCTTTCTCAATCCCAAACAGAAATGTCCAAGCTGAGTTCTCTTTGGGGTATGTCCTTCCCACCCTGCTTCCAAGTCCTGAGGGGCTTCTGGACTACAAAGCTATCAGGGTAGAGTCCTTGGGGTGTACAGGGCACTTGCCCCCACCTACCATAAGCAACTCCACCCCCTAGTTCCCAAACCATCCCAGGATAACACTGCAAAAAACACACTCAGTGCCTTGCTGCATAGTCCCTATCTTGCCCCAGGGCTGAACTGTGAGCTCCTGAGTTCCTCATATTCTAGCAGGAGCCAGCCTGGGTCTGTGTGAAGACAGTTCTGCACTCCTGTTCCTCTCACCTCAGCAAGGTCAGCACATTGGCCATTCTCCACTTCTGCCGGGGGTTCAGCACACAGTTTTCCACTCTGGTTCCAAGGCTCTGTGTACAATACAATCGCAGGGCATTCACCCTTCCAGCACAGTCTGAGCTGGGCTAATCCACTCAAGCCCTGGCTCTGGCCCCCTCCATTTCCTGGGGTTCCAAAAAACTATAGCTACCACAACTGGGAAACAACAGACAATTATCCAGGTCCCCATACTTTTCCTTTTAATTTATGCAGATCCCATCCTCATCACCATAATGTGACAGTAAGCATCCCAACATACAGAGGGGGCCTGTTCTCACAGATTCTTAGATCTGCATTCATAAAAGGAAAGGCAACTTCTGAGGGATTAACAATCACCTTAATGAAGCACATATATTGTTCCTTTAATCAAGCACATATATCATTCCCCTAGTTCAGGGGAGTCAGCACGCTGAACTTCAAAGAAAATACAGAGAAATCAAAGATCAACAGACATGGCTTCCTCTGGCTGACCGTAATCAATACATATGTCACAATCAACAGACAGTTCTCTGTCTGATCATAGTTACCAGAGAGGGAAGCACCGACATCTGGGTTCTCCAAGGGGGAGGGGTGCTCCTTAGCGGCTTCCCAGGGTCCTTGTCTAGTCAAAGAAACACTTCCAGTCAGTAAACCCCCAATAATTTTTTTTTAAGCCAGTGTGAGCAAGAGACTGTTCCTGTCTGGGGACTGGCTTTCCTAAGCTATAATCTCTTAGCTAGAATAAAAGTCCTAAAGTAAATGTTAACCATTCACAACTTTTAATGAATTTTATTACCTCTTTAGAACAACAGAAACTTGAACCTCTTACTCCATATGGTTTATATTACAAGTGTGACCAAGTAGAGAAAAGTAGCCACGCTTAACTCAAGACTGTGATGGAAGAATTTTTTTGGCGGGGGGAGAGGATGAGGGAGCAGTCTTAGTCCTTCGATTCCATCCATGTGTGTCAATCAAATAATGATAAGTTGACAATACATAGCTTAGAAATCTCTTGGGAGACTTCAAAAATTATGCAAAGAAAAACTTCCAAAAGTAAAGAACTTGGAGTCTTGTAAAGCCTCCCATGTTCATGCTTATTCATATTCTATGAACTTTCTTAGGAACAGGAAGCAATGGGTCCTCCTGATGGGATATCTTTTATCTGAGTACTACCCTGGTGAGATGACTCTCCTATCACCTGGTTAGACACCAGATGATTAATTTTTTGGTCATAGAAACTCTTCAAGGTGAGAAGGGTTGGGATCCGGGATCCCAGGCATTTGGATAATACCCACCGGGATGAAATCGTGGATCCTTCAAATATGAAGATGAGTTGTAAGGCTCCAGAGAAAGGAAGAATGGTGTTCTATGAAGGGAATGAAAATAAGCACCATGGGACATCCACAGATCACAGTGTTCCTATAAAAACTCAACTTTTTCTCCAGATACCGTAGCTTACCATGAAGGGGCTGTGATTAGCACAGTGCCTGGAATTTATGGTAGATTCTTAATAAATGTGACTTCATTTGACTATTGCTTGCTTCTGAGAAAACCAAGATCTATGATGTCTCCTTATAGAAAGGCAGCATGGGAGAGTGGGTGAAGTGCTGGATGTGGGGTCAGAAAGCCCCAGGTCTGAATTCTGCTTGTGTGACCTTGGGCAAGTCCCTTTACCTCTGAACCTCAGTAAAATAGAGATGATGATACCTGTAGTGCCCACTTCACCACAGGGTTGGGAGGGTCAAATGAAGTAATATGTAGAAAATGCTTTGCAGACTTTAAATTTGCCTTGGAGATGGTAGCTCCATCCTGTCATTATAAGTATTGATAATTTTATTACAACTGTTCTAAAATAATACACAGCCACACTGCCTCCTGTGGCCAGTCTGAGCAGTGATCCCTTATGGATTATAGAAGGACTCCCTTCTTGAGAGGGTTAAAGATTTATTGACTTTCTCACAAATGAACCTTAAAGGTTAGATCTGCACGATTTCTCCCCATTTCTTGTGTCCTGTCCTACCTATTCCTAGTCCTTCTATTCCTTATTTGCCTACTAGAGTGGCCTTGAGGCCACATGTGGCTTTTCAGTCTTTAAGTACGGACCTTTTGACGGAATCCAAATTTTACGTCAGTATTTTTCTCATTCTAGACCTGTCATTTTCTTTTTTCAGAGCCTGTATTTTCTCTTAATGAGATTGCAACATTCCATATTACCTAATCTCTTGTTTTGTCCCATTGATTTCTTCTCTGCAAACGTATTTCTGCTCAAATTTTAATCCCAATTTCCATCTTGACTTCCTCCTTTAATCTTCTTACATCTCTTTTGAACCATTTCTGAGTTTTTGTGCTGGTCCTGATCTCCTAAAATTTGATTCCTGCCTTCTCTTTCATTTTCTGGAATTTTCTCTATCTTAGGATGCTACTTCCAGGTCTTTTTCTGTCCCAGCATAATATTGCTTTATTATATTATGACTTTCTAATTGTCTAACCTCATTTTTATTTCTTCTAGTCTCCCTTTTTTTTTGAGTCCAGACTTATTTCCAGACTTTTCTGTCAGCCTTCCTAACCATCTGCCCTTTCCCTACTGAGTAGATTAAGAATTAAAATCAACCAGACTGAAAATTCAGTCAGAGGGGAAAATGCTCTCCACACCCAGAGAAAGAACTATGGAGTCTGAATGCCGCTCAAAATGTACTAGTTTCACTTTCTTTTGTTTTTTCTTTCTCATGGTTTTTCCCTTTTATTTTGATTCTTTTTTCCCAACATGACTAATATGGAAATATGGTTAATATGATTGTACATATGTGAACTATAGTAGATTCTTGCGACCTTGAGGAGGGAGGAGGGGAGAAAGGGAGGAAAAAAATTGAACTCAAAAATCTTATAAAAGTGAGTGTTGAAAACTAAAAAAAAAGTTCGATCAGAGGATTGAAATGCATCACTTAGGTTCCCCCCCCAGTCCCAGCATGATGGATTTTCTCCTATTCCAACTGCCAAGCCTAGGCACATTTCAGAGCCCTCTTCATATTGAGGGTTCTGGCTGGCCTCCTGCTCTGTGGAAACTCCATGGAACAGCTGCCCGTGACTTGGCAGAAGCTTGAAGTGGTGGTCTGGGAGGATGGGGCAGGACTTGACATTGTGTCTAGGTATATCCTGATTTCGTTTTTCTGCAGTTTTAATGACTGTCTGTCTAGTTCATCTCTTGTTGATTCCAGGGGGTGGGTTTTAGGACATACCCTAAGATCTGACCTGCTCTGCCACCATCTTTCTCATATGACCTTGGGTGAATCACCACCTCCCTGCCCCTTTCAGTTCCCCCTTTAAAAATGAAAGGGAAAAGAAAAAAGAAATAAAAAAAGAAGAAAAGAAATAAAATTAGGAGGTCCAATTCTAAAGAATGTGCCTCCGATTCTAACTCTATGACCCTACTTAGGACTATCTCTTTAAAACCTGACACCTTTCTTTCTAGATACCTCATTTTCTTCAGGAACTCCTGGTAAAAAAAAAAAAAAAAGGCTATGTTAAGTCCTTCTTATGCATTGAAAATAAGAGGGGCCAGAGAGTATATTTGTGGTTTAGTGCACGGCAGGGGGTGCTGTTCCAGAATATTCTAGCCACACTTTGTTATTCGTTTCCTTCTAATGAAATTTATTTTTATTAAGGTCCTTTCTTCTTTTTTTTAAAACAGTGTAAGAATTGAAGGGACAGCTAGATAGCTTAGTGAATGGAGCACCCGGACAGGGGTCAGAAAGACCTGGGTTCAAATCCAGCCTCAGACCCTCACTTGCTGTGTGACCCTGGGCAAGTCAATTAACCCTGTTTGTCTCAGTTTCCTCATCCGTAAAAATGAGCTGGAGAAGGAAATGGCAAACTATTCCAGTATCATGGCCAAGAAAATCCCAAATTGGGTCGTGTTGAACAGGACTAAAATGACTCAACAACACCAACATAAAGATTGACACAAAAGGTGTTTAAAGTAAGCACTGAAATCCCTCCCGCATCCCTTGGCCTATCCCAAAGGGTAGGATTCAGTGATAGGCAAAGGTGTTATATCTCATTGGAGGAGGAAAAAAGTCTGTGTTATTTATTGGTTCTTTTTAAAATGTCTTCCTAGCAGTGACCTTCCATTTAATTAATGTCTGGTTTGTGTAAAATCAAATGCCATTAAATTGGTGTCCTAGATATCACTGAGTTCACTTCTGCACTAATGTACTGGGCACGTAGATGCTGTTAGCCCCAAAGTAGCAAGGCATGATCTCTGGCCTCAGAGAGCTTATGGTGGTGTTAGTGCTGTCCAGTCTTTTTGGACTCTTCATGATCCCATTTGAGATTTTCTTGGCAAAGATACTGCAGTGGTTTGCCATTTTTTGTAGTCTTGCTTATAAAGCAGACTTCATACACGCACACATATACACACACACAAGGCAAATTGAAAATATCATACAACATATTGTGAACATGATTAAATACCCAAAGAATGAATGATGCAGGTCAATCTTGGGGTTATTTGGACCCGGCTAGAGGAGATAAGCCAAGACTCAGTGCTAGATATGCAGATACTTGGCAAACACTTGTTAGTAGCTTGAGTGAATGAGAAGAATGGATTGCAAGCCCCTATTTCATTGGGTGAAGGAGAAGGTTTTCATTCCTTTCTTGTAGTAGAAGGTCAAACGCTTGGCTAATGTCCACCTTTGATCCTACCATCACTCTATAACCTGGAATCTTGTACTAAGAACAATAAATAGGTTCTATGAAAGATACCCAAGAGGTTGTACAAAGTCTGGGGCAGAATATCCAAAGGAATGTGCAGATTGTGAAGAAATTCCTCTTCATTCCACCATGGTACTCATGATGATTAATGGCATAGAGCCTAGGCACCTGGGTGCCCTGGATAAAGGCTTAAGCTTACTTCTCCAAAACTGGAATGCCTTTGTGAAACCACTTTGAATGGTGAACATTTCTTGTAGAGACCACCAGACTACTTTTCCGAGTTACTTTCCAATATGACTTGAGAGTAGTCTATAGTACTTAAACAGACAGGTGGTTGACTTTTCTTGTGTGGCCTGTAGGTATATACCAACTCCCCTGTCTTTCCTCTCTCCATTCTGCAGCAGGAGAACACACTGTTTGTCATGACCAACATGATTGCTACCTTGAATCAGCAACAAAGCACCTGTGCCGAGGTAGGTAGGCATTCTTGTTGAACAGGAATTGTTCAGTGCCAATCCTCTTTCTTATTCTTTATTCGTTTGAGCACTGTAGGTGCTGACTGTGGTTTCAAAAATAAATATACATAAGGCCTTCTTTTTGCTCATTTTTGTCTTTTCCAGCTTCCAGATGCTAAAACTATATGTACATCAGATGATAACTGTACCTTCGGCTCCATGTATGTCCACAGCAATGGTATGAGCTTACCTCCTATGGTACACTTCATAGAATCTATTTGATGTTCTTAATATATGATTCCTGGCTAGCAAATGCCAGCAGTCTCAAAGTTCATGTTTTCTTTGTCGGCTCAGATGATAACTAAGTGTTTGATTGGAGCCACAGTCACCAACACTTGGAAAATTGAGCCCCTTTCAATATGACTTTGTGCAGTGGAGAGAGTGGCCTTGAGTTTGTTTTTTTTTGGTCAGAGAATGGATGACCCCATACTGAAGTACAACCCATATGGGTTTTTGTTTGGTTGGTTTTTGGTGAGGTAATCAGCATTAAGTGACTCACCAGGGATCACACAGCTAGTAAATGTCAAGTGTCTGAAGTCAGATTTGAACTCAGAATCTACTGACTCCACGGCTGGTTCTCTGTCTACTATACTGCCTAGCTACCCCCATATGGGTCTTACTTCAATGTGAGATCATCCCTTCTCTGATAGAGAACACTCAAGGGAATAGAATTTTTCAGAATTTTCTAGGACGGTCTAATAACAAGACCAGATCTGTGAGGCCTCTGAAAGTTTTTTCATACCCCAGGAAGTATCTATTTGCCTTGAGAAATAACAAACTCTCTTGTGAGACCTCTAATCTTATGCCATTATGCAGTTGGACTTGTGCCAATGCCTTCATCCTTACAGATTAAAGTTTCTTGGTTTTTAAACGGGAAGATTCAACTTTATTAACTTGCCTGTGGATCCAGAGTGGGGAAAGGGGGGAAGCTGGGGTGTCTACACTGGGGTAAGGCACTTGTCTCATTGTTTCTCCTTATCCTGCTGCAGGAGTAGCAACTGGAAAATGTGTCAACTTTGACATTCACAGGAAGACATGCGAGGTGATTGCTTGGTGTCCAGTGGAGAATGATACTTACGTGCCCCAGTGAGTCGTGACAAATTGGCCCAGACATAGGGCTAGGGGAGGACAAGAAATCATAACTCCTGACTTGTAAAGGAGGTGTTTAGTCCTATTTGACAAATATTTACTGTGCTAGGTGTGTCACAAATGTTTCCTAAAAGTTGCCAAGGCAACAGTTCAGAACAGGGAATGAAAAATGTCTATTTGAGAGATCCTGGAGTGTTTTGAGCTGGGAGAAACCTTAGATCTTTTGGTCCAGCCTGTTCATTTTACAGAATTAAGAGAAGTATAAAATTGTCCATTCAAATGCAAACAAAACAAAACAGAACAGTTCAGGAGGAAAGAGTTGTGACTAGACATAAAAAAAATAATTTCCTGGGTAAATGGCTGGAGTTTTTAATGAACAGTAAGCCTGATAAGAGTCAGAACAGTTAAATGGTAGCTTTAAAAAAAACTAATGAGCATTTTGTTTTGTTCAGTTGTTTTCATTTGTGTCCGACTTTTCTCGAGCCCTTTCAGGGTTTTCTTGGCAAAAATACCAGAGTGGTTTGCTCTTTCTTCCTCCAGCTCATTTTACACATGAGGAAATTAAGGCAAATAGGGTTAAGTGACTTGTCCAGGGTCACACAGCTGATAAGTGTCAGGCTGGGCTTGAACTCAGGTCTTCTTGACTCCAGGCCTGGCACTCTATCCACTGTACCACCTTGCTGCCCATAATGAGCTCTTGAGGGCATTTAATAAAAGTACTATGTTCCAAAGTAGAGGTATAGACTTGCTGCTCTCTATTAAGCCTATAATCTATTAAAACTCCCAGATCTTTATTCAGAACAATTGCTATACAGCTGTGTCTTCTGTCTTGTACTTTGAGGTTTTTATATCCAGGCTTAAGCCTTTACGTTTATTCCTATTGAATTTTGTCTTATGAGATTCAACTTTTTTGTTGTATTTGTTTATTTGGAATTTTATCCTTTTATTTTTTTAAGATATGTATTTTAAAATTTATTTTTTTTTCAACATTCAGTTCTATATGATTTTGAGTTCTAAATTTTCTCCCCCTTATTCCCCTTCCCTCTCCCCCATCTGATATAGGCTTTACATATAAATCCATATTAAGCACATTTCCATATTAGTCGTATTGTAAAGAAGAATTAGAACCAAAGGGATCCGCACAAGTAAATAGTATGCTTCCATCTGCATTCAGACTCCAAAGTCCTTTTTCTGGATGTGGATGGCATTTTCCATCATGAGTCTTTTGGAAGTATCTTAGATCCTTGCATTGCTGGGAAGAGCTAAGTCTATCCAAGTTGGTCATCACACAGTATGGCTATTACTGTGTACAGTGTTCTCTTGTTCTACTTGTTTCTCTCGTCATCGGTTCATGTAAGTCTTCCTAGGTTTTTCTGCTCATCATTTCTTATGGTATTCCATCACGATTATATACCACATCTTGTCAGCCATTCTCCAACTGATGGGCATCCCCTCAATTTCCAAGTCTCGGCCACCATCAAAAGAGCTGCTATAAACATTTTTGTACATGTGGGTCCTTTTCCCATTTTTATGATCTCTTTGGGATATAGACCTGGAAGTAGTATTGCTGGATCAAAGGGTATGCACAGTTTTCTAACCCTTTTTTAGCCCTTTGGGCATAGTTCTATCTTACATGAGATTCAATTCTTAACCCATCTTAACCCATCCCTTTTGGATCTTGACTCTATCATCCGTGATGTTAGCTCTCTCTCTCTCTTCTTGTTGTCACCTGCAAAATTGGTGAGCAAGCCTTCTCTGCCTTTAGTCACATCACAGATAAAAATGTTAAGCAGCACAAGGACAAAGACAGATTTCTGGGGCATTCTCTTAGATACTTCCTAGAACATCCATACTGAACCATTAACAATTATTGTTTGACTTCAACTATTTAACCAGCTCTAAATCCCACTATTGATAGTGTCATATAATCTAAATATCTCCATCTGAGGAGTAGGAAGTAGATACTTTTACCAAAAGTTTTGCTAAAATCAAGATAAACCCTATACACAGCATTCTTCTTACCAGCTTAGCTTAGTATCCTTTTGGCAAAAGGAAGTGAGATTAGTCTAACACATCCTGTCCTTGATGATGCCCTGCTGGCTCTCAGCAACCACCACTTTCCCTTCTCCATATTTGATAAGCTCCTTAATCACTGATTCTTGAATTGTCTTGGGAATAAAAGTCAAATCCACTGACATCTAACTGCCACATGCTCTACTCTTTCCCCTTTATATAAACCAGGACATTTGTTCCTTCCCCTTGCCATGACCACTTGAGCATCCCTGACAGTGACTCAGCAATCCCCCAGGCCAGATCTTGCTGGATCCAAGGATACAATTCATCCAACCTTGGCCCATGGATTCATCGTGGGAGGTCTGTGTGCTCTCACTCTTTCATCACTCGTCTTTCGGATTCACTTTCTCTCACTCAGTCTTGGCCTGTTATTTTATACGCAGAGGTCTTTCTCTCTGACAGAAAGCAGAAGCAAAGTAGACATTGAACCACTCTGTCTGTCATCGTTGGTCATTGTCCCACCCAACCCAAACAAAGGCCATGGACCTTCTTTGGTTTTCTTTTTTTGTCCCAGTGGAATCTTCTACAAATCCCTCTTGTCCTCGGTTTCCCTTTCTGACCTCAGCTTATTCAGTGTTGTAACATTCCTGACACTGGATTTTTGTAAGTCTGTTTTTTAAAATTTCATTTTATTTTTCCCACTTACACGTAAAAACAATTTCAATATTTATTTTTCAAATTTTGAGTTTCTAATTCTCTCCCTCCTTCCTATTCCCCTCATTGAGAAAGTAAGCAGCTTGACACAGGCCACGCATCTGTAGTCTGACACTGCCTTTACAGGCTCTTACTGTCATCCAGTGACCAGGCCTTATTTGCATCTTCTGGACTGGGCCATCTTCAGTCATCCTGATCTATATCTGACCACTGGGACCCAGGTGACTCCAGAGGAGAAAGTGAGGCTGGTGACTTTGCACAGCTCTTCCTCACTTAAATCCCATTCATTTGCATGTCCTGGCATCATTTTCCTGATGTCATGGTCCTCTTTGAGAACAAAGGGCAGACACAAAAAAAGATCTTCTATGTGTAGCCTTCAGAAATTGGTTGGCGTATCTACATCATTCTCCCAAGACATCCCATGTGTTTCTCTTCACTGCAATTGTTTTCCTTCGGGCCTTCTGAAGTGCATTTTTGGGCATTCTCCTATCCCTCCAGAACTGATTTTCCCTATGGCATTTTGGGATCCTACATATCTTTCCTCTGAACCCTTTGAAATCTACTTCCCCAAATTTGAAGGCAGACTCTGCCCAGATTTCCTCTCCTTTTCTATCACAAACTGAGAGGTTGTGATCATTTGCCATGAAGGTTCCTATTATTTCACCCCAGCAACTACTTTCTTCCCATCAGTATCAGATCATCCACATTTATTAAGTGTGTACCATGTGCTAGGCATTTTGCTAAGTGTTAGGGATAAAAATAGTCCTTCTCCTAAGGAGTTCACATTCTGATGGGGAAGGCAGAAAGTGAGTTACTAGATACATTCAAGATTTGTCCCGTGTTATTGAAAGATACTCCCAGGGGGAAGATGTGAGAAGTAGGGAGAATGGGAAAGGTTTCCTACAGAAGGTGGATCTTAAAAGAAGCCAGAGCACCCAGAGGTGCTCTAGCCATGGGAGACAGATAAAGAGACCAGTGTAGCTGCATCAGAGACAGTATAAAGAGTAAGAAACCGGAGAAGCAGGAAGAGTCTTTAAATGCCAAGCAGAGGATTTTATATTTAACCATGCAGGTAATAAGGAGCCATGGGAGTTTCTTGAGGAAAATTATGTGATCAGAGCTGCACTTGAGGAATCACCTTAGCTGCTGAGTAAAAGATGGACTGGAGTGCGGGGAGACTGGAGGCAGGGAGAAGGAAAGCATCATTATTAAAGTCAAGAAGTTGTCCATGTTGGGTTTTTTTTGTGAGGAAAAGCTCTGATTAATTGAAGCAAATGTCTAGTTAATTGAAGCCCTGTGTCACTACTGTGTAGTCTTTCTATGCAAGGCTTGTGTTGTGTTTCCCAAAACTATTCATTTTTTCCTTTTTGTCCAGCTGGTCTGCAATGTATTCCAATGACAAGATGACTTCACTTTCTCCTTCCATTGACCTTTACTTAAATATTCTCTAAGATAGTTCCCCTCTCTGATTTCTGCACTTGCTCCTATGAATAGACCTTCTTAAAATACACTGCTACCTTACCTCAACTCCCTTTTTTCCTTCCTGTTTCCTTTGAATAAACCTTACCCATCCATGGCTGTATGCGCTCTCTCTCTCTCTCTCTCTCTCTCTCTCCCTCCCTCCCTCCCTCCCTCCCTCTCTCTCTCTCTCTCTCTCTCTCTCTCTCTCTCTCTCTCTCTCTCTCTCGCTCTCTCTCTCCCCTACAGGAAATTTTCCCCAAATCTCCTTAATGCCACCATGCAAACAACTCTGTACAAACAAGCTGTACACAGGATGAATTGGAGATCTCCATTTCATCCTGTCTACAGATTGTTTGTACAGAGTTGTTTGCATACGTCTCCCCCAACAGACTGTGATCTCCCGGAGGGTAGGCACTGTCTGTTGCCTTTCTTAGTACTTAGCACCATGCCTGGTATACAGTAGGCAGTCAGTGAATCTCCTGGGAGCCTCTGACTCTTTGAGCTCTTGTTCTGTTTGTAACTCTTCTCTGTGCTGTCTAATCCTAGGGATACACGGAGGATTTCTTCTCCCTCCACCATCTGATTCAATTTACATCCATTCTTGGATGCTTTTGGCAGATGCACTCTCTTTTGAGCTAGGCATCATCATCCTTGTGTTTTAAACTGTGGTCCAGGAATCCAGATGCATTACCAGACACCACCTTCTTAACTACTGTTTACTTCCCAAATTATTTTTCTCATCTGTACCCCTTTACCTCCAAGAGACAACAGTGAGGGAAAAAAACCACCTGTGCTGGGGGGTGATCTTCACCCAGTTTCCTTCTGGCAATGTCATTAGTATCCATGGGAATCACCAGAAATGAGTGGTTGTGTTCCGTGATTGGGATCCATTTGGGTAAATTTTCCGAGGCTGTCATTACGCCTTGGTTATGTGCCCAGAAAGACAACAGAGCACTAGGGTTCTTATTCACATCAGCAAAGGGAGCATAGTATCAGCACCTCCAGCCATTTTCTCCTTCTTCTGACTCCTCCTGAATGGTGGCTCTCTTACCAGCTAGCTCCTCCAGCCGGTAGCTTGCTCTCTCCTTCCTTCTGGAGCCCCAAGTCTGTCTTTGAGTTCTGATTTTCCTCCTGTCCTTTCCCTTCCCTTTCTCCTCTGAGGATATTCTACTCATCAACATCCTGACAAGGATAGGGAGGGGGAATGCCCTCTCCTTTCACCTCAGATCCCCAGTTTTCCCCATTGAAGTCTCCCTTCTGTTTTCCATGAGAATGCTTCTTTCTAACAGCCTGGAAGGTGAAGAGCCAGTCTACTCTGTGAGTCCCTTCCCTTTCTCCTCCAGGAGAGAGATCAGCCTCCACTTAGAGAACAGTCACTGATCTGTGGCAAAAGTGTCGAAATCTGGAGGCACATACATGGAAGCAAGCCACTGCACAGTTTTCCTGTTTTGGTAATGGTAGAGGGCAGCACCATCCTCCCATTTCCCCAGGCTCTCAGCCTAGAATTCATCCTGGATTCCTCATTGTCTCTTTTCTCCCCAGATCCAAGCTGTTGCCAAGACCTGTGGATCACACCTTTGCAGCATCCCTCAAATACATCCCCTTCTCTCCTCTGACCCTGTCATCGCCCTGGTACAGGCCCTTCGTCACTTAGCACCTTGATTGAAGTCTGCCTGCCTCAGGTTTCTCCCTACTCCAGCCCATTCTCCATAGTGTTTCTGACAAGGTCATCCCTTCCAATAAACTCTAGCAGCTCCCTGTTGTCTCCAGGATCAAATATAAAATGCTGTGCTTGGCTTTGAACGCCCTTCATAACCTACCTTTCCAGTCTTCTTCAGCCTTACTCCCTAACATACACTCTTTCATCCAGAGACACTGGCCTCCTGGCTGTTTTACTGGTGCAGTGAATAAAGCATCAGTGCAGGAGTCAGAAGGACTTGAGTTCAAATTTCACCTCAGACACTTGACACTCACTAGCTGTGTGACCTTGGGCAAGTCACTTAACCGCCTCATCCTGGGTCATCTCCAGTCATCTCGATGAATACCTGATCACTAACTTCAGATGGCTCTGGAGGAGAAGTGAGGCTGGTGACTTGCACTGCCCTCCTTCACTCAAAACAAAGTCAAGTGCAAGTCATGTCTCTGATGGCATGGTCTTCTTTGGCAATGAAGGATGAACACACACAAAAGAAGACACTCCATCTGTTTGCTCTGAGCTTTTTCTCTGGCTGTCCCCCAGTCTGGAATGTTCTTTCTTCTCTGCTCTGACTAATGACCTCCCTGGCTTCTTTATTTCCCTACTAAAATCCCACCTTCTATATGAAGCCTTTGCCAACTTCCCTTAATTCCAGGGCTCTTTTCATTATTTCTTATCTATCCTGGATACAGCTTGTTTTGTATGGTATTTTTTTGTATATTGTCTCTCCCATTGGACCATAAGCTCCTGAGTGAAGGGACTTTCTTTTGCCCTTTTTTTTTGTATCTCCAACCCTTAGCACAATGCCTGACATATGGTAGGCATTTAAAAAATGTTGATTGATTGAATGGGTGAGATTTTCAGTATTTCTGTATTGATTTATTTTTATCTCCTTGTGAATATTTATGCCTCTTCTCACTTCTTAAGAACTTGATAACCCCATTCAGCTCCTTTTCTTAGTCTTTCCAGTTCCACAGTCAAACATCTGCCCTTCATCCTTGTGTCAATCTCCTATTTCATCAATTTGCCCTACCCACCAACCCACTCCATCAATTTGCTTTAATTGTTCCACTGATCTTTTCTTATACTCTTCTGCTTTTCCTTTTTGAATCTATCTATTCGGGATCTATTCCTTAATCCTTCTATATCCTACTTAATCATGCTTGAACTGGGCTCACTATCTCTCTACCCCCAAAATCCCTCCTCTTCCCAGTCTCCCTCTAATGATTGAGGGCACCACTAGCCTTCCATTCACTCAGGCTCATACTTATTTCTTTAAGTGCATTTAACCCACATATTACATCCATCATCATATCTTGTCATTTCTGCCTTAATAGCATCTCTTATAAATGTCCCAATCTTTCTACTCACAAGGCCACCAAGTCAACAAGCGTTAAGCACCTACTGTATGCCTAGCACTGTGCTAAGCCCTGGGGCAAGGACTCCATCTCATCTGACTTTGTGTCTGTCAAAGCTCCCACCCCAGCATTTTGAATACAGCAGGTACTAAATAAGTGGTTGATATGACTTCCTATTAGATTGGGGCCACGTGTTGTCAGGCAGAGCTCACAGACTCACATCATAGAAATGCATCAAAGAAAACAAGGCCAATTGGACATTGAGGGGATGCCTATCAATGGCTGAACAAGTTGTGATATATAATTGTGATGGAATACTATTGTGCCGTGAGAAATGATAAAGAGGATGATTTCAGAAAAGCCTGGGAAGATTTGCTGATGCAAAGTGAAGTGAGCAGAACCAGGAGAACATGATATATAGTAGCAACATTATTTTAACAATACCCAACTGCAAAAGACTTATTTAGTCTGATCAGTACAACAGTCCCAAGACAATTCCAAAGGACTCGTGATGAAAAATTTCCAGAGAGATGTGATGAACTCTGAGTGCAGATTGAAACATATTATTTTTTACCTTCTTTGTTTTTCTTGCTTTTTTCCCTACAACATGGCCAGTGTTTTGCATGATTTCATATGTCCAAGGAGTATCATATTTCTTGCCTTCTCAATAGGTGAGGGAGGGAATAAAGGGAGGGCAAGAATTTTGAACTGAAAATAAAAATTTTTAAATTTTAAAAAAGGAAGAAACAGGACCCTCTCAGAAAGTAACCAGGAAGCGATGGAGCATTCCTTGATGACAACGGATGGTGGCAGGGGAGGCATGTATGCCCATCAGTGCCCTCCAGTGTGTGCCCATCAGTGTGCAGGCAGACTTAACTTTGGTTTAACTTGTAAAACCAACTGTGTGACTACAGCCACTGAGCTGTCTGGGGCTGTGTGAATGTACAATGAATGGCCCCACCAGCCTGCCTCATCAGCCAGTCTCCCTGCCCTCAGAAGCTGCTGTGATGGACCATGCCCTGCCCTAGAGCTCATAAGCTTGTTTAGTCATTTTCATAGTGTCCAACTCTTTGTGACCTCATTTGGGGTTTTCTCGGCAGAGACACTGCAGTGGTTTGCCATTTCCTTCTCCAGTTCACTGTACAAATGAGGAAACTAAGGCCAGTTAGGTGAAGTGACTAGCACAGGGTCACACAGCTAGGATGTGTCTGGGACCAGATTTGAGCCCAGGGAGAAGAGTCTTTTGATTCCAAGCACAGAGCTCTGTGCTGCCTCATCCTCATGAGCCAGGAAACCTCTAGCTTATTATGATTGAAACCCCTCTTCTCCTTAGCTTTTAGCATGCTGCTTTGTGCATTTGGAGAGAGTGGGTCTTTTCCCATTTGAGAGAAGGAAAGGGCAGATTAATGTAACTTGAAGCTGTGATTGATTCTGTTTACATTTGTGTGTATATGTGTGATTTCAGACCTGCCTTTCTGAAAGCCGCAGAGAACTTCACTCTCTTGATTAAGAACCACATCTGGTATTCCAAGTTTAATTTCACCAAGTAAGTGTTGGGGCCTTCACTAAAATCATCTCCTGGTGCCTGAGACCCTGGCCTCTGAAGCCTGTGCCAGTCATGTACCTCCTCCCAAACCAGAAAGGTCCAAGGGTAGGAGGTGCCCCTTGTTAGCTAGGCTGGGCCTCTAAACTCAGAGAAAGCTCATCCCCAGGGGTGATTTGGGAAGTAGGGGAGGAAAAGGGTCTCCTAGAACTGTCTCCTAAGATAGGTGAGTCACTGTTGGTGCTGATGGAGGGAGCTAAAGTCATGAATTGCTGAAGGACATCATTAGCATGTAGTTTGACTAGTGTCTTAGAGGAATGCTGTCCATTAACCATTTCTCCCTTCCCTTCCCTTCCCTTTCCTTATCTCAAATCTCCTTTCTGCTCCTTCCCTGCTATAGGAGGAATATCCTTCCCAACACTAATGCCACCTACCTCAAGTCCTGTGTTTATGATGCCAAGACAGACCCGTTCTGCCCCATATTCCGTCTTGGCCAAATAGTGGAAAGCGCAGGACAGAACTTTGGACAGATGGCCGTGCAGGTGAGTGCAGTCTTTCCCTTCCCTTCCCTGGAACTGATAGCTACCCTCTAGCTAGGCAACTATTACTGACTAAAGGTTCCATAGAACTCTTTAGTTGCAACTACCTTTTTTAAATCTTGATTTTGTGTGTGTGTGTGTGTGTGTGTGATCAGGTGGCCTCAATATATTACCTCCTTCTGAGCTGTGCTCTGATGTCAGCTTTCCCACTAACCCCTGACACTTTCTTGCTTTGGAACATGCAGGGAGGCATCATGGGCATACAGATCAATTGGGACTGTAACCTGGACCGGTCCTCCTCCCACTGCTTGCCAAAGTATTCCTTTCACCGCCTTGACAACCAGGACTCTGAACACACTGTCTCCCCTGGCTATAACTTCAGGTGAGAGGAGCCCTAGGCTACATTACTTGCTGCTTGGATGCTGGGGGGAGGGAGGGTTGGGGAGAGGGCAAACATTACTGATTGTCTGGGATTAAGAAATACCCTCCATTTGTAATGCCTGTGCCTTTGGAGAATCGGGCCAGACACAGCATTGGGCAGAGTCAACCTCCTGCAACCGAAAGCTGTTGGAGCTAAATCCAGACTGGATTTGGTACATATATCTGGAGGGTTTGGAGAGCAAGTAGCAGGCTGAGGGTCAGTCAGAAGACAAGAGGTTCAAATCTCAACTGTGCTGTGAGGACAAGTCACTTCATCTGGAGGAGCCTTGTTTCTCCTCAGTCAAATGCAGGAGATAGAGTAGATGGAGTGAAGGTTCATCTTTTCTATGTCCTGGACACCTTGGGCAGGCAGTTGGGGGAAGCCTGTGGACCCTTGCTCAGAATTGTGATTTTAAATGCATAAATAAAATACATAGAATTAGCGCGAAAAACAATTAAGAAATGCATTTCTCCACATTTTCTAAATACTAATGAGTGGACCCCAGGTTAAGAACCCATGGCTAGATGGTCACACAGGCGAAGAGCACACAGTAGTGTTTACTCTAGGGGGGTCTTCCTGGTTTTCTCACTAGTGCTAGCAAGTTTGGTAAAGCAATAATAGAGCTAGCTATTTTGGTTTTTCCCCTTTCCATTTTGGAAACAGCACAGTGTGGGGCCATGGAAGTTTTTGTGGGTTTGCTTTTTCTGCACTGCCCCCCAGCCAGCTCCCCATTTTGCACACAAACTGTATCAGAGGGCCTGAAATTGTGGCCTTGGCAGCTTTCTGTGCTGTATCATCTCCCTCTTGTGGTGAATTGTCCGCTTAGACACCAGAGTCCCAGCAAAGCATCCAATGGAAAGAAATTCTCTTTTACTCTAACAGCCCAACAACCCACTCAGTCTTTTGAATGCAGGGATGATACCATGTCCATAAAGCATGAATGGCCTTGCATGTGTCCCTGCAGAGGGGCTGGCCTTGCGGTCAGATGTCCACACTTGCTTTCAGTTTTCAGAATCACTGGGCAGCTGCCTGCCAGTTCAATCTGTGGCTGTGCAGGAAATGCTTCCTGAGTGCAAGGCACCAAGTTGAGCATCAGGGTATAGTGAAGGCAGCCATATCCCAACCAGTCATAGGCAGCCACTGCACACAAGCCAAGTGGAGGCCGGTAGGACACGACAGAGTCAGGCCCCTTGCTGCTTCTCGCACACCCATAAGCCTTCTGGGAATGACTTGGCCCCTTCTTTCCAAAAACCAAGGCCAAGAAGTGGTAATGGCTTCTTGAATCTGTCATTCAAGTCAATTCAGTCGGTCAGTGGCCAGCACAGAGGGTGGCAGCTTTCTGCTGTTCACTAAAGATTCCATCTAGCTAGCTAGTGGCTGCTTCCTTTTAAAAAGCATTTTAATTTTATTAAGTGATCAGGTGGTCTAAATATAGCAGTAATATTCAATGGGAAATGAATAGCAAAGCCAGAGTTGAAATAGGGTTATGCACAGAATAGGTACTTAATAAATTGAATTGGTTTGAATTAGTACAGACCATGATAAGAACAGAGAAAGAAACTTTCTGATGCCCAAGAATTGACCCTTCCTACCCTTATATGGAAGGGTTTGTCATGGTGAGGTAGGAAGATCTAGAAAGAAAATGGACAGCTGGGTGGCATCATAGTGCTTAGAGTCAGGAAGACTCAGCTTCTTGAGTTCAGATCTGGCCTCAGACATTTTGCTAGCTGTGTGACCCTGGGCAAGTCACTTCACCTGTTTGCCTCAGTTTCCTCATCCATATAATGAGCTTGCGAAGGAAATGGCAAACCACTTCCGTATTTCTGCCAAGAAAACCCCAAATGGGGTCACAGAGAGTTGGACATGACTGAAATGACTGAACAATGAGAAACAACATGCTTAACCCCCAGAGAATGGACTCGACTCACCTCGTTCATTTGCCAAGTCCCTGTCATATGCCTTGTATGTGCAAGGCACTGACTCTGCTGTGTGATGATGTAACTTTTTCAAACCTATTACATTGTTCTCTCTGCTGTTTATTAACCTGCTAATTGGCATGAGCCAATTGAGGAGCCCCAGAGTGGGTGAAGAAGCTGTGGGTGAGTTCTCCTGGCATCCATAGGGCTGTGCTCAGACATCCACGTTTCCTCCTCAGGTTTGCCAAATATTATAAGGATGCAAATGGCACCGAGACCCGGACCCTCATCAAGGCCTACGGCATCCGCTTTGATGTCATCGTCTTTGGAAAGGTAGAGTCTATTGTGTCTCCTGTCTCAGCTGGTCCTTAAGCCAAGACCAGTCAACTAACTGCTCTAAGAGGCTGGAAGAGGCCCTTAGCCCACCTTTTTCTTTTCTTCTCTTGACCTGATCTCAAATGATTCTCATTTGTCAGGCTGGGAAATTCGATATCATCCCTACCATGATAAACATTGGCTCTGGATTGGCGCTGCTTGGAGTGGTAAGAAGTTTGTATTTCTTCTATGCTAACTACAATGGGAGGGGGGACAAAGGTGTGTATGACAGAGAGGTAAACACACTGTAATCACTGAGCCCTTTTGGAAATAAGGCACCAACCCTATGGCTTTTAATCTCTCCTCAAGTTTACTTCTCCTTCTTTTGTGTAGCTAAGTTGGGCAACATTAACATCTAGTCTCCTTCCCAGAGCTGCTGTTCTCAGGGTGGGAACCATCCTGAAGTGGAATGATCCCAGCAGAGAGCAGATGATCATCTGTTAGGGGCACTGTGGGCAGGATTCTGAAGCCCTTTTTGTCTGTTACAGCTTATAACTTATTCTCTGATCTGTTCTTTTAATATGAGATTTGGGGGCCATAAACAGCTGAGGTGCCGTGCCCCATTGTAGAGGGGCAGGGATCTAGAAGATGTAAGTATGAGTCTTGCCTTGCACGTTCTTAGCTGTCTTGTTGTTCAGTCATTTCAGTCGTGTCCGGCTCTTCACGGCACTATTTCTTGACAAAGATGCTGAGTGCTTTGCCATTTCCTTCTCCAGTTCATTTTACAGATGAGGAAACCGAGGCAAACAGGATGAAGTGACTTGCTCAGAGTCACACAGTTAGTGAGTGTCTCAGACCAGATTTGAACTCAGATCTTCCTGATTCCAGGTCTGGTGCTCCATCCACTGTGTAACCCAGAGCAAATCCTCTCCCTCTCTCATCTGTTTCTTCATCTGCAAAATGAGAGGGATTGGAGAAGGAAATGGCCACCTACTGGAGGAGACAAGAAAACCCCGGGTCATGGAGAGATGGGTGTAACTGAAATGACTGAACCACCAAGTAGGAATGGTAAAAGGAGCGGCCCCCTTCCCAAGATCGTGTGACTCACTGAGATAATATGCCCAGTGCTCTGCACGCCTTAATGCTATTCACTAATCATGATTAATACTCAGGGAGGAGAATTAAACAAGAGGGACAAAGTCACTGACCTTCTGTTACTTCATCATCAATTCAGGCCACAGTCCTGTGTGACATCATAGTCCTCTATTTGATGAAAAAGAGGCTTTACTACCGAGAGAAGAAATACAAATATGTAGAAGACTACGACCAGGTAATCGGTCCCTTCCAGACTTCATGGACTCTTACTTTCACCTTTAGACTGTTAGAAGAAGAGAAAAGCGATATGAGTAAGAATGTGGTTCCTATGGCCGTCATGATGAGAGCTCCCAAAGTGGATGATTAAATGAAGGAAAAGTACTTATTAAGCACTTCCTAAGTACAAGCACTGTGCTAAGTGTTGGGGATGCAAAAGCAAAGACAGGCAGCTTACATTCTTGAAGGGAAGACAACACACATAGGATAGCAGTAGTGCAAGAGGGGCATTTTGGTCCTGAAAGTTTCAGGGATGATGATTGGAGCCCTAGGAGACTAGATTGGCACATTCCATCCAGGAACAGTGCCAGAGTTGATTATGGCTCCAGTCTTAGCAAGGGAGAAGAGAAGGCACTCAGGCAGTTGATGAAGTTGTCCAAGAGATGACAAGAGAACAGAGAATGAAGTGATATACAGCTGAGGCCAGAATATGTGCCCAGAACCAGAGCCACACCCAGGTAGGTGTGCCATCCCAGCAGTGCAGTAAGTCATTCAGAGTAGGCCTCCAGAGCAGATATTTTTGCTGAATGGGTGTCACATGTCTTTCTTTGCAGGGACTCATTGACACATTTAGAAATGAATAACGAAGTTAGCCCCATGGTGTCCAGGACCAGATCAACCCTGTCTTTGCACTGCCCTGGGAGTTCTCGCCTCTGCAGGATGCCAATGAGGGAAAAATCAGCTGCCCTCTTGGAGAAGGCTGGTCCTCCTCCTGAGGCCTCTCAAATCACTGCCTACTTCTGCATCTCCAAGATTGCTGTCCCAAGGGTCACATGCCGGATGCTTATTTGCCACATAAATGGGTTGTTACTTGGTCCTGTTTTGCTGCTCAGGTTTGACATTCATTTCAGTTATAACAGCCTGAAGGCTGTTGGCCCTATCCAAGCTCAGTAACACTGACGCATCTTATGGGACACTGGATAATCCTTTTCAATACTTTCTTTCCTCTAAAGCTTTGAGCTACTTTAGCCCCTGAAAAAGGCCCCATTCTCTCTGTTGTCAGCTTCTGACAACAATATTTCTTAGTCTAAACACACGAGTTTAAGTACTTTTGAGGGAAAGATAGCCTGGGATCACCCAAAACCACCCAAGATTTGAGGGTCCTTTCACAGCTTACATATTTCCTATGAGCCAGAGAAATCACCCACTCTATTATGATGTATATTTAGGAATATTTTGCCTTGTAATGATTCCTTTGTAATTGAAGACCTGAAAAATAAAATGTGATCTATTTTATTAGTCAGAAATATTGTATGACTGCAGGCAAAAACTGCCATAGGATTTAGAACTGGAATGAATCTCAGTAGAAATCTTAGTTGAAATGAATATAATATGATATGATATGATAGTTTAGCAGATGTGGAAACTGAGGCCCAGAAAAAAAGAAATGACTGCCATGAGTCAGACAGGGAGTAATTGAAAGAGCAAGGGTTGAAACCCAGATCTCCAACTTCAAATCCTATGTTCCTTCCACCACCATGGGCTACCTCTATAGTTTAGTCTATATTGTTGTATGTTTTCCTTCAGTGATCATTTCTGTAGAGATAATTTCCAGATCTATTTATCCAGCTCTAATCTCTTTCTTGAGTACCAGTCACGTATCTTCCACAACCTCTTAAACAAAGCAAATTGGGTGTTCTGTAGGCATTTCAAATTCAACAATTTGTTATCTTCCTCTTCCCCCTCCCCTGCAACAAATCAATCCTGTCCCCAACTGGGAAAGGCACTGCTAAAGGTACTATCATCATTTAAGTCCTTCAGGCCCCCCACTCTGTGTGGTACACTTGACTCCTGCCTCAAATTTAGCCCACATATCCAATATGTTGTCAAGTCTTGTCCTTTCAGACAGTTCCTCAGTAAACATTTATTGAGCACCAACGGTGTGTCAGTCACTATGCTAAGCACTGGGGATACAAAAAGAGACAAAAAGGCAAAAGACAGTCCCTGCCCTCAAGGAGTAGGGAGTCTAATAACAAAGAAAGCTATCTACAAGATAAATAGAAAAGAAAGGAAGGAAATAGGAACAAAAGGAAGGCACCAGAATTCAGAGGAGTTGGGGAAGGCTTCCTGTAGTAGATGGGATTTTAGTTGGGACTTAAAGGAAGCCAGGGAAGTCAGTAGTGGAAGTCGAAGAGAGAGCATTCCAGCATGGAAAACAGTGGAGAGATGGAGAGTCTTGTTCATGGAACAGCCAGGAGGCCAGTATCACTGCATCAAAGAGTCCATGTGGGGGAGTAAAGTGTAAGAAGACTAGAAAATTAGGAAGAGTTTTTAAAGTCAGATCAAAGTTTTTTTATTTGATTGTGGAGATAACAGGGAGTCACTGGTGGGTGACATGATCTGATCTATACCTTATAAATATCAATTTGACAGCCTTTTTGAGGAAAGGATGGCCTGGACAGAATCTTAAAGCAGCAGCCTATGGCAATGGTTCAGCCATAGAGTGATGGCTGTACCAATATGGTGGCAATGTCAGAGGAGTGGAGGTGGGTAAACCAGAGATGTTATGAAGGTGAAATCACCAGGCCTTGGCAACAGATTGGATATGGGGGTAGGGTAAAGAGGGGTTCGAGAGACAGAGTAAGGAGATAAAGATAATACCCAGAGAGGGTGAGTCTGGGTACCTGGAAAAATGATGATGTCCTCAACAGTAAAAGGGAAGTTAGGAAGTGGGGGAAATTTGGAGGAAAGATAAACATGTCCAGTTCAATTTAAGATGTTTGTAGGAGGTGCAGTTGGAGATGTCCAGTAGACAGTTGGAAAATTAGAGGTCAGAAGAGAGATGTTAGAGCTGGATAAACAAGATTCAAGAGTCATCTGCATAGACGTGATCGTTGAACCCAAGAGATTCACTTAGTTGAAATGAATATGATATAATATGATAGTTTGACAGATGTGGAAACAGGCCCAGAAAAAAAATGAAATGACTGCCATGAGTCAGACAGGGAGTAATTGACAGAGCAAGGGTTGAAACCCAGATCTCCAGCTTCAAATCCTGTGTTCCTTCCACCACCACGGGCTACCTCTGTAGTTTAGTCTATACTATTTTACTAAGTAAAATATTATAGAAAGAGAAAAGAACCCTGTACAGAGCTCTGGAGGACATCCATGGTTAGCCAGTGTGTGTGTTCGTCCTTCTTTGCCAAAGAAGACCATGCCATCAGAGAAATGATGACATGACTTGCACTTGACTTTGTTTTGAGTGAGGAAGGGCTGTGCAGGTCACCAGCCTTACTTCTCCTCCAAGGCTGTGTGAATCCAGTGACCAGATATTCATCAGGACAACTGAAGATGACCCAGGATGAGGCAATTGGGGTTAAGTGACTTGCCCAAGGTCACACAACTAGTGAGTGTCTGGTGTCTGCGGTGACATTTGAATTCAGGTCCTTTGACTCCTACACTGGTGCTCCATCCACTGCACCACCTAGCTGCCCAGGTTAGCCAGTATCACCTGGATGAAGATCCCAGTAAAAGAGACAGAGAAAAAGCAGTTGGACATGGAAGAGGAGAACCCAAAGCTAGTGATATCCCCAAAACCTAGGAAGTATCTAAAAGATCAGTAGTGTCAGAGGCTACACAGAGGTCAGGAAAGATGAGCATCAAAAAGTCTGTTAAATGTGGCAATTAAGAGACCATTGGTAACTTCGGAGAGAGCAGGCTTAGCAGGATGAGGTCGGAAGCCAGGGACAGATTACTATAGGCTACCTCAAAGAGGTTAGACACAAAAGGGAGAGCAGATAAAGGATAGTAACTCTCGGGAATGGATTACCTAATGAGGCATTTTTTGAGGATGGCCAGACAGGATCATGTTTGTAGGCAGTAGAAACAGGAGAGATTAAAGATTAGTGAAAAAGGGGGGATGACAGAAGGGGTGATCTGCTGGAAAAGATAGGATAGAATGGGGTCACTGGTGCCTAGGCAAGGAGCAGAGCTACCTCTTCATGCAAGACAAAGATGAAAGAAGAGATAGTGGAAACAGCAGCCTTTTGGAATGCTAACTCACAGGTGCAGTAGAGAACCAAGCTGACTTATTAGACTGATAACGCAAGACCACCACCGGACACAAATAGCACGCTCCTTTGCTGAATGGTTAATAAAGTGATATGTTGCCTCTCTGTAGCTCTAGGGCCTACCCAGTGCAGTCCCCTCCCTCAAGAGCAGCATTCTTCTGAACCTGGAACATCTTTAGTTGACCTTTATATTTGACTTTTATAACCACCTCTATCTGGCACATAGTAAGCAATTCATAATTGCTTGTTGACTGACAGACTCTATCCCTTGTTGGGGCAAGAATGGTCATGAAAGATACTTCTTCCTAGTCATTAAATTAGGTGAATGAAGAAAAAGGCATTTCATTAAGTATTTACTATGCCAGGCACTATCCTAAGGACTAGGGATAAAAGTACAAGCAAACAAGATAGTCGCTGCCCTCAAGCTGCTTATAGTCTAGTGGGGTAACACAACCCATAAGGGGAGCCAGAAAGGTGACAATGGGACTGTCAACCTGGTTTGGAGACATCCAGGGAGAGATGTGGTTGCCTGATATCACTCGAGATATGGTCGGAGGAAGGCAGAATGAACATGGGATAAGGTGGGAAGAAGTTGAGGAGGATGCCCAAGAGACGGGACACTGGGTTAGAAACGGTTAGGAGATGTAGAGCATGACGATGCCTTTGGATCCAGCCCCATCATTTTACCAATGAAGTAGCTGAGGCTCAGAGAGGTTAAGGGATTTACCCAAGGTCACACAATGTGTGAGGTAGAATTTGAATCTAGGTCTTCCTGACCCCAAGTCTAGTGCCGTATTAACTACACCTTACTGTCTGGTTTCGTCTTTTGATTTTAGTGATGTGACCTTTTACATTCAGGCTTGAGGTAAAGTGAGTGTGAAAATAGAACCCAAGCAGTCAAAAAAAAAAGAAGTTTTTGCTAAATTCCTAGGGCCCACAGCTAACCAATGCAGCCCTCTTTGGAAAATTTTCCAACTTTCTGACCAGAGATTCTTAATAAGGGTCCATGAACTTATTTTTAAAAATAATTTTGATACTATTTCAATAGAATCAATTTCTCTGTAATTCTATTCATTTAATTTTATGCATTTTAAAAATATGATTCTGAAAAGGGATCCATGGACTTCCCTAAACCACCAAAGGGGTCCCAAACACAAAGAAAATAAAGGAGAGCCCCTGCTCTGGAGTCAACTGAAAACATGTCCATCTAACTTCTAACTGACCCTGGATATATCTTGTATGTACGTGGTCATTTGTACATCATTGCCTCCATTTGAGATGTTAAGTTCCTGCAGGGCAAGGACTGGTTTTGCCTTTTGTGCTCCTAGCCCTTAGCATGGTGTCTGACACACAGTAGGCGCTTAGCAAATGCTTGTAGATTCACTGTAAACCCCAGCTATCTTAGCATTCTGGTCTCACATGGTACAGGTCAAAAAGGGCCTCGCTTGAGAACTCAAACCCTGCCTTGTAACTAGCGTCTGCTTGACCTTGGACAAGTCTCTCTCGCGACCTCTTTCCATGTCTGTAAAAATGAGTGGAGTGGCTTTTTCCATTTCTCTCCAACTCCTAATCTGTGATCTTATGAAAGTATGGCAAAAATGGGCCTAGGGGAAAGGGAAGCAAAACCCTCACTTCCCACTGGCCTGTTAGCCCCACCTTGAGTTGTTGGGAAAGCCGCTTCTATGGAATCACACCTCCATCTGTTGGACCATTCGAATATTGCCCCTAAAGGTTCCCAAGGGCTGGGGGACCTTATCTTCACTACTGGCATAAAAACAAGAGTGAAGGACATTTTCATCTCATACCTCAGCACCAGGTCAGCCTCCCCTTCCTCCAGGCTTTGAATCTGATCCTGGGACCAAAATGTCCCTCTTGGGTCTCAAAGTTCAAAGGATTCCTTCCCTTGTTTCCCAAAGGCTCTCTTCTGGACCCTTCTGGCTTAAGAGTGATTATCAATAGTAACTGTTGCTGTTTCCCTCCCAGCCTGATGTCTTTTTTTCCTTTGCCTCATTAAAGGGGCCATGCCCTGGCTATTTCTTAAACAGTCCTATTCAACGAATGGTTGTTACCTCACCCTAAGTGAGTGCCTTCATAGACCTTGGCCTAAAGGGGCCAATGTCTCCCAGTGCATCTTGGGTCATCTCCAGTCATCCTGAGGAATATGTGGTCACTGGATTCAGATGACTCTGGAGAAGAAATGAGGCTGGTGACCTGCACAGCCCTCCCTCACTCAGAACAAAGTCAAGTGCAAGTCATGTCATTATTTCTCCGATGGCATGGCCTTCTTCAGCAACGAAGGATGAACACAACAATTTTATGGGGCATCTCTGCCATCCATCGGCAGCAGGGGGCAATAGAGAGTCTCCTAGCTAGAAAGGGCCACTGATTGGGTTTTACTAACATTTATAGAGTCAGCCAACAAGCATTTTGTTGTTATCCTTGTGTGCCAGGCACAGGCCTGAGCTCTGGAAAGACAAAGAAAGGCAAAAAAGCTAAAACAAATAAAACCAGTCCTTACCCCTCAAGGAGTTCACATTCTAATAGAGGAGTCAGTCAATCAGTTCACATATATAAAACACCTACTATATGCCAAGCACAGTGCTAAACTCTGGAGAGAAAAAGAAAGGCAAAAGATAGTTCCTGCCCTCAAGGAGCTCACCATCCAATAGGGGAAACATTACATAAAAAGAAGGTGAAGGAGGGGGAGGGAGCAGAGAGAAATGCAGAAATAATGAGATGGTGGCCCTGGGCACCAGCCTCAAATGGAGGAGCTCTCCGATGTCCACCTTCCACCTGCTCCAAGGAAGGGAGGTGGCCCAGGGCACAGAGGCTGAGGAGGTATGAGCTTCAGGGAAGATGAGGTTTTGGAGACGATGATGAAGTCAGAGAAGTCGATATGCAAGTAATGACACATACAAGATCATTCCCAAAGTCTTATTTACTTTACTTAATTACTAGCTTTATTTTAATTTTTTAATTCTGAGTTCCAAATTCTCTCCCTCCCCCAACCATTGAGAAGGCGAACAATATGATAGCAATCGTACAAATGAGGTCATGCAAAACATTTCCATATTAGCCATGTTGAGGGGAAAAAAGTCAAGGAAAATACAGAAAATGAAAAAAAAAAATCAGTTTTAATTTGCACTCAGAATCCATCAGTTCTCTCTGGAGGGAAAGAGCATATTTTGTCCTGAGTCCTTTGGAGCTGTCTTGGATCCTTGTGTTGATCAGAGGGTCTAAGTCTTTCACAGGAACTCACCATTACAATACCGCTGTTTATTGTTCATCATTCTTCAGCTGGGTCTGACTCTTCCTGACCCCACTGGAGTTTTTTTTTAATATTTATTTATTTTTAGTTTTCAATATTCACTTTGGTAAGATTTTGAGTTTTAAATTTTCTCCTCTTTTCCCTCCCCCTCTCCAAGACAGCATGAAATCTCCTATAAGGTATACATGTACAATCATATTAAATATATTTCCACATTAGTCGTGTGGTAAAGAATTAGAACCAAAGGGGAAAACTTTGAGAGAGAGAAAAAAATAACAAAAATACAGAAAATAGTATACTTTAATCTGCGTTCAGACTCATAGTCCTTTCTCTGGATGTGGATGGCATTTCACATCATGAGTTGGAGTTTTCTTGGCAGAGATACTGGAATGGTTTGCCATTTCCTTCTGTCTCATTTTGCAGATGAGGAAATTAAGGCAAACAGGGTAAAGTGACTTGCCTGAGATCACACGGTTAGTAAGTGCCTGAGGCTGGATTTGAACTCGTCTTCCTGACTCCTAGCCAACACTCTATCCGCTGCTACTACCTGGCTGCCCCAATGTTGCTGTTACTGTATGTTCTGGCTTTAGTAGTCTGGTATAGCTGAGATTACCTCCCATATACAGAAGCCAGACAAAAGGCATTATTGCCTGAGAAGAGGATTGGAAGGGAGGCTGAAAAGGCCTTCAGGAGTCAGATTCTATCTCTGTTGCTTACTACCTGTGTGACCCCAGAAGCCCAGGAAGCTAACAGGAAGGGGTGAACATTCCAGGAATGGGGGACAGCCAGTACAAGGAATGTTGTGTCATGCATGAGGAAGAGTAAGGAAGCCTACGTCCCTCAATCCGAAGGAATAATGCGGAAGACTTAGCATCTCTCTCAGGAGATGGATGGAGTGTCTTGTGGTGTGAGATTTGGCAAATAGGCCAAAGTCAGTGGATCATGGGGGAGGCAAGGAAAGTCTAAGGAAACTTGGAAGGTAGGAAGAGACCTGCTAGGGTCAAACAGAGCATTCCTCTTTGATCCAGGATGTATGGGGCAGGTCAAGCATTGTGGCTGAACCAACTTGGGAGTCAGGAGACCTGATCCAAGGCATCCCTCAGTGAGATCCTGGACAATTCACAACCTCTCAATGCACCTAAATTGTAGACCCATTGTTGGAATAACACACGCAGAGGGAATGTCTTCACCGGGATTTTCCTACACTCATGAAATCACTAGCCCAATTAAAAATAAATCCAAAGCTGTTAGAAGAGAGATGAGGCCCTTGGCAGGCGTGAGCAAAATGACGAGCCACAGAAAGCATGTAAACTATGTTTCCACTCTCCTAAGCACATCTTTAGGAAAGAGGTAGAAAACTCAACCACACTTGGTCAATCCCACCCTTCTGGACTTCTCTGTAGTTCAGTGCTATGAATCACCCTCTCATTTGGGCACTCGCTTCCCTGAGTTTTCATGACACTTTCCTCTCCTGGTTCTCCTGCCTATCTGACTGTTCTTTCTCAGTCTCTTTTGCTGGACTATCTATTCCCCACCCTTGTCCCAGGGCCTTGAAGGCCTTCAACTCTCCCTCACTTAAATCCAATTCACTTGCGTGTCATGGCATCAGCACCCTGATGTCAAGGTGCTCTTCAAGAACAGAGGACACACATCAACCCAGGGTGATCTCATCAATTCCAATGGGCTCAGTTATCGTTATAACAATAGCTATCAGGTATAGAGTTCTTTAAAGTTTACAAAGAGTTTTTCAAATATTTCATTTGGTCCTCATCACAACACTAGGAGGTAGGCACTATCATTATTCCCATTTTACAGATGTTCATCCTTCAAAGAGGACCGATGACATCAGAAGGGTGATGTCTTGACTTGCAAGTAAATTGGATTTGAGTGAGGCAGACCTTCAAAAAGTCACTCTCTCTTCCAGAGTCATCAGAACCCGGTGGCAAGACATAGGTCAAGACGATTAGCAATGGCCACCTTACAGTTAAGAAAACTGAAGTAGACTGAAGTTAAGTGACTTGCCTAGGATCACACAACTCAGTGTCTGAAGTGGGATGTGAATTCAGGTCTTACTGATTTCAGGCACAAAGTTCTATTCATTTAGCTACTATCCCTTGAATTTTATTTAAATTAAAATTTTGTTTTAAAGATAATTTTAAAAATGATTTTACGTAGATGATTCCAGCCTTCATCCTTTTTAAAATTCCAGTCCCACATCAACTACTGCGTGAATGACTTATCTCCTCTGACATTGTTGCCACCCTGGTGCAGGCCCTCAAACATCATACCTGGATTATGGCAATAGCTACTAGTGGGTCAGCCTCCCTCATGTGTCCACTTAACTGCCAAAGTGATCCTTCTAAAACCTGACCATGTCATCAGCACCACCATCACCCCTTTTCAATAAACTGCCACGGCTCCCTAGTGCCCCTAAAATGCCATGTAAAGTCTCTTTGGCTTTGAAAGCTCTTCCTAAGCTTTTCACCTTTCCAGTTTTCTTACACCTTACACCCTGCCATAGTCTTCAATCCAGTGACACTGGCCTCCTGACTGTTCCTTGCACAAGACACACCACCTCCAGGCTTTTTCTCTGACTCTCCCACATGCCTGGAATGCTGCCCCTCCTCATACTTACTTCCTGGCTTCCCTGGCTTCCATCAAGTCCCAGATAATATCTTACCTCCTACAGGATACTCATCCCAAACCCTTTTAATTTGAGTAGCTTCTCATGATCCCCAGTGTATCCTGTATGTAGCATGTTTGCTTGTGATGGATAGCACATATATATCACTTTTTGGTTTCCAGAACACTTTACAAATGTCTCTTGTCTAATCCTCACAGCCCTGGGCAGTAGGTGCTACTACAACTCCCATTTTACAGATGAGGGAACTGAATCAGGTCATATTTGAACTTTGGGTTTGACTTTGGGTCCTTAATAGGCACTAAATAAATACATGACATACTAGACCTGGAAATTCCATGCTCCTGATGTTGGCTGGTCAGTCATTTCAGTCATGTTCGACTCTTTATGACCCCATTTTGTGTTTTCTTGGCAGAGATAGTGGAGTGGTTTTCCATTTCCTTCTCCAACTCATTTTCCAGATAAGGAAACTGAGGTAAACAGGGTAAAGTCACTTGCCCAGTGTCACACAACTAGAAAGTGTCTGAGGTCGGATTTGAACACAGGAAGATGAGTCTTCCAGACCCCAGGCCTGGTGCTCTATCCACTAAGCTGCCTCTGGGTTTCTTAAACTCATTTCCAAAGCTGAGCTCACCTTTCTCTCAAAACCCATTCTCTCCCTACTGTCCCTATTTTTGTTGAAAGTATCACTCCTCCTCCTTCTAGTCACTGTAGTTCACAGTCTTTCTCAACTCTGCCCTGTGTGTTGAGAAATGCCCAGTATTTCCCTTCCCTTTTCAGGTGCCAAGTCTTATCAAATTCTATCTCCAGATGTCTTGCTTCACTATCCCCTCTCCACTCACATAGTGCTTGGACTCCCTAGTTCCATCCCTTCTCTCACATCTCTTAATTACTTCAGCCCAACTGCTATCTTCACAGCTAACTGACTAGTCATCTCCACAAAATTATCACATAGAAATTTCTAAGGAATGGCTCTTCCCATGGACACCTCTACTAAGAAGCTTCAATGGCTTCTCCTTTGGGTTCTGTGATCAAATACCAATTCTTCTGTTTAGCACTTAAGCCCCTGACATTCTAGCTCCAACCTATCTTTTCAGACTGATTCTCCCCATCCAACAGTAGATACTTGTTGAATTAAAAGGGGAATGGCTATAAATCTGTATACTCTTGCATTAGAATATAAACTTCTTAAGGGCGGGGGCTGTTTTTGCCTGTCCTGGTATCCCCAAATTTAAGAGCACCTGACTTAATAGCAGCTTGTTCATTTATTGATTGTACCCACGAATATGAAGAATTTCAGAAAAGCATGGGAAGTTTTATATGAACTGATGCGGAAGTAAGCGGAAACCAGGAGAACATGAGGCAGCTACAATAACAGAAAACCTGAAAACACTGAAGAAGGGGACTGGACTCGAGAAGAGGTCACAGTAATCATGTCAAAGAACAAGACCATTTCGCTATCTGTTTATTCAAGTTTACAGAGAAGCTTCAACATCTGTGGAAAAACAGCAAAGTTTCATTTTTTCTTAAGTTCATGTAATTTAAGTGATAAATACACAGTATTTAACTTTGTACACCTGATAAAAGGAAAAATGCATAGTGAAAAGGACTAGGAATGAACACAAGCATCGGGCATTAAATAAAAACCACAGAATCCAAAAGGTAGCAGCAATCTCTCAAAATCTGTCGAATCCCTTGAACCCTAGAGAAGATGAAACCGAAGACAGAATCAACATCCTTCTTTTTCCACGCCGTATCTGGAGACCCATAAAGATCACAGCTCTCTAACATTTAAAGGAACTCTAAGTTCACAGCTGCTGAAAAATAGAGGGGTAATCCTAACCTTGGGAGAGGAGAGTCACACCTCATATTCTAATATTGGGTATCTGCATGGCCTACATATTGTCACTTGAAGGAAAAGAGAAGAGAGGGAGAGAAAAGAGCATGAAGTGGCCAGAGCTTCTAGCCTCTGATGCCAACTTGGAGGCTCCTTCCTCCCATCCTCCCTACCCCCCACCCCCACTCACACATACACAAGCTGCCTCCACCAAACTCTGACCTCAAAGACAGAAGGTTGGCAGAGTGATGAAAATAGGCTCTGGGATCACTGATTTAGGAGCTGGAAAGGAGCCTTGCCCCCCCCCCCCCATTTTACACATGAGGGAACTGAGGCCCAGAGAGGTGACAACCCAAAGTTATTACACAGGCCATACAGGACAGAACCAGGATTCAAACCTAGGTTCCCCTTCTCTGTCCCCCTTCAAAGCAGGAAGAAAAAAAGGTTAAGTACCCGTTTCTTCCATGCCTGTATTTACTCAGTTGCTGTTTGGACTTTTAAAAAAGCTCAGTGTGCTCAGTAGTCACTCCGTCTTCCCTAATAAATGTGCTTAATTTCTTTTTTTTTAAGGACTTGAACTCCACAGAGTTTGTGCCAAAGAAAGGTTGTGACCCTCGAGTGCTTCCTGCCTATGGTGTCCATGAAAACCCCTTGGTGCAGGGTTGACCTGGATAGGGATGAATCTGAAGTCACAGGTTCTGAGTCTAAACTTGTCCCTGCCAACCTACCATCTGTATGACCTCTGGCCTCAGTTTCCTCATCTGTAAAAGAAGGGGGAGGGAGTTGGACTGGATGACCTCTAAGGGCCCTTTTAGCTCTAAATCCCTGATCTTTGGCTGACCCGCAGCACAGGCATCAGAAACTGCAGTGAGGCCCAGGCCCCTAAAACTGTGCAAAGTCACGGCACTGCCCGATGCAGTGGTGTAAACACAAGGGAGATTCGACACAATGTCTATGTACTGCTTGGCCATCTCACACACACTGGGACTAAGAATAAGGTTAACAGTCATCATTTCCAAAAGGTGCTTATCATGAGCTAACCACTTACCAACAACAGGGGGTGGATCTCAGATTTGTGAAGGGATCTGTCATAAATTTTAAAATGTGCTGGAGGACAAAGTATTCTGTGGTCAAGGATGATCAGGAAATAGAGTTAATGGTTGGATGTCAGAATGTCAAACAGTCTGACTCAGCCCTTGACTTTCCTGACCTTGTCTCTGGACATCCAGAAAGTCTGCCTAAGCAACACTCAAGGGAAAAGGGATGGATCCCAAAACCCAGGAGGGTGAGGAGGTGAGGAGGGCACCAGGCCCAGCCTGTTTCTGTGGCTATTGAGGGAAAAGTATCCTTAAGAAAGTGGCCTCAGGCATCTAAACGACTCCATCGATCAAACTCTCAAAATGTATAAGAAAGGTGTGCTTTGAAGCCAAGAAACAAAGGTGGAACCTTGCTAATTCCCCTTCCTTGGGGGCTTCAGACGGCACCAACCTGTCTCTGGCAGGAAGCAGATTCCAAGCTAAAAAAGAATGCATAGTCATGCTCTTGCTGAGAAGAGAAAAAGGAAATTATCCTGATTTCCCCAACACCAGGAAGAACATCTGAAGGTGACAGTAGAGACCTATCTCACCTGTCACCTGGGGACTGTTCCAGGTAGGTACAATCTCCTCCAGGAGTAGACCACAAGGGACCCCGTGGCTTCCTGTTGAGGTTTTACAGCAGTTTGCATGGCTGCTGAGAAGAAACTTCCTACACAGCCCCTCTCCCCCAAGAAGTGAGCTGTGGTAACTCACCAGCTATATAGCCGCTATTATAGAAGGTGGAAACAAGACACAAGCAGCCTCCCGGGTGTAGGAGTGAAGATGCTGGAGAGAGAGACTCCCGTCCCAGCACTTCTAAAAGCCCCCATCCCGAGTCGGAAGCTCTAAAGAGAGCGCTTTTTTGAAAACCATTAAGCTGATGTCTAGATAATTTTTGAACTCTAAAGTCTAACTATTCAAATAATTAAAAATCTTAAGCCATGTAATGTACATGGAAGTGTTGGATTTCACCCTGAATTTTAAAGTTAATAGTAATAAACCTATTAGTTCCATAATCTATTTCAGAAATGCACTCTCACTGTTGCCCTTTAAAAGTGGACTAAAAGCAACAGGTTGAGCCCCCCCCATCCCTGGGGGACCACACCTCCCCAGCCCTGCTGCTCTCACTCGCTCCTCCCTCCCTCCCCCCACCTGGACCAAGCCACTTATGCAGAACTTGAAGCCCTTTCAGAAATTTGTTTTTCCTGACTAAAGTATTCCTAAGTCCAAAATCTGGGGGGGTTTCCCCCCAAAAATAAGGTTTATCCTTCACCAGTGAGGGAGAGAGGGAGGCGAAGGCAAACAACATAAAAGTCCTTGGGATGAATGAGATTCATGGGCTACTCAGACTGTGCCCAAAGCCCAGCACCCTTTGGGTTTCCCAGGTGGCGGCATCCCTGGGGTCATCCACCTTTGGTGTTTCCTCCAACAGCTTTGCGAAAACATCGCATTTGACACAATTTGAAATATTTGGCATCAACACTTTTTCTCCGACGAGTCGCCTCATCCACTCCTCCCCTCCCCTCCAATGTCAGCTTGGGCCTTTCTCTGGGCCCTCCTGCCTGCTGGAGGTCAACGTCCGAGTCCCAAAGTAGATGCCATGCATGCCTCCCCCCCGCCCCCCACCCCTTAAAACAACAACGGAAAAGAAACAACCAGAGATGACGGGCAACGCTTTACACAAGTGGTCAGTTTCGGTAGGACATGCGGCTATGGAGACAGTGTGTGTTGGCTGCAAGCAGGCCGGTCCGTGGACGTGCCTAGCTGAGGTTACTCAGACTCCATCGCTGCTTCTCCCGGTGGAGGCAGCGGCTGGAGACCGTTATTCATCAGGCGGTCAGGGGCCCGCGCTTCCATCAGGGCAGCCGTTTTCACCAGACCACCTCCTCCTCCCCGACATGCCGCGGGTCGGTGCACCTGAGGTTGTCTTCGCTGCCCTGCTTCCTGCTTGAAACACAGAAAAGCAGTGGTCAGTTGGGCGTCCTTCTCCCTGCAGCAGCGCACCATGGAAGCTGCCACTCAGGCCCACCCAGTTTGGACCACAGGGGCAGCACCCATCCCCTCAGGGGGCCTGTAAGCAGGCCTCCCTCTCCTGTCTCCAGCAGAGGGCAAAGGACAGACTTGGTGGTTGGACGGAACAGAAATGACTCCTGACTGAATGATAGGAATGGGGACAAAGAAATCAAATGGAGAATCACGGTGTGAAGAGTGTGGCATTGGGGTGGGAGCTCCTGAACCCAAATCCTGCCTCTGCTACTTATTATAAAGTCGCCCTTGGTTAAATGACAAGGTTTGTTTCTGTCACTGTCCACCCTTCAATCTCACCTCTCCCACTGCCTCTCAGACAACTCCAGCTGGATGACCAGTAGACATCTTAAACTCACTATGTCCATCTTTCCCCAAAGGGCCAAGGTCTCCCACTGCATGTGTACTGGTCCTGACTGACATCTGGCCACTGGACCTAGCTGGCTCCCAGAGAAGAAAGGGAGGCTGGTGACTTTGCACAGCCTTGCCTCACTTAAATCAAAGTCAATTGCAAGTCATGTCATCATCTCCCTGATGTCATGGTCCTCCAGGACAACAAAGGACAAACCCAACCACAATTCTTCCTCTTACCACCTCTATAACTACAGAGTGCAGCACCAACCTCCCAAAGCCAAAGGCTCACAGCCTTCAAGGCGGTCTGGATTCCTCACTATCCCTCACTCCCCATATCCAATCATATGCCAAGGCCTATCAATCCACCTCTGCTCCCTTCCTTCCTCTAACATTGCCACCCCTCTGGTACAGGCACGCCTCACTTCACGTCCGGACTATTACTATAGTGGGGCTGTGGCCTCAAGTCCTTCCCTACTCCAATTCATCTCCATGCTGCCACCAAAGTGATTTTCCTAAAACACAGACCCGATCTTATTGCCCACACACTCAGTAAATTCTAATGGTTCCCTGTTGCCTTCCAGTTGTCGCTGTGGTTTGTCCTTCCTTCTTGAAGAGGACCATGACATCAGGAAGATGATACCCTATTGTCTTCAGGGACAAATACAAAATTCCCTATTTGGCAGTCAAAGCCCCTCCACCCGATCCCTTACTCCTCAAACGTCCTCTTTGACCCAGTGACACCGGCCTCCTGGCTATTCCAAGACCCTCCATCTCTCAGCTCTGGTAATTTTCTCTGGCTGTCCCCCATTCCTGGAACACTCTTCCTCCTTCACTCCAACTGCTGGCTTCCTTTAAGATACAGTTAAAATCCCATCTCTTCCAGGAAGTCTTCCTTAACCCCTCTAAATTCTAATGCCTTTCTTCCGTTAATTATTTCCTATTTTGGCTTTGTATGTATGTATTTGCTTGTGGTCTCCTCATTAAATTGTAAACTCTTTAAGGGTAAGGACTACCTTTTGCCTCTTGTATCCCCAGAATTTAGCACATACAGTTCCTAGCACATAGTATGAGCCTAATAAATGTCTATTGGTTGATTTGAAATGACTTTGATCACAGAAACAGAGCTAGAAAGAACTTCAGAGGTCTTACCCAAACCTCCTGTTTTACAGAGAGTGAAACTGAGGCCCAGAATGTTTAACTGATGACCAAGTTCACACAGGTAATAAGTGACAGAACTGAGAGGTAGCATGGTATAAGTGGATGAGGCACTAAACTTGGAGTCACAGAGGCCTCAGACACTTATTAGTCATGTGAGTCTCTTAATCTCTGCCTTAGTTTCCTCATCTGTAAAATGAAGGGGTTAGATTTGATGGCATCTAATGTTCCTTCCAACTCTAAATCTCTGATCTTGTGAACTAGGATTTGAACCTTAGTTCTAAATCTGGTGCTCTTTCTGCTACACACGAAAGGAAATGTTTGGACTGGGGAACCTCTGCAGTCCCTTCCTAAAGCAATAGTCCTCTTGCTTACTAGAGCCCAAATGAACCACTCAAAACCACCTTGTATCCCTGAGAAGCAACATCCCCAAGAAGACAAGGCAAGTTATTATGGTTCCAGAGACTAGCTATGGCCTAGAATTGCAGAGGAGCATTGAACTTGAGAAAAACTGGAAGGAGCATTCTTTCCTTCAATGGAAGAAAGGCTCCCACAGCTCTGGGCTCCTCAGATTCTCATCACATTTGTCCTGTTGTTGTTCAGACATGCAATCATGTCTGACTCTACATGACCCCATGGACCTTGTCCAGGCAATTTTCTTGGTAAAGACACTAGAATGGTTTGCCATTTCTTTTCCTGTTCCTTTGACAGATGTGGAAACTGAGGCAAACAGATTTAAGTGACTTGCCCAGAGTCACATAGCAACTAAATGTCTGAGGCCAAATTCGAACTCAGATCTTCCTGACTCCAGGCCTGGTGTACTACATCATCTGTGTGCCCTGATGTTTATTTTTCTTTTTCATGCCCTTTTTATCCACCAGATTGTAGTATACAGGGCCAACTCTTTGCCCTTAATAAATGCTTAATGAAAGATCATCGAATTGAGCTAAAGACAGACACCAAAGCAAAGTTACTAATTCCAATAATATTCTCATTTCTCTAACTGTAGATCTGGGAATAGTTCAGGGTGGGGAAAATGCATTTTAGAGACTGACTTGACATCGTAGAGGTTAGAGCTGGAAATGTATTTAAGAGAACACCATTCATCTAGTCTAATGTCCCTATTTTACAGATGAGGAAAGTGAGGCCCAGAGAGGGGATGGAGACATGTCCAGGGTCACATGGGTAATAAATAGAAGAACTATGATTTGAACCTAGACCCTCTGATTCCAAATTCCATATTCTTTCCCATCATACCACTTAGGGACAGCATGAGGCAAATAAATCTTTCACAATATGTACAAAATATATACCAGCTCTTTTACTATGGTGGCAAAAAACTGGAAAGGCTGCTCATCAGTGAGAAACTGGCTGAATAAAATATGACATAAGAATGCAATGGAATGCTACTGTGTGATAAGAAAAAACAAAAAGGGATGGTCTCAGAGAAGCCTGGGAAGACTTGCATGAACTGATGCAGAGGGAAGTAAGCAGAACTGGAGCTATTCACACAATAACAAGAATGTGAAGACAAAAGACTGAAAGACTTTAGAACTCTGAGCAACACAATGACCAGTGCCCCCAGGATTCCAGAGGCCTGATGATGTAACGTGCTACACACCTCCTGACAGAGAGGTGAATGGACCCAGGATGCAGCCAGAGAAACATTTTTAGACATGGCCAATGTAGGAATTTATTTTGCTAGACTATGAATATTTGTCATAAGGGTTTTTGTTTTTCAATTAGGGGCAGAGATGTGGAAGAGTAAAAAATAGATGGTTGCTAATTGGGAAAAAAATTATTTCCTCTGAAATAATTTCAGGAACCCCATTTCCCATTGCTGTAAATCCCTCCACATGGTCTTTCTTTTTAATGACCTTCAGAGCATGAGTAGTGGAATAATATTGGCCTAAGGGACTGGGGAGTGGGAAGGGAAGAAGATCCTACAGACTGAAGCTCCCACTACCAAACAGATGTGACAGCAGCTGCAGGAACTCTGAGGGGGAGAGGCCTCCTCCTTTAAAAGTTGTTGCCTCTCCAACCTCCCCTCTGTCTCAAGGGGCTCATCTCCAGTCCCCCGGCAGCAGCCAAACTGCATGTTGATCCCCGTGCCCAGTTGCTGGGTGATGCCAGGCCCCTTAGCCTCAGGAGGGTATCTCAGATCTCTGGATGCCCTCCCCTCCAGTTCCATGCAGCAGCAGGTCCCAGGACTGCATGCACTGAGCCCAGGGTGTTCCCAGACCCTCAGTCAACTTCATGAGAAGGCACCTGGTGCCCTCCAAAGCCCCCTCATACCCAGTGCCAAGTGGATCCTTGCAGGGACACCCTGCCATCTCCTTGCCCCTGGTTTCCTTCTCCACCAACACTCCTTAGCTGGAGGTCCTGGGTCAGTGCCTCAGCTCACCTGGCTGCCCAAATACTCTGAATGTGGAGGGAGTGTACAGGCCCCCTGCCCCCCACGTGCTCAGCAGCCATCCCCGTGCCCCAGGGATGCACAGGCAGACAGAGGCCTAGGCGGGCGGGCAGGCAGGCAGGCAGGTAGAGCTGGTTTTACCTTGGACTCCAGGAAGGGCTCACATCCCCCTGTTTGTTTTTTTCTGGAATCAGGGGAAAGGGGAAGGAAAAGGGACATGAGAAAGGACCCAGGAAAATTTCAGAAGATCCTTCCCCAGCCCAAACCCTCAGGTCCCAAGTGGGAGGAGAGAGCTCTTACTTCCCACTGTCATTTCCAGGTCCTTTTCTGGATCTTATACCTTGGAATCTGCTCATTCCTTGAGCTTTGTTCAAAACAGATTTGTGACCTTCTCTACATCCTGGTGGCCAAGATTCTTCCTTCTTCTCAAGAGTTCCCTTCCTGGCTCACTGTCTTCCTCTCTACCCTAACCTTGGTAGCATACTTGGAGACTTCAATATACTTGGTGCCATCCCCCTCCCTCAAATGCCCAGGCCTCCCAACACCAATGACCTAGACCTTCCTCCACTACCTCCATCACACACATGGATGGACATCCTCTTCAACCTGTTATCAGCCTCAGGAGTTCTATTATTGACATTTCTCTGACCTCCCATAATCCACTATTTTCCCACTTCAAGGGACTCAATCAACCTCTTTTTCATCTTCCTCTTTTTTTTAAAAAACCCAAACTGTGACCAGAAGTCCCACCATCCTTTAGTGTTCTACCAAATCATTGTCCTTGGTATGGCTTCACTTTATTTCCTTCTCCATCAGGACCCTTTTGTTCATCAGTTCAACTTGACCCTCCTCTACTCTCAAATCCCCTACACTCCCTCTTTTCCTATCACCACTCATGCTTTGCGAAATTCCCTCCCTTCACCACTCTCATCATCCACTTCTTCTGCTCCTATTTACTTGTTGCTGAATGATTAGAGAAAGGCACAGTCAAACTGGGGGGGTGCTATCAATTTGTATTATCTAATCTCAGCTGGGCCCTCACCACAGCAAGTCCCTCATGCTGCCTGCCATGCACCTTCCCTTCTCCTCTTCCTCTTTTCCACCCAGAATTTGGATTTCCACTCCTGTGAGCCTAGGCTCTGATGGGTGACCATTTACCCTTTCTGTGCCAGGTCTCTCACCAAGTCATTCCTCCCCTGATTCACCACACTTCTCTCTGGCCACCTTTGCCCTACATATTCCCCTTTAGAATGTAGATTCTCTGAGAACAGAGATTATCTTTCTTGCTTGTGTTTAACAGTATCTTAGCAGAGTGTCTGAAACATATTAAGACTTTAAAATGCATTTTTTTGTTCATCCATTCATTCATTCAATGCTCCTCACCTTAGCTGCTCTACACGTTTTCTTTTTCCCCTCAAGCCACCTAAGTCATTCTCTCACCAATTTTCTTCCATAGAGGATCTGCCTCATATTTCACTGGGAAAATTAATGGCATCCATCAGTTCTCAAGTCCACTCAACATTACCCTTGAATCTTTGCTGATCTGCCCGAGTCTTAGAGGAAAACATGGTTTTCTTTGTCAAGATCAACCACTCTACCCAGGCCTGGAATATCACTCTTCTCATCTCTCGTGGGAGCCTACCCTTTCAATCCCCTTTTATCTGCTAATTTTTAATCTCTTGTCCCTTCCTCCTCACCTCCCATTCCTCTGATACCATCTCTTATCTCCTCCTTCACTCTACTCTGTGATCAAGGAGTTGGTTCTTCTCTTTGCCAAGGCCAACCCTACTACATGTGCCCTTGAGCCCATCCCTTACCATCTTCTCAGATCAGATGGAGGCTTCAGGAAGGGTATAGTATAATGGGAATAAATTGGGGAATTTGTCTTATTTTATCTTTGTCTTTGTATAACCAGTGCCTAGTGGGGTTCCTGACACATAGTAGGTGTTTAATAAATTGTTGTTGAATAAATGAACACGCCTCCAAGAGAGCCAATGCTGGACTGCTGTTTCCTTGTCATGGACCGTGGGGCCCCAGGGAGGCCCTTCCTTGGGAAAATAAAATAAAAGTGATCATTTATGTAGACTTGCAAAGCATTTTATATCTGTTATCTCACTTAGCCCCTCCCAACAACCATGTAAGGTAGTTGCTATTTTATCCTCATTTTACAGATGAGGAAACTGAGTCAAATAGAAGTTAAGTGATTTGCCCAGGCTCACATACACTCAAACTCAGGTCCTCCTGACTCCAGGTCTAGCTGCCTGGACAGTGTACGTGCCACCTAGCTGCCTATATTTCTTCCTACTCTATAGTGTACGACTAAGTCTAAAATTCTACCATCTAAGGTTCATTCTTTTGGTTTCTAAAGACTTTTTCTTTGTCAAGAGCCCCTCCCCAGAGGGATTACATACTGTCTTCAGTTAACGCCTTCTAGTGACAACTAACTGAGAGCAAGGCCCCACAGGAAGGGAACATAGTCTAGAAACCAAGAAAGGGATGGAGGAAGAAGGGGCAGGTGGAATGGGACCAAATTCTTTCATTCACAGTATGGCCCAGGCTGGTCACTATTAGCTTCATCTATCAAGAAGTGTCACTGGGTATTATGTACAACAGAGTGGGGTTCATGGATTTGGAGTGAAAAAGATCCTTAATGGCCACTGAGCTCCTCATTTTACAGATGAGGAAACTGAGGCTAGAAACCTTAAATAACTTAGAGTCACACAGCCAAAAAGGAGCTGAGGTAGGATTTGAACCCAGGTCTTTCTGACTTCCAACACTCTACCCACTACACCATACTGCTTTGCATTCCTACTTCCTCCCCCTGAGGTTAATGGGGCTCCTACATGTCATCTTATCAAAAGTGAGGTACAAATACTTTCTTCTCATTTCACAGTGAAGGGCCATGCAACTTACTCCTGATTGTGAGAAAGATGCTCCCATGCCCAGAGAGGATTGCTGCCCAAATGACAAATGAAGCCAGAGGCCTTCTCCTTCAATGCTCCCAGGCCCCTATGAAAGTGGGAAGGAGGGAGGAAGGGAGAGAAAGAGAGACACAGAGACACAGAGACGGACAGAGACACAGAGACAAAGACAGAGATAGAGAGAGGAAGGAGAGAGACAGAGAAAAAGGAGAGAGAGACAGAGAGAGGGGAAGAGAGGAGAGAGAGAGAGAGAGAGAGAGAGAAGGGAGAGAAAGAGAGAGAGGAGAGACAGAGACAGAGAAATGAGAGAGAGAGGAGAGGAGAGAGACAGAGAAGAGAGAGACAGGAGAGGGACAGAAAGACAGAGACAGAGAAGAGAGACACAAAGAGAGGGACACAGAGAGGAAAGAGAGAGGGGGGAGAGAAAGGAGAGAGGAGAGAGAGGGGGGAAGAGAGAGGAGAGAGAGAGAGGGAGGGAAGGAAGGGGGGAGCACTCACGTGAGCAAGTTTCCAGGGGCAGACAAGGAACGTTCTTCCCGTCGGCTGCCCTCAAAAGGGTTCCCAAAAGATCGTTTACGGATCATGGTCTTCACAAGGATCTGGGGAACAGAGAAGAGTATGTTAATGACCATTCAGGCACCACACCTCCTCCTTCCACCCTCCATCCCCTGGCCCCCTGGAGCCTCCTCACCATGTCAGCAGCCACTCTAAGTCCCAGGGATCCAATCTGATCAGAGCCCGTGGGGCAAGAGCCCCTGCTCCTGTCTAAGAGGGATCCAAGCAGGGACCTAGCAGACAGCACTCAGTTACCAAGACCCACCAACACTTTTTGCAAAATGCCCTTTATTTCTATCATGATGTTTGGCAAATAGTAGGTGCCTAATAAATGCTTGTTGCTTGATCTCTTTCTTTACAAGGACTTCCTGGACCTGGCTCTCATTCCTCTTACCTTGGCTGTTCCATAACAACAGCCTTGTAACTCAGGCCTCTGCTTCTATTGTCTCTTTGTGCTATGAGAGGCAGTGTACACAGTGGATAAGAAGTCCTGAACTTGTAGAAGACATGGAAGGAGACTTGAGGTCTCACCTCAGACCTTTACTGGCTGTGTGACTCTGGGTAAAGAAACAACCTCTCTGAGCTTCAGTTTCCTCATCCATAATATGAGAAGTCTGGATTCAATGACCTCTAAGATCCCTCCCAGCTCTAAATCTATGACTCTAAACCACCCAAGTCAGCAAACTGTGACAAGGATTCATGATTTTGTCAATGTCAGGGGGGAGGGGCACCTTCACTGATGCAGATTGCGACCCTCTTACCCCTCAGGAGCTAGTTGTCATGAGTTATTATGGTCAAAAATTATACAACTCATATAAACCTGAAATCCACCTCTTACTGGTATCTCCCCCTCATCCCACTAAGAATATATCTGAATTTTCAATTTGAAAGTCTTCTACCTGAGTTTCCTCAAAACCAAGCATCCCCAGTTCTTCTAGCTGTGATCTATCACTTCGTTTCAGGATCCCTCCTCATTCTGGTCTTCCTCCCTGGGACATCCTCCAGCATGTAAATGTCCATCCCAAAAGGCAGTGTCCTGATGGACTAGGTGAGTCTAGAGGGAGCCTGCACAGCTCTGAGTCCAGCAGGGTCATCATCTCCTTTCTTCTGGATTCCAGACATATTAAAGCATCCAATTGATTATCAGCTTTTTTAGCTGCTGTACCACACTATCAATTTACGTTGACCTTATGGTCCCCTATTAACTGCCAAGCCTAATGGTTTGGATCTACATGAAGAAATTTACATTTATTCTCATTCAATGAGACCCTGTTAGTTTTGACTGATAGATCTAGCACATCAAAATCTTTTAAAATCTGGAATCTGTCATCATAAATGCAGTTCTCCTTCCCAGCTCTGTGCTGCAATCTACAATCTGATTTTTTTAATTAAAAGAAATTAAATTTTTTAAATTTCAAGTTTAACATTTTTAATTTTTAAAAATGTAAAAATAAAATTTAAAAATTAACAAATCTTAGACATCCCTGCATTCCCTGGGTGCCTTCTTTATATCAGGAGCTCATTCAGTGTTTGTTTTATGGGTTAATTTTCTCCGGGTAGCCTAGGAGTTATAGACAAACTCAGACCAGCCAAGACTGTACTACTTGTCCTACAGGAGGCCTTTTCCAGGCCTCCAGCTACTACTTTCTTTCCTTCTTTTATTTTTCACCTATTCTGTATATATCTTGTACATACCTATAGACATGTTTTCTCACCCACTAGAAGGAGAATTCCTTGAGAGCAGGCACTATCTTTTTGCCTTTCCTCGTATTTGTACGGCAAAGCATAGGGTCTTACATATAATAAGCTAGTCCCTGAATGTTATTTGACTCAATGCTTTTTGCACATTGGAGAAAGACTGATGGAGAAGGCATATGGTATCAGGACCAAGGACAGGTAACTGTCCAAATTGAGAGAGCTGAAGAGCAAAGGCCTAGCCTGTTACATAGAGATCTAGAATATCAACAAAGGTCCTGGCAGATCTGGCCTCTCTGGACTCATGGAATCTCAGAGATAGAAGGGATCTTGGGGGTCATGGACCCCTTCAAATACTTGAACAGAAATGTTCTCTGCAGCTCTTACCTCTGGGCAAAGATTCTGCCTCCACCTGTGACAGTCACTGGTGGATTCTACCCTGGGCAAGTCATTTCATTTCCCTTGACCTTAATTTCCCTGACTGAAGAGCTAGAGCTAGAATCTTATGAACTTCCAGTGAGGGGGAAACCACTATTATATACCAATTTAAGGTTTGCAAAGCAATTTACATAATGTATCTCCTTTAATCCTCAGAACAAGCCTACGGAGATTGGTATTATTCTAATCTCCGCTTTATTGATAAGGAAACTGAGGCAGATATAGATTAAGTGACTCAAGCCCAGGATTACACAGCCAGTAAATGTTGGAGGAAGAATTTGAACTCAAATCTTCCTGACTTTAAAACCAATGCGCTAACCACTGTGCCTCTGAGTTCCCACAGTCCCCTGGGGGAATCCATTGCAGGTTTCTGTTTTTGGTTTTTAACTAAACTGCTAGAAAATGTTCCTGACATCAAATCTAAATTTGTATCTTTTTAACCTCCCTCTGTTGTTCCCAATTCCACTCTCTGAGGTCAAGAAGGAAAATATCCTCTTCTTCCAAGTGGTAGCACTCCCAATAACTGAAGACAGAGGTCATATTCCCCATCTCTCCCATTCAAAAGCCATCTTCTCCAGGTTAAATATCCCCAGATCCTTCAAGTGATTTTCTCGTAGCACAGTCTAAACCTGTCCCCTCCTCCCTGAGCTATTCCAAAGCATGTCTGGTTGGGCTAGTGCCTTTTGGATGCCCCTAAACACCTGTAGGGATCTTTGAGCACTACCGCCTGGGAAATGGGGAGCAGACCCCTTCAAAGGCTATCGCCCCCCAGCCCCAGGGGTTGAGAGCTCAGGCCCAACTGCCTTCCCCAGGGCAGTTCGGAGCCACAGGATTCTCTTTTGGTCAGAACTGAAAGACTCCACAGTCGATGCCTCCCCTTTTCCAGGCTGTGCTTGTGCCCACAGCCACAAACTGAAGAACCTTGAGAGATGGCACTCAGGGGCCCAGAGTGAACAGGCCCACACCATCAGGTGAAGGAGAGACGCTACCCAGGGGAGACAGAGAAGAGTGAAAAGGTGGTTAGGTTTGAAGTTGTGATTGACATGCAGAGACCCTACAGAAAAGGGAAGGATGTTCATGAATTTCAGGCCCAGGAGATTCAAAGGCTGGGGGGAGAATGACAGGTACAGAGTGAGTGTGTGAGGAGGTGAGGAGGGGTCCGGCAGGTGCAGAGCTGAGCAAGTGGAAGTCTAGTACTCGTCCTCCTCCTCCTGAGCATTGCAAATTTTAGGAAGCCTATAGCGGCCACATCAAGGCTGACCCTAATGCCCTTGTACACGTCAGTCAGATATCTCATCTGGTGTGACAAGCCATCCTTATTACCTCACTGGGGACCCCGCAAGTGAAGGTCAGGGATCCGATGGGCAGATTGGCACATTTCTGGCAAGCCCACATCAGGGAGCTGGGACAGAACCTGTTTATCCATATGGCACTTTCTCCAATCAACCAGGGGAAGTGTTCCCATCTGTGGTGCTGGCTCACCATCCTGAGAAGGCAGGGCAAAGGGCCTGGGCCTCCCTCCTTTCTGGAATAAGACTGAACTCCAGGGCAGAAGGGCATTAAACAACCTTATAGCGGACCCAGTAGATTGAGACTCACGTCTGCTGGTGCAGAGAAGGAGATCTGTCCAGGTTTTTTCAAGAAAGAAGCAACATGGTAATTAAAGTGCCCTTGAAGCCAGAGAGATTTGGATTCCTCTGCTCTATCCTGGCTGTGTGACCCTGAGCAAGTCATTTAACCAGGCAAATCTCTCAGTTACAGAAAAGGTGCCACCCTGCACTGGTGGAGGCAGTTTCCTCATTTGGGAGTTCCTTCTATCAGCAAGTGAAAGCCCTAGGCTCTCCGCCAGATAGTGGAAACCTGTTCAGCAAGCTTCATATTATCCCACTTACCCCAGTGAAGGCTATTCTGAGATCTGACCATGTCAGCCTCTCCCTTGAAGTGGTCTGTGGCTCTCTCAAAATCTCTCCAGTTCAACAACCCATCTCCAACTACTCCAAAGATGAAATTTAGGGTTTCCCAAAGTTGGCATCTGTTTCCAATCTTACTGAAGCAGAAGACAGGGATCCAAGACAAAAAGGGGTCCCTTTTGGTCTTCATTAGCCAGGAAGCTAAGCCCCCCCTGCTCCCTGATGCCTCTCGAAGGCTTTCCCTAGACCAGTGGCTCCTGCCTTCCTCTCTCTGCCTCAGTGGGCTCTGTCTGCCTTACCACGGTCGCCAGGCTGGGGATGTGTTTGACAGAGTTCTCCACCTCCTCTTCCGTCACTTCCACCAACGTGCAGTTCTCATCCTCCGTTGGCAGCGGCTCCGCCCCATGCCTGGTGACCCACGGGTGCAGCTTCAATGAATAACAGGAGGGGTGAGGGGCGGGGCGCACCTCCAGGAGGACGGAAAGCAACATGAATGACCTGCCAGCTGGACAGAAGGAGCATGCAGGGAGAAGGCCAGAGAGGGGAGAGCCCCCCTGGGCAGACATGCAGGCAGGTGGGTCAGCCAGGCAGATGGATGGTGTCAGGAAGCAGGGGATAGACAGAATCAGAAGGAAATATGGAAGGGAGGGAAAGGAGGACATAGAATCACAGACACCTTGGGCTTATCTCCAGATCCATTCGGAAAAAACAACTTTAAATCTTGCTAGGCTGACAACACATGAGGAATTATTACTGCCTCTGGTCCTGCTTCCAGCCTGGAGTTCTTAAGCCTGCCCCCTTGCCTCTATATTTAGGATCCAGGATGCCTTGTGAAAGTAACTGTCCTTCTCAGAGCTACAGTTTCCTCATCTGTACAATAAAAAGGTTAGACTCTGAGGTCCTTTTGAACTCTAGATTGATCATCTCATGATGATCCCATGAATTGACTCCTCATTTCACAGAAGGGCACAAACCAAAGCTCAGAGAAGATGGTAACTGGACCCAGGGGCCAGAGGCAGTCAGTAGCGAAGCTGGAAAGAGAGAACCCAGGAGTGCTGAACCTCCCTGTCCGGACTGCCCTTCTATAACATACCACATTTCAATTTCATTACACCTCCTGCAAACACAATTTGGGGTTCCAAAGTGGCTTCCACATACTGTCACCACATAAGGGATAAGGCCCTTTCCTTGCCCAGATGTCCTGGCCAGGCAGCTTGAAGCTAGCCAGACAAAGGCCCCAGGGCTGTATCTGGGAGCTCTAAGCAGGACAGGTGAAGCTGCTGTGAAGACACATCCCAGAGCATCCTGGGAAGCTCCCTTGTTGTACAGCAGGGAAAGAAGGGCCCACATCGGCCCATCAGATCAGTGTTCCCCTTGGAACAGAGCCAACAATGCTCTTCCAACTGAATGGTCACAGCAGGATGAGGACATGGCTGGGAGGTGGGACCAGGAAATGCCATCAACAATCTCATGGTGGCTCAAGGTGATCCAAAGATGGCATAATGTGGTAGGAGAAGAGGACACACAGATCAGTCCGGAGACTGATGCCAGCATGGAGCTGAGGCTGGGGTGGAGGAAGCAGAGGCTAGTGCCCCAGAGGAGGTCAGCCAAACACGTCGAAGCACACAGGACGGAGACTAAGCCACACAATGTGCCTGCTGCCTTGGCCCACACTCCCTCCCCGGCACTCCCTGTGTCTTTCCTGGCCAGCAGTACCTTGATTTCTGGGACAATGATCCTGGACTCGGGATTCTTGTCCAACATGCGCGCAATCAGGTCCTTCAGATCATCAGCAATATCAGGCCTGGGATGGAGAAGACAGTCCATCAAGCAATCAGCAATCATTTAGAAGCACCTACTATGTGCTGGGCATTGTGTCAGGTGCTAGGGATAGCAATACAATGATTGACAACAGTCCCTGACTTCAAACAGTTTAGAGTCTACTGGGGCAAGGGGGAGGTGTCAACCCAAAACTTTGCCAATCAAAAAGCATTAAGCACCTACTTTGTGCTAAGAATGTGGATCCAAAGAAAGGCTAGAACAGAAACCTACATTCTAATAGGAGAGAGAAGCACAGATGTAAATATACACAGTATAAATATAAAGAGAATAAATAAAAGGGGGTTGGGGGAGCATCAGTACTTGGGGAGACCAGGAAAGGCATTATGTAGAAGGCAGTGCCTGAACTGCATCTTAAAGGAAGGGGGCATTATTAGTCCAAGAGAGGAGAGAGGGCATGCCAAGCATGGAGGATAGCCTAGGCAAAGGTATGGAGATGGGAAATGGAGGCATTAAGGGCCAGAACTAGCATGAATAAAGAAAAGGAGATAAATACAAGATATGTTGCAGAGGTTTTGGTGGGGGAGTACTTACTGGTCTGGGAATTCCAGGGCCTGGCTTTTGATCTTACTATGCAAAGACAAGATCCGTTCATCCATAAATGGACACTAGACAAGAGTCAATGAAGGAGAAATCAGTTGGTTCTAATGATATGCTGAAGTCAACTCACATGCACCCTGGAGAGATGATTGTTAAATTTTCAATGTGAGCATTTGCACCTTAGAAATGGGCTCCAGAGAGTTGATTGTTAAATTTTCAGTATGATCATTTGCACTTTGGAAATTGGCAAATGCTACAAATCAAGGGTGGATTTATTGTTGTATTAATTGTCTAGACTCAAGAAAGTGATGGAAAAATGTTAATAATGTAAATTAAATTTAAAAGTGTGTTGTGCATGTACATATTCCCTCTCAGCAAGTTGGTTGTTAAACATTTACTGGCTCACCCTTAGCTAGCTCCCATTTGTTTCTCTAGGAATATTCATGAAAGACTCCCTGTGTCCAAGGGATCATTCTTTCACTACTGAGTTTGGGTGGTTAGGATTATTCGTTATGTCATAGATGGGGAAACTGAGGTAGGTCCCGGGCAGAGGAGAAAACTGCTCCCAAATCTTGGGAGAAACTGAAGACATTAGTGGCTAAAGGCTATGTATCATCGCTTGTCCCACTGTGACTTTGCCGTATGACTTCTGAGTGCCCTGTTTTCCCCATTTTGCCAAAAGAAGACCCTTTTTCTTTCCCCCTCCCCCAATCAGGTGAAAAACAGATGACATTGACACTCACAGGGCCAAACTCTCAAATATCTAAGATTTTTCTTAGCCTAGATCAATAATTTATACTTTATAGGGAGCTCTTCTCCTCACCGAGGCACTCATCTTAGAGAATTGTCTGGAGCACAGAGGTTCAGTACTTTGAGCAGCTAGTTCTCAGAGGCAGGATTTGAATTCAGTTCTTTCTGACTTTGAGGCCATACCAGGCTATCTCTCATGCTCATTATTCAAGGTAATTGACTTATCCAACAGGCATTAACTGAGCACCTCTCTGAATGGGGCGCAGTGCCAGAAGCCATGAGGTCAGAAGGATGAATAAGCCAGAGTTCCCTGGCCTCCTAGAGAACAGAATCTTGTAGTGATAGCCATAGATGTTGACTTAGAAATGCCAACTTGTACCAGGCTTTCTATCTAGTCTCTGTGTTGCAAAGGTCCTCCCAGCCCTCTCCCTGCCAAGATTTCCATCCAGAGACCACTACTATCCCCAAACTACCATCCTTCCTCAGAAATCAGCTGCCCCCACAGCGCCAGAGACTCAAACTTCCCTGAATAAGGAGTCAAGGATACAAATGATATCCTTCTGCATCCTTGGATCTAGATAGAGAAATCTGAAAATGGCAGCCTACAATGACCAAGACTAATTAATATAACATTAATGCTTATTATGATTTTACTAGTTAGCATCCACAGCTTTACAGCCAGCAAAGTGCTTCACAAATATCTCATTTTGTCTTCACAACAATCCTGGGAGGCAACCCATTTTACAGATGAGGACACTGAGTCAGTCAGGTTAATTGACTTGCCCAGAATGACTGCGTGTGAATTCACCAGGTCTTCCTGCCTCTAGGTCCAGCCCTTTAGACACAATGGCACTCCCTAGAAGCCTATAAGGGAGTCGATACAGTTTTTGTTCACTTGGATCACAGACTCAACCTGATGAATGAATGCTAGAGTTTGAGTCAGAAGATCTGGGTTCAAATCCTGGCTCTTCCACTGGTGACCTTACGCAAGGTCACATCATGTCCCTTGGCCTCAGTTTGCCCATCTGTAAAATGAGGGGATTGAACTCAATGACTTCTGAGGTCCTTCCTCTATGATGCTTGGTGATCAGAGGGACACTGGCCCACTACGTCCCATGATGGATTAGGTAAGAAGTGGGGGGAAAATGTTACCAGTGAATTACCTGGCCAAAGACGAAGCAATAGAGGGTCACTCCCATGGCCCATACATCCAGAGCCTGAAAAGAGAAGAAGATGCCCCAGCAGGCAGGGTGAGGATAATGAAAACAGCAGCAGAAACATCTGGCATTCTTCCTTTTTTTAAAGGCAATCAGGGTGAAGTGATTTGCCCAGGGTCACACAGCAAGGAATTGCCTGAGGCCAGATTTGAACTCAAGAAGATGAATCTTTCTAAGTCTAGGTTCAGCACTCTGAACACTCTGGCACTCCCCGGCAGCCCCAACAGTTGACATTCTTAAAGGACTTTAAAGTTTGCAAAGCACTTTGTAGTAGAAATAGTCTCCTTTTAGCCTTGAAACAACAGGGATATACTGCAGGTATCAATTTCCCCCTTTTATAGAAGAAGAAACAGATTCAGAGGTAACTTGACTCACCCAGGGTCACACAAAAAGCATCAAAGGAAGGATTTAACCCAGGTCTTCCTGCCTCTAAGCCCAAGCTCTGTCTACTGCCCTGAATCTCCTGGGTCTGACAGGTGACCTTTAGCCTTATCTTGTCTAGAAGCAGGCTTTCACACTATTTCCCAACCATTTCCATGCCCTGGCACTGTAGCCATCGTCCTCATCTAGCCCTCAACATCCCCTAACCTTGGACTGAGTCACCTACCTCTGGGAGTGAGGTCCTGCTTCATCTTGCCCCAAACCAACCCTCCACAGCATTTCTTAGCTGCCTCCACACCAAGAGGCCACCCTGGTCTCCTGTTTTCTAGCTCCTCACTTTTACATGTTGTCTTCCTCTACTTGGATGTTAGGTCCTCAAAGGCAGGGATCATCTTGCTGGGTTGTACTTGTAATCTCTGGCACTAAGCACACAGTAGTGCTTAATCAATGCTTTCTCTGTCTAAACTTTTTACAGTGAATCCCCTGTGTACCAGGACAAAGGGACGCTTCCATCCCCACCCACCTGCCCATCCTACCTTCCCAGAGAAGATCTTCCGGGTCTCAGACAGTGTTTCAGGTGCCATGAAGGCGGGTGTGCCCACAGTGTTGGTGAGGAGGGCATCAGTGCCCTTGAATTCATTGCTGACACCAAAATCAGCAATCTTGATGTGTCCATCCTCTCCCACCAGAAGGTTGGAAGGCTTGATGTCTCGGTGGATAATCTTCTGGTAGTGCACTGGGGAAGGAGGGAGGGGGGGCTCACATTAGACCCAGGATAACATCAAAAAAGCTCACACACTCCCAGAACTGACTGAGGGTTTCCCCTACTCCAGCAACCCTAGGGCACCAGTGACATTGGCCCCATTCTCCAGATAAGGAAGTTAAGATGAAGCCCAAAGCCACCCAGCCAGTAGTGGTAGCCTGGACTCAAACCCAGATCTCCTAAGATCTACACGTAGGGTTTTTCCACCTTCTAGAATGGAAAAAATGTACCAGGGAAGACCCCAAGCTCCCTCAGGGATAACAGATGCTTAGTAATCATGGCTGGCCAAGAGCTTGGAAGGCCCGTGCCTTGTAGAAAGCTCAAGCCCTTTGCTTTCTTCCCATTCTCCTCCATTGCCTCAACTCCAACCCTGGTCTGAAGAGAGGGGGAGACAATTTCTGAGGGAGCTCTCATCCACCTTCAAAATAAGCAAGGCTCATTTGTTCCTGCTAAAGACCAAAGGCCTAGAATGGGGAGCAAAACTTCACCAAAAACTAAATATTAGGTTAAATCATATTTTATGACATTGCTTTCACTAACACAGGCTCCCAGAGAGGGGAGGTAAGACCTGGGAAATCCAACCATGTTCTCATGAGGCAACTACTCGGTGCACTGAGTCTGGAGTCAGGAAGACCTGAATTCAAATCCAACTTCAAGATACTTGCTAGCTGTGTGACCCTGGCCAAGTCACTTAACCTTGTTTGCCTCAGTTTCCTCATCTGTCAAATGAGCTGAGAAGGATTGGCAAACCTGTCCAGCATCTTTGCCAAGAAAACCCCAAATGCAGTCACAGAGAGTCAGACACAGCTCAACATCAACCAAATCTGACCATAACTGGTCATGGCAGAGACTGAAGCAGTTTATGACCATGTCTTAGAGAATATACTCCCCCCAACAGGGAAATTCAGGAAATCCAGAAGTGCCTCTACCCTCCTGAATACCCTAGTCTCCTCCCAGATGTGTTCAAGTCTGGCTTACAGTATTCAATGCCTTTGATAAGATCTTGGAAGTAGAATCGGGCCTGGTCCTCAGTCAGTGGCTTGACCGTTGGTACTTCCATTACAGGCCTGAACATTTATTGGCAAAAAAAAAAAATCCAATTAGGTCAATGTAATCACTCCCCTCTCCCAGTCCTGAGCCTGGCCCTTGGTAGAGTACCTGATCTGGAATACTCACCCCTGATTGACCAGTTCAAACACTGCAAGAAAAGAGAGAAAGTGACAGATTAGGAGCTGCTCATTCTACAATCCAGTCTTGTCCTCCCCTCCCCTTCCCAACCCCCACCTCCCCATAGCCAACTAGAGTTCACTTTATTCTACCAGAATTTCCCCCCAAAAAAATATCCTCTAAGTTTATGTCCAGTAGGAGATGGGAAAGCAAAGTCAGGAGATGAATTCCTCAGAAATAGAATTCAAAGGCCTGTAACCTCCTATGCACCCTTGGCATTCTTAGGAAAGAAAAAAATATTAAAATCCACATTTCCATATCACTTGAAGGTTCATAAAACGAACAGCCCATGGAGGTGGGTAGAGCATGTGTTATCTGTCCCATTCTACAGATGTGGAAACTGAGGCTCGGACATAAAGAAATGTGTCCATAACTAAGTCTTCATCTGTAAAATGAAATGGAGAACAAGTTGTGGTATATGATTGTAAAGGAATATTATTGTACTATGAGAAATGATGAACAGGCAGATTTCAGAAAAAGACTTATATGAACTGATGCAGAGTGAAGTGAGCAGAACCAGGAGAACACTGAACACTGATGAACAACTGTGAATGACTTAGCTCTTCTCAGCAGTACGATGTTCGAAGACAATTCTGAAGGACATATGGAAAATGGCATCCACCTCCACAGAAAGAACTGATGGTTCGAATGCAGATCAAAGCAGATTATTTTTCACTTTCTATAATTTTTATACTTTTTCCTTTGGTTCTGTGTCTTCTTTCAAAATAGGATTAATATAGTAATGTGTTTTGCATGATTGAACATATATAACCTATATCAAATTGCTCACTCTCTCAGGGAAGGGAAAGGTAAGGGAGGAAGACAGAAAATATAGAACTCAAAAAAAATTATAAAGGAATGTTGAAAATTGTCTTTACATGTAACTGGGGAAATTTTTTTTAAAAATACTATTTATAAAATGAGCTGGAGAAGGAAATGGCAAACCACTCCAGTATCTTTGCCAAGAAAACCCCAAAAGGAGTCATGAAGAGTTGGACATCACTAAAATGACTCAGCAACAGCAATAAAATTACCCATTGCATGGATAGCCTCAGAAGGAGGATTCAAACCCAAGTCTCCTGACGCCCACCAAGTTTCCCAATCTCCTTTCTGATATTAGATGCCACAATACAACGTACACTCTCCAAGACTTAAATTCAAAACGAATGTGTGGCAGGCAAATAAAAGAAAAAGGCTTCAGAAAAGAAGGTACAAATGAGGTAGCTGAGCCCCTGGTAGACACATTTCTCAAGGTTATTTTAGTCTTTATGACTGAGGGCTGGTTCATAAAACCCTCTATGGTCCAACTCCCTCCCAGCTAGTAAGTATCTAGGGCCTCACTCCACCCAAATACTGGAAACCAGCCAGGAACCAGTGGGTCGATCTGTTTGTATAAAACCATCCTGTTTCTGGCCCAAAATTATTAAACAATTCTAGAGACTGCAGATAGGGAGAAAAGGGACACAGAGAGGTTTGGTTTATGACGATCAAGCCTATGGGGCCCCCAAAAGCTGAGACAATCCGTGGGGGTGTATAGAAAGAACAGGTTTGGAATCAGGGTTCACAGTTTGGTGCGGGTAGGTGGTACCATAGTGCACAAAGCATCAGGCTTGGAGTCAGGAAGACTCATCTTCCTGAGTTCAAATCTAGCCTCAGACACTTCCTAACTGTGTGACCCTGGACAAATCACTTAACCTTGTGTGCCTCAGTTTCCAAATCTGGAAAATGAGCTGGAGAAGGAAATGGCAAACCAGTCCAATATCCTTGCCATGAAACCTCCAAATGGGGTCACAAAGAATCAGGCAAGGCTAAAAAAAATGAACAATATAACCTACGTCATTCCCTCTGTGGCCTTAGACACAGTCTGGGTATCAGTGTTTTTCTCTCTAAAACAAATGTTGGAACAAATAATCTCTGGGGTCCCTTCCAACCCTAAAGCCCCTTCCTTGACTTCTCATTTCCTCCTACCAAACCCAAATGGTCCTACAGAGACTATTTATTCTGTTTGTATCCAAGAGCTGACTGTAGGGCACAGCTTGTTTGGATTCTTTCTCAATATCATTCTTTTTCTTTGTAACCCATCTATTTTATTTGATGCCTTTAGAACGACTGTGGCAGCTAGGTGGCACCGTAGTGCACAGAGCGTTGGGCTCTGAGTCAGAAATACGTGAGTTCAAATCTAGCCTCAGACATTTTACTAGCTGTGTGACCCTGTACAAGTCACTTCCCCTATATTTGCCTCAGTTTCTTGATCTGTAAAAATAGGAATGATAATACCGGACTCCCAGGGTTGTTGTGAGACTCAAACAAGATAATAAATATAAAGTATCTGGCACATAAGCACTGTATAAACGTTGTGTTACGGTTCACTCATTTGTCAGTCATGTCCGACTCTTGATGACCCCCTTTGGGGTTATCTTGGCAAAGATATTGGAGTGTCCACCATTTCCTTCTCCAGTTCATTTGACAGATGAGGAAACTGAGGCAAACAGGGGGAAATGACTCACTCAGGGTCACACAGGTAGTAAATATGTAAGGCCAGGTTTGAACTCAGGAAGAGGAAATCTTCCTGACTCCAGGTCTGGCACTCTACCCACTGTGCCACCTAGCTGCCCCTAAATAAATGTTAGCTATTTAAAAGCAAGTACTACTACTTACAATAATAATATCACCTCCCTCCCAGGGTCATTGTGAAGATTAAGAGAAATAAAAATTACCAAGTGCTTAGCACAATGCCTGGCACACTCTGAGAGGAGGTCCCTGTGCTTCACTAGACTGTCTGAGGGGTCCAGGACATAATATAGGTAAGAACCCCTATTCAAGGACAATGAGATAGATGTGTAAATTATTTTCCAGATTCAATAGTCTATAATAATATTAATAATTAATTATTATTATTAAATTGCATATAAATTATATTAATATATTATTTAATTAATTAATATAATAATTGTATTGATTAATATACATATCAAACACAATAGCCCCAAGGGAGTAACTGGCAGCAAGAGAAGACGTCCACGTAATGACAAAACCTGGACAAGAAACATTTGGTACAGGAAAAAAATGGAGCATCACTGCACCACTGGGAAAGATGAGTAGGGAATGCAGAAGAAACACCAAAGGTCATGTAGCAACGGATGCAGAGTAACGAAAGTAGAACCAAAAAACAATCTCTACAAGGAATATGGACAATATAAATAAAGGCATCATGGTTAGGCATTCAAAACTCAGGTCAAATGCGATGGACAATATTTATATTAAACCATCAGAGTCATGGAAATCATTGTTCTGATATTAGGGTTATCAGACACATCCTTTCTGTTCATGGGTAATGTACACAAGTGGAAAGTGACATGTATTAGGTAACTCAATTATGTTATCATTAGGCAGTCTGGGTCAACTTCTGGGGGGAGGCCATGTCCACATGGCCTAGTGAATGAATAGGGCACCGGACTTACAATCCAGAAGACCTGGGGTACAGCTAGGTCCTGACTAGGGTGAGTAATGAATCACCTTAAATTCAAATTATTCAAACTTATAATTATGTAAAATATGGTCCTTCATTCTAGATCAGAGAAAAATATGACATAAATTTGAATAAAACAGCCACTTCAGGGGACTCATTATTTGCACCAATCAGGATCTAACTATATAGCAGATTTCCTTCACAGGACTTTTTTGGTGAGGAAAGCACTTAGTAATAACTCGTGTTTGTAGATTTATAATTCCTTTTAGGATTTATGATTATAATTCAACATTTTTATCAATGAGCTGGGTTAAGGGACAGATGATGTGTTCTTTGCAAATCAGGAGATCACAGGAAGCGGGGTTGAATAGCTAACATGCTGAAATGATAGAATTAGGATCAAAAGAAAAGGTCTTGAAAGGCAAGGATAATGAACCAAATACATTAAAAGGTAGGGGGACAAAGGTGAAATCCTACACTTGGGCTGCCAAATTTTTTAAGAAATCAACTTCACCAGTGCAAGATGGGGGAGAAATGTTGTTGAGCACAGTTCCTATATTTGTTAATTGACTGATGTGAAAAAGAGCCAGGGGCCATAGTGGAGCGGAAGCATCGTGCCTCAAACACCTATCATGGCAGTCAAGGAAGTCAATGGGATCTCAGGCTGCATGACTAGGGGCCGAATGTCTAGAACAAGAAAGGTGACCAGGCTACTGCCCTCTGCCCTTGACAGAGCACATCTTAAGTAATGTGATCAGCTCTGGGCACATTTCAGGAATTACACTGAAATGAATGGATAGTGTATAGAGGACAAGATGACAGTGTTGGGCAAAGTTGAAGCACCTAGAATCATTTGGTCAGAAAGAGAAGGCTGGGGGAGGGGTGGGGAAGTGGGAAAACATTATAGTCCTCAAGTATGAAGGGCTGTGATATGCAAGAGCAGACTGGACTTGGCTCCCAGGGGGAAGAACCGTTGATTTATGCTCTATGTTATAATTAAATAGCTAGTATTCATGTAATGTTTTAAAGTTTGCAAATACTTTATGTGTGTTATTTCATTTGCATCTCACAACAACCGAAAGACATAGTTACCATCATCATTCCCATTTAACAGATAAGGATAGTGAGGCCAAAGTGTACCCAGGGTCACACAGATAGTATGTGTCTAAGGAAAGATTGGAACTCAAGTCTTGCTAAGTCTATCACCCCGTCCACTGGGTTCTTTCACTATCTTTAAGAAAAAGCTTCTGAATAGTGAGAGCCATCCATAAGAGGAATTAACAGCTTCAGGAGCTAGTGAGTTCTCCATCCCCTATAGGTCTCTAAGCAGAGGCTGGACAGTCAGGGATATTGTATAAGGGAGATTTGGGCACTTCCCCCATCTTAGACGAGATCAGAGGTGGGAAACCTGAGGCCTGGAGGTCCTCAAGTGTAGCCCTTGGACTGAATCCAAACTTCATAGAACAAATTCCCTTAATCAAAGGATTTGTTCTGTAAAACTTGGACTGAGTCAAAAGGCCACACCCGAGGACCTAGAAGGTCACATGTGGCCTCAAGGCCGCAGCTTCCCCTCCTCCGAACTAGGTGATATCTAAGGTCCCTTCCAGCCCTGGGATGCTGGGATTTCCAAAGAGGTCTTTCCAAAGATGCTTTGAGTAAGGGCAGAACCATCAGACTATGTAAGCAGCCTTCCTCCCAAGGAGATTATACTCCTCTGCACACTCTAGTTCTGAGTCCTTTTTTCATAAAAGTCTCAGCTGCTTTCGATTTCCATCTGGCATTGTGTACGGCGAGCTTCCCATTCCCCTCTGTGAGTGTGGATTATCCACAGGGCTGAAAGCACAGGCTGCTGCCTTTCCCTCATCCCACCCCTCTTCCCTCCACTCCCAGGACACTGCATCCTCCCTGCCTACTGCTGGGCGGCATACACTCAGGAAATGCCAGTTCATTTTCCTAGTAATCCAAGCCAAGCATAATTGTGACCACAAAAGAGTGATATGGCCCAGAGCGCAGCCCCAGCTCCAGCGGAAAAGATTCTTCCTGGTTTTTACTATTAGTATACTTATTACTTGGACTTTTGTCTATCAAAAAAAAAATCTAGGTTTTGGAATCAGGAAGACCTGAGTCCAAATCTAGGCTTAACTACTTACTAGTTTGTACGACCCTGGGCAAGTCATTTAACCTCTATCTGCCCCAGTTTCCTCATCTGTAAAATGGAGATTTTAATACCACCTATAGTTCAGTAAACACTTAGCACAGTGCCTGGCACATTCTTCCTTCTAACCAGCACCAATAAGTGACATTGTTACAGCAGTGACTGCTAATGCTTCTTCTCCCTCTTTGGACTGGAATCTCCTTGAGGACAGGGCCTTCCTTTGTCTACCTCCCAGGAGGGCACCAGAAGAGATCTCAGAGGTCATGTAGTCCAACCTCCCCCACTCCACGTCCCATAGGCAGCTAAGTGAACATGGAGTCAGGAAGATCAGCCTTAGAAACTAGGGTAATGTAAGAGAGAGAGAGAGGAGAGGAAAGGAGAGGACAGAAGAGGTGGGGAGGGGAAGGAAAGGGAAGGGAGGAGAGAGGAGGGGAAGGGAGGGGAAAAGAGAGGGGATGGGAGGAGTGGAGGAGAGAGGGGAGAAGAGGGGTACAGAGAGAGGAGAGGAGAGGAGGAGAGGGGCAGAGAGGGGGAGAGAGAAGAAAAAAAAAGAGGAGAGAAGAGGAAAGGAGAGGAGAAGGGAGAGAGAGATAACTACATATATCTAGACAGATATAGATAAAGCTACATGTATCTAGATAGACTGAGCTCTATACCCCTGGGCAAATCATTTATCTGTAGTCTGACTCAGTGTCCTCATCTATAAAATGGTGGGTAATCAAATGGTGGATGAGGACCAAATGAGATACTTTTTGTAAAGTGTTTTGCAAAGGTTAAAGCACTATATAACTGCAGATGAGGAAATTGAGGCCCAGATTGGTGAATAGGTTGCCCAAGGTCCCACAGGCAGTGTCAGAGGCAGGATTTGAACTCAAGTCCTCTGATTCTATGAGAGGCTGACTAGAGAGAAAATTGGCCTTAAAACCAGGAGGACCTGGGCCCAAGTCCTACTTCTGACACATTCTGGCTGTGTGACCCTTAACAAGTAAGTCTCTTAACCCCTCAGTATCCCAGCAAATAACTCTCAAAAACTCTAAGTTGCAAGGAATGGGCTGACCTGAACTGATAAAGGGAGTTTCCTCACCGGGGAGTTAGCTATACCAAAGAAATCACAGGTCCAAATCCTCCCTGGCCTATCCTCTGCCCCAGAGCCACAGCTCTTTCTACTGTACCATGTTGCCCATCTGCAATCAGGAAGACCTAGATTTGAATTTTGCCCCAGACACTCACTCTAGCTGCATGACTATGAACAAGTCACTTAGTTAACTGCTCATGTCTCAGCTTGCTCATCTTTAAAATGGGGATAATAGCCTCTACTTCACACCAGGTTGTTGTAAGGCTCAAATGAGATGATGGATGTAAAGTTCCTAGCCAACTTTCAAGCACTATAGAAATATAAACTATTATGCCAAGTGAAGGGGCATCTCAGCAAGTAGAGAAGGAAGAGCCACTGTGGCTTTGGGGTCAGGAGAAGGGAAAGCTGACTTTCTTACCCATATACAGATGGTCCTCATTTGGGTCATCCAGCACCTGTCAAGAAAGACACAAACACAAGAGATGTTAGGAGAGAAGAGTGTGGAACGGATGGGAAAGTATGAGGTCAGTATCCTCCCAGTCTGTGCTTTAGCAGCAGGCCTGCTACATTCTCCATTCCCTCCTCTCCAAAATGAGGATAAATATGGAGAAAGAAAGTCCAAGGCTCTGGGACTAAAAACTCATTCTCATGGTCCAGTGTAGCCAGCTAGACTTCTGGAATAAACACATAAATCCTCACAAATTCTGTCTTTTCCTCTTCTCACACACCTTCCCCACCTGTGTGCTGGGAAGATTCTTCAAGGATATTCAGTGGTACAGAGTGGGAATAACTATTTGGAATCAGTATGGTTTGGGTTCGAACTCTTCCACTAAGATACACTGGCTGTGCAATCTCTAGGCAAGTCCCTTAATCCTTCTGGGCCCCAGGAACCTCCCTAGGACTTTCCTACTAAACCCTAGATGCAGGTAGGGTAGTTTCCAATAATGATGAAGTCTGCAATATCAGCTTCAAGAAGCTAAGCATGGCCCAGAGGGGTCACCTGGTCTCACCTCCTGCACCCAAAAGGGCCAATTCTCAAGTGAAAGGTCAGCAAGGCACTGCCCCAATGAAAACAACTTTTGATGCCTCTTCCACCCCTGTCCTCCCACCTCCCTGGTATCTCACCTCAACCAGCTTCACCACATTGGGATGATCCAACTTTTTGAGAATAGCGATCTCTTGGTAGACCTGTTCAATGGGGCCTTTGGGTTGGATGCAGCCTTCGGAGGAGGGCTTGGTTCCACGGGGTGGGGGACGGCCTGAGAGGGAAGAATAAACACACCACACTGTGAGGAACTCATATGGTTAGAGAAAGAGTCAGCCATGCCAGAAAAGGTCTGGTCATGGGAACCTGTGATACTGAGGTCTCTCCACGGCTCAAACACCTTCACTAGCTCCTTGCTGCTTATTCAGTGGAGATCATGCTCATGATCTTAGAATTCTAGGTACAGCCTAGCTCCAATAAAACTAATTTCACATTATTCCCATTTATACACCATACATTCCAATCCAACTGGACTATTTACCACCCATGGTTTGCAGCCTCTCCTGTCTCTGTGTCTCTCTCAACTTATTCTTTATCCATAGAACACCTCTCAACCCCATGTTGGCCTGCTGATACCTGTCCAGGCCGCGAGGCCTCTTCTTACTAAAGTACTGGATGACCTGAGCTAGGCTAGGCCACTGGCCCAAATCTAAGAAAAGGAAACTGAATATGGATAAATGGAAGGATTTACAATTGGGTTTTTTAAAAATCACAAAAATGAGAAGATGAGAGAAGGACGGGGAGGGAGGAGACAGACAGCACCTGTCTGAAAAATGCCTGGAGATTTTAGAGGGCCACAAGGTCAAGATGGCAACCAACAAAACTAAGGTGATCCTGGGCTACATGAGAACAGCAAGTCTTCTGTCTACTCTGTATTACTCAGCTATTTAAACACTGGGAAGAAGGAGAGAAAGAGGAAACCTTCCTTTTTTTGGATTTCTTTTCATTTCTTTTTGTTTATGAACAACAATGAACAGATGTAATCATTGCCACATACAAGGACAAATAAGATGGTTGTATAAAAAAATTATGTACAGTGTTGTTTCTTTTAAGTTGATATAAATTCAAAGAGAAAGCAACAAAATTGCCAATTGTTTCTTTCTATACTTCTTCCAGTGGCACATGGGGAAGTGAGGGGGAGGGGTGTGGAAGCCAAGAAGACAAAGAAGGAAGTAGAGGCAGAGAGGAAGAGGGATAGAAGGAGGTCAAGGGAAGGGATAAGGCAGCCAGAATGAACTAAGCTTGGAAGCACATGTCCTTTCCAGTCCCTTTCCTGCCTCCATCTCTAGCCTAGACTGCCACCTTCTGTCATGGGACACCCTGCCCACACTCCCAAAGCAGCCCTCCCTCCCAAGGCCCCACACTCACGGGGGAAGCCCGCCTGCCTCACCAGCTTCTTTTTGGAAAGCACTTTCATGGCCTGCAAGAGAAGATTCCCAAGGTCTAGGTTACTATTGATGAGTCATCCTAACAGGGGAGGTGGACTCTGTTTCTATCCCAGGACCCTCAAGCTAAACCCTAGCTCTCCCTAGGCCCTCATGGATCATTCTCCAACAGACCCTCCCAACCTGGTGGAAGGCTCCAGAGACCAGAACTTCCTATCAAATAAAAGGGCCAATGGAGAGGGTTTGGGGCAAGACAACTGGAAAATGTATGTCCACTGAAAGAGACTGCGGTAAAGGGAAAAGGGACTTAGGGGCTAGAGGCCCGAGCTCTGCCAGTGATTCCTTGTGTGATGTTGGTAAGCCCTTTGCCCTGACTGTGCCTCCATTTCCTCATTTGCAAAAATGAGAACAAAAGCACATCACAGGATCATATTCTAGGGCTCCTGGGATCCCACTTGTAAAGCATTTTGCAAACCTTAAGGTATCATGTAAACACTAGCGGTTGTTAGTGTTAATATTATTCTTATACCATCACTTTAGAACTAGAAGATCAGAGGTCCTCAAGGGCTCCTAGGCAACTGGATGGCACTGTGTTTACTGTTAGACTAGAAATTAGGAAGACCCGAGTTCAAATCCTTCCTCAGACTAGTTGTTTGACCTTGGGCAAGTCACTGTCAGCCTCAGTTACTTCCTTTGTAAAATGGAAACAAGTATAATATTTATCTCTCAAAGTTGTTGGAAAGATTCAATAAGGCAGTGTGTGGAGAGCATTTTACAAACCCTAAGATACTCTATAAATGCTAATTTTTATTACGGTGATGATGATGTAGTAGTAGGAGTAGGAGTTCAAACCCTTCGTTTTCCAGAGTCCCAAAGACGTCAAGTGACTTATGCAAAGTCACATAGGTGGTAAACCCAAACCCAAGATTCTGTCTCTCTCACTGTGGTTCGATGGAAAAGAACATTGGGTTTGTCCTCACAGGTCCCATGTAAACCTGGCTCTGATGTTTGCTTATTACTTTCTGCTGATTTGGGGCAAGTTGCTTCACGACCCACCCCGCTCAGGGCCTCAGTTGGGTGGACTCCATGGTCTCTGAGGTCCCTTCCTGCTCTGAATCTATGGTGCAACAACTTCTCTGGGCTTCAGTTTCTTCATCTGTAAATTGTGGGGGATGGACAAGATGGCTTCTGAGGTCCTTTCCATTTCTAAATCCATGATCCCATCAGAAGAATCTTTGCCTCCCTGTGCCTCAGTTTCCTCATATGTAAAATGAGGGAGTTGGAAGGGCTTAACCAAAACAAGGATCGAGGATACTATGGGGCAGGTGGATGCAGGGGAAAAGGCAGCTTTTGCCCTGAAGGACAACCCCTTCTTACAGACCAGGTGCACCCTGAGGGCAGGAGGCTGGGCACTCACATAGTAAGTATTGTCGTCTTCATTGTAAGCAAGCTTGACCACTCCATAGGACCCCTGAAGGAAGGAGAAAGTGCCCATGATATTCCCCTCCCAAGAATCCTCCCTCTCAGAATCCCCTGGACTGGGGTCAGGGGGATTCCCCAAGAGCTCCCCTGGTCAGTCTGCCACCGTTCCAGCCAGAGACCTAGGATAACCACAGCTGCCCCCTCCTCCACTACAGACACCTCTCCAACTTCCACTCACCCTGCAAGGTCAAGCACAGATTCCCAAGCAGTCTTCCATGACCATCCCACACACCTCAAGCAACCCCAGAGCTCAGGGCCCTAACTGGCAGGCTGGTCGAAGATGGCTAGTATTTTTCCATATCAGTTATCTTGCAGCACCAAACATAAAGCCAGAAATATACTTTGCAGTACTCTCACTAAAGAACCCAGCTGGCTCCATCCATGTAAAATAATGGGCTGTCCTTCCTATGGGGCATGATGCTCCAGCCACCATAAGGGTATATGATGCAGGACAGAAATCGAGAGTTAGGAGTCAGAAAGGCCTGGATTCAAATCCCACCTCAGATATTTACTAGCTGGATTATCCTAGGCAAGTCATTTAACCTCTGTGCCTCAGTTTCTTCATTTGTAAAATCAAGAGGCTAGACTCAATAACCTCTAAATCTATGATCTGCTGTGCTCTAAATCCTCTTTCTAGTAGTGGAGTGGGGCTCACCTGAAACAACCATGTTCTCCTCCAGGTCCTCCCCCCCAGAGATCACTATTTCCCAGTCAGACATTTTTTTCCTTTGTCTCTTTGTCCCATGACCTTAAGCCAGTCTCTCTCCTTTTATGGGCCTCAGTTTACCCATATACAAAAAAGAGGGATTGGGTTAGTTGATCTCAACAGAGGTGTTCAAGGAAAGGCTGAACAATCATTTGTCTGGGTCACTGTAGCAGAGACTCCTGCCCAAGTCCAGATGGGGCTAGATGACCCCTAAGATTCCTTCCAGCTCAAAGCTTCCATGATCATAAAGGAACAATATCTTTACCACTATAGCGGAGAAGTAGAATTTGAGACCTGAAGAAGTAATTTTTCTCCCAGAAATAACTTTAATTTTCCATTAAAAAACAAAGAAACTTATCCAAAGCATCGGCACCAAACCTCTCCCAGATCACCTCCTCTCCCATCCCCCCTCTCCCTCCTCCTCCCAGTCCCACCCCAGTACCTGAGAGGCACCAGCCCAGCCCTTAAGGGCCCCACTCCCCTCTTTCTGTTTACCTTCCCAATCTCGTCTTTCAGTGTATATTGATTAAGCTGTACACAGTCCTGCGGTGGAGAGAGGAAAACAAGGGGAAAAGTATCAGAGGCATCCTTGTCAAGGGGTGTGAGGGAAGGGGGAGAAAAGAAAACATTGTTACCTGGGAAAGAATAAAAGTTTTAAAAAAACCCAAAGGCATCTCTGGCTAGGCCCAGACAGGTAGGGGGTGGTCTCAGAGGCCTCCTGGGCCCTCAGAAAGTGTCTGGACTCTGATGCCCTGAACAGGAAAGTCAGGCAAGCCCCACAAAGCAATGGATAGGTTATTACAGGGAAAGGAAGTAGAAAAAAATTGTTACCCACCCTGCCCTGCCAGACCCTGCAAGATAGAAAACAAACCAGTCACAACAGCTAACATTAATATAATGTTATAAGGGTTACAAAGAGTTTTACAAATACTGTCTCATCCTGGAAGGTAGATAATATATATAAATACATATATATACATACACACGCATAACTATGTTATATATAATAGTATTCTCATTTTACAGCTGAAGAAACTGAGATTAAGTTACTTGTCCAGGGTCACAGAGGCAGAATTTAAACTCGGGTCTTCCTGACTCCAAGACAAGGGATCTGTATCCACTGCCACCTCACTGACTTCAAGAGCCATAGAAGGTGGAATTGACCTAGTAAAGGAATTGAAGCCCTAAGGGAACCATACCTCCAAGCCTTTGCCCAGTTAAGAAGGCGCTTGGACATCTGCCTCCAGGTCATCCATGGTCACTGGGAAGCCTGACATGGCATATGTCATCCCCTGACTGAACTGTCCCCCATGCCTGGAATGTGTAACCTCCCTCATGTCTAATCTCTTAGAATCTCTGCCGCCACCTCTGGTAAAGAGGGTCTTGTCGATTGCCCTGATTTCTTGGTATTCTCCATTCAACCTCTTGCTATTTGCCCCTAGCAGAATAACCTATCTGGAGGGTTCCACAATCCAATCCAGAGTTGGAGAGGATCTTCAAGGCCATCGAGTCAAGCTGAGGAAACAGAGGTTAAATGGTGTGTCTGAAGTCACACAGCAAGGATTCTAACTCAGGTCACCCATCTCCAAAGCCAACATTCTCATCCCCTGTGTCTCTTTCTCATCCTCATCTCTGCTGTTCAGCACCTGTGCTTGGCATACAGAAGCTGCTTAATGAATGCTTGAGAAATTGCAGCTGGGCGGTGCAGTGGATAGAACACTGGGCTTGAAATCAGGACGACCTAAGTTCAAATGTGGCCTCAGACATTTACAAGCTGTGCAAACCTGGGCAAGTCAGTTTCCTTAGCTGTCAAATAAGCTAGAGAGAGAAATGGCAAAGTAATTCAGGATCTTTGCCAAGACAACCCCAAATGAAGTCACAAGGAGTTGGACAAAACTGAAAATGACTAAACAATAAAATTGCGTTGTAAAAACAATTAAAAAGTAAAGCAGAGTGGCCTGGTGGATAAAGAGCTGGCCTCAAATCTAGATGACCTGGTTTAATACCCATCTCTAATATATGTGAGCTGTGGAACCTTAAAAAAGTCAATTAACCCCTCAGAGCTTTAGATCTGACTGTGGCAGACCCTTCCCTCCTCAATAAACTCCAGTGGCTCCCTATTACCCTCAGGATCCAATATAAAATAGCATTTAAAATCTTTCACAACAGGACTTCATCCTATAAGATCCAACAAGATCGAGCTTTCTTGCTGTTTCTTCCTCACACCAAATGGGACATTCCACTTCTGTGCCTTTGCCCTGGCTATGTCTCATACCTAGAATACTCTCCTTTCTCATCTCGACCTCCTGCCTTTCCTGTATTCTTGCAAGACTTAGCTCACATCTCTTCCTTGGCAAGAGACCTTTTCCTACAAGCCACTTTCTTTTGATATTACCTCCCATTGACTCTGTTTACATCTTATATAGTTGTTTGTTTGTTGTCTCTCCTATCAGACAGCAAGCTGTCTGAGGGCAGGGATCATTTATCTGTATTTGCCTTTCTTTGCACTCCTAGCACTTAGCACAATGCTTGGCACATAGTAAGCACTTAATTTATGTTTAGCAAACGTGTTAAGCAAGCTTAATGTTTGCTGCCTGCTTCATTGTATGAAATTTGCAAAGAAGATGCTAACCTGTATCAAGAGAGAGAGTTTCCTCACCTGGGAGGTCCCCAAACCAGTGAAATCACAAGTCTATCCTTTCCGCATTAAAAATAAGTTTTTTTTTTCAAAGCTAATTTGAAAAGGGGTTCTCCCTCAGAGGACCAGCCTCCTCTTTGTCAGGACACCATATGACTTCCCTCAGTAGCAGCAGAGGCAGGCAGGGCCCCGCCTGTACCGGAAATCTTGTCCTCCCCCACTTGGCCAAAGTAAGGACTGAATGCTACAGGATGTAAAAGAAGGGTGGGGCTTGGCCAGGCCCTGGGGACCTTCTACCCTCTTCAAACCCTCTACCAGACACACGAGGGTGGGATGGAACTGTGGGACCTCCCAGAATCCTCCTGGGTTCTTTTAGGCCCTGTGAGCCAGGAGGCATCCCCAAGTAGCCTAGGGCTGCCCGCTCCCCTGGGTTTCCATTCCCCAGATGGAATTGCAGTAACTTCCTCCCAACCTCATAATTAGGGAAGCTGAGGTTTTACACACAACCCTGTTCTTGTGGCTATCACTCCCTTCTGTGGGCAGATCCTAAAATGCTCAACTGACTATCTCAGTCTCCAGTCCCCATCTTGTTTCTAGCCCACTGTTTCTATCCCTCAGATGCCATGAGCCCCAAGGATGAGCAGTGCAACAAGATGAAAGAACCAGGCAGGACGCTGGTCTTGAGTTACTACTAGCTGTGAGACCTGTCTGCCTCAGTGTCCTGATCTTTAAAATGGGGATGATATTTGTACCTCTCTCCCGGAGTTTTTATGTGGATCAAATGAGGTAAGGTATCTAAGGAGCTTAATGAATTCCTCCTCCCCCAAACTGACCTGAATTTCCTGGGTGTGTTTCCTTGAAGTTTAAACTTGGGGGCTTTCACTGAATTCTGTAATTCAGTGACTCAGCCCTACAGATTCCTGCCAGAAGCTTTCCTGGGGTAAGCTACAGCTCCCCAGAATTAGGTTAAACAATTCTTGGGCCCTTGCTTGGGGATGGAGCTAAATGAAACCCAGAGCAGGCAAGGACCAAACCCCAACTTAAAGTACTGTTACCACCATTGCTATCAATGTTGCACTTATTGATAGTAGTATTACCTAGAAATGCAATTGTTATTATGTAACAATATAGATACTAGCACTATTAATATTAATAACCAAACAAAGGCTAGAAGCAATTACAAGATAAAATGGATCATTCTAATTATGCAAAACTGAAACACTTCTACACAAACAAAATTAATGCAACTAGAATTAGTAGCAAGTGGTAGACTAGGAAAAAACTTTGTATCAAATATAAATGATAAAGGTCTGATATCCAGGATATGTGGTCAACTAACAAATATATAAGAACAAAATTCCCAATAGATAAGTGATCAAAGAATATGAAAAAACCAGGTGGTTATGGGGTACCATAGTGCACAGAGTGCTGGGCCTGGAGTCAGGAAGACCTGAGCTCTAATCTAGCCTTAGATACTTCCTAGCTGTGTGACCCTGGGCAAGTGACTTCACCCTGTTTGCCTCAGTTTCCTCATCTATAAAATGGGGACAATAGCAGCTCCTACTCCCAGGATTGTTGTGAGGATAAAATGAGCTATCTGTAAAGCACTCAGCACAGTGCCTGGCACAGAAGGCATTATATACATGTTAGCTCTTATCACCACTCTCTGGTAACGATGAATTGCAAACTATTGGCCTTCATGAGAAAGACTGTAGCAGTAATCCTGGGGGAAAGGCAAATTGAAACACACCCTGAGGCTTCTCCTCACACCCAAGAAAAAGGAAGAACATGGAACTGGGCCAGGCCAACGCTCAGAATCACTGTCGTGCCTGATGAAGCATTAACTAGGACCAGAGATCCAGAACAGGACACTGAGAGGCCTTCTAACCCAACCTCCTTCCTATCAGAAGTGAAAAAAATGAGGCCCAGAGAAATGAAATCATTAGTGAGAGAGAGAGCCAGGATTTGAACCCAAGTCATAGGATCCTGACAGCAAGTTGGTGCAATGGATAGAGGCCTGGAGTCAGGAAGACTTGACTTCAAATCTAGCCTCAAAAATTTCTTAGCTTGTGACCCTGGGCAAGTTACTTCACCCTGTTTGTCTTAGTTTCCTCAACTGTCAAATGAGCTAGAGAAGGAAATGGCAAACCATTCTACTATCTTTGCCAAAAAAAACTCCAAATGGGGTCACGGAGAGTCAGACAAGACTGAAACAACAGAAAAAGCCTGAGGGACTGCCCCGGCCAACCTGCTCATTTCAGAGATGTGGAAACAGGGCTAGGTGGTTTAAATGACTTGTCCAAGGTCACACGTCTGCAATCACCCACAGAGGCGGAATGTGAACTCACGGCCTCTGACTCCTGAGCTGGTCTGCTTTCCATTGTACCACCCTTAGTGAAAAGAATGCTGCACCAGGGAGTGAGGAGAATCGCATTCTGATCCTGACTCTCCTACCCACTCAATATGTGTCCTTGGGGCCAGTTCCTTCCCTTCTCTGGCTCTCATTTGTCTCCATCCCCAAGGAAGCGCCCCAGGATTGTTTAACCCAGTTCTAGGCCTACCCCATAGCCTACCCCAGGAACATGTAGGGCTGAGCCACAGAGTCTCAGACTTCAATGAAAGCCCCAAGTTTGGCCTTCAAGGAAACACACCCAGGAAGTTCAGGCCAGGGACAGTGGAGGAGGAATTCATCCAATTGGAAGTGTAAACATCTGACCCCTAAATGCAGAATACTATGGAGTTACAGGAAAAACATATGGATTTGGAGTCAAAGAATCCGACCTGGAATGCCTGGTCTGACATGTCCTAGCTGTGGGATCTCAAGCAAGGACTGACCCTATCTCTTTGGGCCTTGGTTTCATCACATGTAAAACTGGTTTGGACCAAATTATCTCTAGTTATAGAATTTTCTCTCCAGCAGCCCAAATTCAATACAAATCCAGTGGAGTCCTTACCTTTCTTTTCAAACTTTCCCTGCCTCCTGATCCTTGTTTAAGAAGTCTCCCATGTTCCTGACCTAGCAATCCTCTTCTTTCCTTTCCCATCTAGGACCTATGGATCCTACCTTTACAATGTGACTCTCATTTGCCCTGGATCTCTGCTCTCAAATCCACCAGCCCCCACTGCCACCAATATAGACAGTCTAGACATCCTTCAATCTATCATTCTTCCAAACAGATCTGTCCATGTTACTCCTGTGCTCAAGAATCTTCAGCAGCTCCCAATTTCCTACCAAGGGAAGTTCAAACTCCTCTTTTCTCCATAACTTAGCACCACCTCCCTCTCTCAGCCTCATCTCCGATAATTTCCTTTCATGCATGTGACTAAACTGTTCTCTGGGCTCTCAGAACCCTGCTGATGCACAGGCTCTTCCCGACTTCTGGGATGCCCTCCCTTCTTCCTCCCCTTTGCTAGTGGAACTTCTGGTCATTCTTTAAAGTCAATCAGAAATGCTAACTCTTCCAGGAAGCCTTCCCTGAATGCTGTAGTAGGGAACACCTTTCTCCTTCAGATCTGACAAAACTCTACCAGGTAACACATGATCAGTGCATTAGTGAGCTAAAACATACACTAAAGTGCAATCTGTACTGGGATTTTACCAACAAGCATTTGTTAAGCACCTTCTGTGTGCCAGGCATCATGCCATGCTAGGTGTCAGACTACAAAGACAAAACAAAAAGCAATCCTTACCTTCAAGGAATTTACTTTTTACCAGCCTGGGGACACCCCAAGAAGTAGGGACTAGACCGTATGACTCTCTCAGTCCCAGGACATGGCTTTGCATACAGCAGGAGCTTAATCAATGACTATTTGTCTAAGGTCTTTCCAGCCCTAATGTGCTCTGATACAGAGGGGTTATGGGGTAAAGTGGAAAGAGTTCAGGATTTGCTTTCAAATCTCAACTCAGATACTTGCTAACTGCATGATTCTGAGACAAGTTGTTTATCCTCTCTGCTTCAGTTTCATCATCTACAAAATGGGGAAAGGGGTATATGCTTGGGCAGGGGTGGGGAACCTGTAGCCTCAAAGCCACATGTGGACTTCGAGGTCCTTGGGTCTGACTTTTTGACTGAGTCCAAGTTTTACAGAACAAATCCTTTTATGAAGGGAATTTGTTCTGTGAAGTGTGGATTCAGCCAAAGGACCACACTTGAGGATCTAGAGGGTCACATGTGGCCTTGAGGCCGCAGGTTCCCCACCCTTGCCCTAAGGTAGCTTCTAATGAGAACTCAACCAGTCCCTCCCTTCAACCATCATTATCCTAAAAGGAGAAACTCCACAAGAGATAAGGGACACTCAGCCGCTCCCCCTTACCTGCATTCCGGTGATAGAGACGTGTCTAGACTCCACCGTGGGCCTTCGGGGGAGACGAGGGGAGGACTGGGGTGAGCTGACGGGAGAATAAGGAAGAGAGGGGTAGATAAAGCGGCCGTTGACACTCCCGCTCCCTCCAGGGGATGGGGTGGCCTGGGACCGCTCCTGCAGAGACAGCTTGCGACCAGAGAGGTGGGGCCGGGCCTGGGGCCCGGGGTCTGCAGGTGCCTGGAGGACCTCCTCCTCCTCCCCACCATGCTCCATCTGCTCCTCCAGCTGGCCCTGGCCCTGGGCCCTGCTGGCACAGCCAGGTTCACATTCAGTCACCACAATGAAGGACTCCATGCTGCCCAGGTGAAGGCTCAGGGATGAGAGCCCATGAAGGGCCTCGCAAGGTTTGGGGTTCTCATCCTGAGCTGTGGGCCTCTCTGAGGGGGTGGGGGCAGGCTGGCCAGAGACACATGATGACATGGTGCCCACGCCAGCTTCATCCAGTCTGCTGGGGCTCTCCCATCTGACAGTTCTGACCTAGGAAGAGAAGAGACTGTTAGTACCACCTGACCACATACACAAAGAGGGTCCTGGGCAATCTCAATGTAGTGCCTCATGTTGGAGGCACAATCTTACTGGAAGTCAGAAAAGCATGTTTTGTTCTTTCAGCTCAAGGACATTCCCATATTACAGCTGTCACTGCATGGCCTTGGCCAGGTCACTTAATATCTCTCTAGGCCTCAGTTTGCTTCTCTGCAAAATGAGGTGGTTGGACTAATGATTTTTAAGACCCACTCTGGCTCAATTATTAAGCACCAACTACGGGTATGACATTCTGTTGGGTACTGGGGGCACCAAGGCCAGGTGTTTCCATTGGACTTTACAGTTTACCAAATGCTTTGCACACATCATGTTTCCCATGTTCCCACTGTGATCCATTCCACATGCAGTTACCAAATTGAGGAAGGAAGGAAGGAGGGAGGGAAGGAAGGAAGGAAGGAAGGAAGGAAGGAAGGAAGGAAGGAAGGAAGGGAGTTTTTAGCCAAGGTGAGAAGAGATTGAGTGCCCTGGCTCACCAGCAGGCAGGACAGTGGGAGGGCCACAGACCCTTCCTACCAGGAGCTGATCATTCAGAGTAGGCATTCTCTCAAACAGGCCTGACAAAACTGCTCAGAGCTCCCATCGATTTCCCTCCCCTCCTGTGCCTGACAGGGTTGCAGCCTTTTTGAAACAGAAATCACAGCTGGACATATCGCTGCAGAAACCATCAATGGAGATTTTTTTCTATCCAGCAGGGAAATTATTATTGATTTTCACTCAAGGGCAAGGACATCTCCGGCCTCTGCTTACTAGGGAAGGGAGAGTCCTGTGTCTCTGAGGTCCAGGCAGCTTGGTCTGGATCAAAGCAGTGGGCCTGCTCCTCCTCTGCTCCCCTCCCCCAGTTCCACTACACTCCCCCACCCCTACTTTCCGTCTGCTCGATGAATCTTGAACCTACCATCTTTTCCAACATTAGAATAGAAACTCCTCGAGGACAAAGATTTATCTCATTTGCTCCTATGTGAATCTTAGCACTTGGCAAGGTGCTTGGCAAATAGTAAGTACTTGATAAATGCCCACCAAGAGGTGTAGTAGGTTCAGCTAGGTGGCATATTGGTCATGTGAGTCAGGAAGACCTGAGTTTAAATCTAACCTTAGTCATTTACTACCTATGTGACCTTGGGAAATTTATTTAACTTCCTTCAGCCTCAGTTCCCCTTCTGTAAAACGGATATAAAATGAAATATAAAGTACTTTGCAAATGTTAAAATATTTTACAAATCACAGATTTTACAAATTATTATTCTGTTGTTTGTCTAGACTCAAGAAAGCAAGGGAAGAAATATTAATGGTGCAGATTCCTTTGAAAAGTGTGTCCTACTAAACATTTAGCCTAGGTTGGAAGACCACTTGTTAGGGAGGCAGATGAGGAGACAGAAGCCTGTATAAGATTATGTTTTAAGTCCTTTCCAGGGCTGAGAATGTCATAGACTCATAGATTTAGAGCTGGAAGGGACCTTAGTCTAATCCAGTCCCTTCATTTTACAGATGGGGAAGCAAATGTCCAGAGAGACTAGGTGATTTGCCCAAGGATTCAAACTCAGGTCGAGGTCTTCTGAGCCCAATCCTATGCCTTTCCAAGGTATCGGCCCAGTATTAACAGATCAAAACAGAGCCCTCATTATAGGGGAAAGGGACTTTTAAAAATCCCCAATCAGAAATTCTTCCCAATGGACTCAACGCTCTTGTCACAGAATAATTTTGGTGCTTTTTCCAGGAAACCAAATAGAAAGTGTCCCTGGAACTGCTGACCTTGAAACTAGCTACCTCCTGCCTCAGCCAATTATACCAGAGAGACTGATTGCTTCCTTACAAGAGCGGGCAGGGAAGGGATTAGGGGGAAAATTCCTCCTGCCAGGCTCACCACTCATCACAGGCTTGTGGCCGGCAGCTGTCCAAGTCATTTCAAAATAGCTTTGTTCTTCCCCCAGAGCCATCCCCAAGAACAAAGCATCCTGGTAGTGCTGTCCACAAGGGTCTTGGGGCCAGAGAGATGCCCTTGAGAATGGTCAGACAGGTGGAGGTCCCTGCATGGGATGCATCATCACTGTACTGTAAGAAACAGGCATGAGGAATTTAAAGAAATACGGAAGACTCAGGAACTGGTATGGGGCTTGGTACGTAGGAGACATTAATAAGTGTTTATTGCTTTATTGAATGAAGAGGGAAGGATGCAGAACCAGAACAAGTGTGAACAGCAGGGTGATACAATGGATAGAGCAGTGGTCTTGATATCAGGAAGACCTGAGTTTAAATCCTGACTCAGGCATATATTTGTCTATGTGACCTTAGACAAGTTAGTTGACCTGTTTTCTCATCTCAAAATGGGGGAGAGGCAGGGTGGTAGATCCAATGACCTCCCAGGTCTCTCCCAAGTCTAGGATGCTATTTAGAAATGACTATGGGGACAGCTAGATGACCAGAGGATAGATGTCAACCCTGGAGTGAGGGTGTGAGTTCAAATCCGATCTCAGACACTTACTAGCTTGTGTGACCCTGGGCAAGGCATTTAACCCCAATTGCCTCTCCAAGAAAAAAGGATAAAGAAAGAAATGACAAGATGTGAAAAGGCATTAATAAAACTTCAGGTTTTTTGTTGTTGTTGTTAAAGAACAGGACGCCTTGGGAGAGACAGGCTCCACCTCACCTTCTCCACCTTCTTCACCCCCAGCAGAGACTGAATGACCATTTATTGGAGATATTTATAAGTGGGATTCTTTTTTCAGGTAGGGGGCTGGGCCAGATGACCACCAAGGCCCTTTCTGTTTCAGGGAGTCTGTGATTGGATGAAGAGCTGTGGTTCTCAGAGGTTCCCTGTGGCCTCCCAATCCAGTACTCACTTTGCTATATAAGATCTTCTTCCCAAGGCATCTATTCAAGACAAACAACTATCCCCAGATGGCTGAAGGCCACTTCTAGTGAGGTGAGGTCATCTTAGCCTTGAGCCCTAGGGAAGAACATAGTGTCCCAAACAAGCCTTGGAATCCTTACAACAAAGATTCTAGCAGAAAATTCCAACTAAGGCAGCCCTCAGGTGGGTGGGGAAGCTGCCCAACTGCTATCCCTAAGGCACAAGTCTGATCACATCAGTCCATGGTGGGAAGAGCCTTGTGAATAGCCATGTTCTCCCTGCTCCCAAACTACCAGACCTGCTCTCACAACCAGCATCTGGGGAAGCGATTTCTATAGAGAAAGGGATTGCCAGCCCAACCCACTGCCACCCATAGATCAGGCAAGTCAACCTAGCTCAAGTAGCCAGGTATCCTGGGGACATAGACAGGATGCAGCATGTGCCAGGTCAAACCACCACCATGACCACCACCTCCCCTTAGGAATGGCAATGTGTCCAGCCCAGTGTTCTCATCCATCATCCTTTCTATCTGACTTGTGCTGAAACTGCCCTTAGAATGACAGCTCCTTGAAGGCAGGACTTTTCCATTTGTATCCCCAGTTCTTAGCACCATGCTTTGTACATGGAAAGTGCTTACTAAACACTTTTTCATTTATTCCTTCATTCACTCCTCTGCTTCTGAAGCTCTCTCAGTTCCCTCTTGCCTCCAGAATCAAAAAGAAGTGCCACTAGCCTTCAACATCTGGCTGCAACCTCACCTTCCCAGGCTGATTTCACACCGGTCCCTCTCACATGGGAGGCAGTACAGTGCAGCGGACAGAAGCTCGAAGGCTGGGGTCAAGCTCAGATGGTGATACATATGTGCTGGGACAATGTGCAAGTTTCTAAGACAATAAGTCTCTGAGAGAAGATGCTGGTCCACATTGTGAGGAGTTTCCTCATTGAGGAGAGCCCTTTAGAAATGAAATCCCAAGTGCAGTCCCTTCCCCATCCCCCCTCACATATTCCGTATTCCAGGCAAAGAAGCTTACAAACTGTTCACCCTGGCTGACATCCATCTCCTATCTCAGTAACTTTGTACATGCCATATCCCACGCCAGGAATGCCCTCTCTCCTCACTTCCACTACCACTTAAGGACACCTATTTGGATCCCCCTAGCTGTTGGTATTCTACCCACTTTGAAATTACTTTGTAGGAATTCTCTCTATTTTGTATTTGAGGCAATATGGAAGGTAGTCAGGAAGATTGTGTGACTCTAGGTGAGTCACTTAACTTTTCTGTGTTCCAGGTAATTCTCTGAGACTACATTACAGGTGGTAGAAAGAATTTCTTCTCTCTACCAGTCTCCACTAGGATCATTGCTAGTTCCCTACATCAATCATATCTCAGGGATGTCTGTCTGTCTGTCTGCCTGTGGGGTTTTGTTGGCAAAGATACTGGAATATTTTGCCATTTCTTTCTCCAGCTCATTTTATAGATGAGGAAATTGAGGCAAACAGGGGGAAGTGACTTGCTCAAGGTCACACAGCTAGTAAGCATCTGAGGCTTGATCTTCCCGATTCCAGGGTTAGCACTTTATCCACTGCACCACCTAATTAAGTGTGTGTGCTTGTATTATATAAAGAGATGGAAAATATTTGTTTATCACTTGACTGTTTTATCAGCCCAACGGGTAGCAGCAAATCAGCTTTGCCTAGCTAGAAAGGACCAAAAGGGGGGAAAGTAGCAAAAACATTCTTCATCCCCACCCCCTACCCCCTGGTAGAATCCTAACTTTGAGGTAAGCTCCTCCATCATTCTTGTGATCTTGGTCAAGTTCCTTAACTGCTCTAGCTCTCAATTTCCTCATCTGCAAAATGAACAGATTAACCTACATGGCTCCTTAGGTCCCTTCCAATTTGAATACCATGAACTTTGAGCAGTTAGTACCATGCTCAGCACACAGTGGGCATTTGATAACTGTTTGTTGGATTAAGTTGAATTTAAGTGTTTCTATTTCAAGTCATGGGCTGAGGATCTTTTCCCAGTACCTAATACAGAGAGCCAACCGGCTATCAGTCATAGGACTGAGGTGACTCCAAGATTCCCAACCTACTGGGACATCAAGGGTTAAGACTTCAATTCTAACATCTTGGCACAGTCTAGTGGCACTGTCATGCTCTGAAATCCCGTGATACCCGACCTGCCAGGCTGGCCTCAGGAACAGGGTTTCACAGCTTTCCTTTCAACCACCTCTCTGGGGGGAAGCTCTAAGGGGGAGTTTTTTAGTCTGATAATTGTACCCCCGTCTAGTCTCTACCTTGAAAATATCAGGAGCTCTCCAAAATAAATAGGTGGCCAAAAACTAGGAGCAAATAATTCTCTAAAGAAGAATTGTAAATTATCAACCACCCCTAAAAAAGGGCTCCAACTCTGTAATCATAAGAGAAATGAAAAGACAACTCTGAGATATAAGCTCATACCCATCAAATTAGCAAGGATGATAAAAGATAGAGTAATTCAATGTTGGTGGAGATGGGAAAACACTGGCACAGTTCACCTTGGAGGGAAACTAGGAATTGATCCAAATATTATAGAAAAAAAAAGAAAAATGGTAAAATTATTCCATCACTTTTAATCTGTCCTCCCCCATCCACTGAAACTGCTCCCCAGTGTCTCTTAAATGAGAAGGTCAAGGACATTTTCTTGGTCCTCATACTGTTTGACTTCTCTGCAGCCTCCGCCCCTGTCCACTAACCTGTCTTCCTGAACATTAGCTCCTGTGGCTCCTCTCTCAGTTTTCTTCTTCCTCATGACAAGTTCTTTCTCAAGCTCCCCTGAGGAATCATCAATCTGTCGTTACCCCCAGCCTAGAATACACGCCAAAGCTGTGTCCCAGTCTATGTTTTCTCTCTCCATCCTCTCTCCTGGTGATCTTATCAATATCCAAGAGTTTAGTGATCATCTCCATAAAAAAGACTCTTAAAACACTAATCTCTCTCCTGGACTCTAAGACTTCTATAAGATTATTTTCACCCTGCCTCTCTCCCCTCCCCCTTCCCCAAGATGGCAATCAATCTGAAAGGTTATACATATACAATCATATTAAACATATTTCTACATGAGTCATGTTGTGAAAGAAGAATCAGAATAAAAGGAAAAAAATCACAAGAAAGAAAAGAGAGAAAGAGAAAACAGTATGCTTCGATCTGCGTTCAGACTCCACAGTTCTTTCTCTGGATGTGGATAGCATTTTCCATCATCGGTCTTTTGGAATTGTCCTGGATCATTGTATTGCTAAAAAGAGCTAAGTCTACCAAAGTTGCTGTTACGGTTATAATGTTGCTGTTACTGGTACAGCATTCTCCTGGTTCTACTTACTTCACTCAACATCAGTTCACACAAGTCTTTCCAGGTTTTTCTGAAATCTAACAGCTATTATTTTTGACTGCTAGGTGGCACATTGGATAGAGCCCTGGTTCTAACATCCAGAAGACGTGCATTCAGATCACGCCTCAGACATTTACTGGGTGACCTTGAGTGAGTCACTTAACCTCTGTCTGTCTCAGCATCCTCAATTATAAAATAGGGAAAATAACAGCACCTGTCTCCTAAGGTTGTGAGGATCAACTGAGATAATATCAGTAAAGCACTTTGGAAAATATCCAGCACTTGTTCCCTTCCCCTTTTTCTTTCCCAGATGGTACTAGCAGAGTAATAGGCACTCAAATCATGTAGCCTACCTATTGAATTGAAGGAAATAAGGTACCAAATAAGCTGCTAAAGTGATATTTCTAAAGTATGGTTCTCACTATATAATTCACCTGCTCAGAAAGCTCCTTATTACTTCTAGGCAGATTCCAGACCTAAGGGAACTGCTTTTCACTGAAAGAATGTAGTGCCAATAAATTTTGCTAAAAGAGAGTAACACTTTCTTAGTGCCCTGCTATGGATAGCTATGTGCCAAAAGAGCTTGACGCTGTTTCAGCAGCCCAAAAATGGCAGAAAAGCAGAAGAGCGATAAGGAGCAAAACAGAAAATTCTAGCAGAAAGGTACAGAATGTTTACTAAAGAGCTCAGTGTAATTATAAATCATCCCAGCATGTGGGCTTTCATTGATCTCTTTGCTATGTTCCTGTAAATAATGTGCCCCTTTCCCTGGCACGGTCATTGTGTTCACTGGCATGAGTATACATCAGATTTAGGGTGGACTGTGATCTTTCTATTATTCAAGATTTTGCCTTCTAATGAGTAAATCTCATGTTTAGCAAATGTTTCATGTTTAAGAGTCAATAATGTCATTGGGACTGATTTTGTATAGATGGAAAGCACACCAGTAGGAGCTCAGAAGCTACAGCATCAAGTAATAGAATAATCTCCTTACACCAGTGTTATCCCTAGGGCCCTGAAAGTTGAGTAGTAACTGAGTAATGGCACCCATAGCTAACCTATGCTGTGGTGAAGCTCTTAGTACCTTTCAGTATGAGTTCTGCAAATGCAAGGAGCTGGACATGTAAACTATGGCATATACTGTCAGATACAACTGATGTGTCAGATGGTTTTACTAAACTTTCCAAATGTCTTTTTCAGTTTGTTACAAATGAAGGCTTGCTGGGGTGGAGAGGAGGGATACGTTCAGAAATGAGCATGATGTAAAAACAAAAGACATCCATAGAAAAGGGATTGGGAACGGACTTGGGCCTTTGATTTCAATAACATAAGGAACTCCAAGGTGAGATGAGGAAAGTCTCTCCACCAGTGCAGGTTGGTACCTTCTCTGCAATTTAGAGAACTGACAGGTTAAGTGACTTGTCCAGAGTCATAGTCAGTGCATGTCAGAGGCAGGACCCAGCTCTTTCTGACTCCTGAGACAGCACTTTATCCACTACAACACTGCCTATCAATAGAAAACTTAAATATTTTTTTCTTTAAAAGAGATATCTGGGTCCCTCTTGTCCAAGAGCCTAAAGCTGAAGCTCTCCTAAGGGTTTCTCCTTTGTGCCCCTCTCCACTGTGGGTATAGGAATCAGATATCAGAAAAGAAATTTCCAACTTTAGCACCCATGCTGGTCCCCCTACGATAGCACTGAGAACACTTGAGTCAAAGAGGCCCTGAAAATTTAGATGAGGAAATTTTGACCAAGAAGGAAATGAATCTTCTTATGTCAGAGGACCTAGGTTCCTATCCCTCCTCTGGAGAATCCTTCAGTGCTGCTTCTCCCTGGGAAGAGTGACCTTATCATCCTAGATCTGTTTCTTTCCGGGCCAATTCCATCTCTTGACATCAGAATGGGAAAGTGGCTATATGTGGCTACCCCTTGGATTGGTTAGCATTCATCAAAGATCCCAAAGGGAAGGACAAACTAAAAGGGCAAATCTATCCTCAACCCAAAGCATACACCTAGTCCCAGTTCAGCCACAAACTAGGGTATAACATTGGACAATTCACTTACTTTCCCTCTCTAGGCCTCCATTTCTCTTCTTGTAAAATGAGGGGACTGCCCTTTGAAAGACTTAAGAACTCTGATCAACATAATGGCCAACCATAATTCCAGAGGATTGATAATGGAGTATTCTGCCTGCCCCTTGACTGAGAGATGATGGAGACAAGGTACAAAATGAAATACACATTTTCAGTCATTGCCGGTTTGGGACTTTGTGTGCCTGACTATGCCTATGTGTTACATGACTTTTATTTCTCTTTTTTTTTTCATTTGGAGAAGAGGGATGTGGAATGACTTTTCTCCATTGGAAAAAAAAACTTTTTTTAATGAGGAAGTTACTGAAGAGGACACTAAATATGGTGTTTAAAAAAAGCATCAAAATATCTTTTTTAGAAAAAGAAAAATGAGGCAGTTGATAGACTGAGGTGTGGAAGAGACCTTAGGAACCATCTGGTTCAACCTTCTTTCTTTTATAGCTGATCAAACTGAGGCCAGTTGATTCCCTGAAACTGAAAAGCCAGAGCTTGGATTGCTACCTGGGTCCTCCAAACCCCTACAAGACCCCTTCCTGCCTCCACGTCATGGCTCATTTCACCCACTTCCCTGGTTTCCTCTTCAACTTGTTTTGCACAAGTTAACCTCACTCCATAGGAGCAAGCCCAAAGACATCGACAAAGTATATTACAAGGCCAAGTTCCAGGGCCAAGGCTCTGTTTGCTCCTTCCAAAGGCATCCTTCCAAAGAAAACAAGTCACCACCTGCAAACCTCAAGGCCACCGGGAGGGACAACCTCCTGCCTCGCCGCCACCTTACATCTGGCTAACAAGCAAACACACATTTTGGATCTCCCAGGCCCTCTTGAAGCCAAAGCTTCCTCTACTTTTTTTAAAGGGTAGTTAAAAGAATATGTTTAGGGCTAGCTGTAAAATAAGGGAAATGACTACTATTAATAATAGTTTCTGCGTGTAGAACTTTAAGACTGGTGAACACATCTTGTTTGGTCTTTACTGTAGACACGGGAGGTGGAAAGAACCTGAGCTTTGGAGTTAGAGGTCCTGGGATCAAATCTTGCCCATGATACTTACCACCTAGATGACACCAGACAAGTCATTTAACTTCCCAGGTTCTTCATCAATAAAATGGGTGGGTCAGCTTAGAGCATCACTGAGACCCTTTCTAGGTCTAGAGCCACAAAAGATCCTCTGTGTGCCTAACTGAACTCCAAGGGACCTCTTTCTATATGTATCTACATTCATCTATATTGATGATCCTCCAAGATAAGGGACCAGATATGGAGGTCCTTTCTTGAACTGACCTGCCAAGTATTCAAACTCCACCATACAGAGCAGAAATGCCAATGAGTTGACCATGTTGTTCAAATGCCAGATGTATGTTTGCCTAAAAGATTATTTTAAGGAGAACTCTCACTAGGCAAGTGCTTCTATGGCTATCGGAAGAAGCGATACAAGGACACTCTCTAGGTGTCCCTGGAGAACTTTGGAATCGACTGTGAGACATGGGAGACACTGGCACAGGACCGACTAGCATGGCACACCCTCATCAGAGAAAAAGCCATGTTCCATGAGCAAAGCAGAATTGTAATAGCTCAAAGGAAACATGAACTGTGCAAATCCAGAGACATCTCCATCTTCCATCAGAATACTTGTACCTAATCTGAGCTCGGATTGATCTGGTCAGCTACAGCCAAACACAGTACCTTATCTTCAGCATCAGAGAAACCAAGGACAAACAACAGATGGCTTGCATAGAAACAGAGCCAGAGAAACAGAGGTAGAATTTGAACCCAGTCTTTGCAACTCCAGATCTAGCCACACCAAAAATCAGGCACTTTCAGAAAGATCGCACTTCTCCATTCCACACCAAGCCTGCAGAAGAAATTCCTGTATCCTCCTCCTGAAGAGATTACCATTCCCTGTGGGAAAACTGGTTGTTATAAGAATTATTGCCCCATTGATGATTAAATACTAGAGCCCCACGCCCTGTAGAGGAAACACTGAAACCAGGCCCAAGCAGCTGGTTGGAGGCCTTACAGCCTGCAGAGATGGGGCTCAGAGTAGGGGAGGATCAGCTTTTATTCTGCCTCCCACTTGCCCGAACCATCCCCTGCCCCCTCCTGCCAGCTGAAAGAGGCCCGGGGCTTTCCTGAGCACAAGATGTGTGCCCACACACAAAAGGAAGCTAAAGATGAAAAGAATGAATTCTCACACAGGCGTATACCCATTGCCTGGCAACTTGGAACTGGAAGGTGCCTCGGTAGACTCTTCAGGCAGCCTGTGCCCACTCACAGCCCGCCCTCAATACTGCTGTTTGGAGTGACAAGGCTGGAGCTGCCCAAACCATGCCAGCCTCAGGTAGAAAGTTCCCCAAGTGATGGACAGAGGGAGAGGGAAGAGGTAGAGAGAGGAGGGAGAATGGAGGGAGAGAGAGAGGGGAAGAGGGAGGGGAGGGGCACCAACTTCACCTCCCAAGCACAGAAGCCTGAGCCCCCAGAACAAGACAGATGGAAGCAGGGCAGTTTCTGATGATCCCCACAGAAGAGCTCCTCCTGACCTAGGTACAAATCCCACTTGTATGACTTACGGCAAGTAAGTCAGTTAACCACTCTGGGCCTCAGTTTCCTCATCTGGTAAAATAAGAGACTGCCCTCAATGGCCTCTAAGGTCTCTTCCAGCTTTAAATCAACCGCAGCAGGATCCTCTGGGAATATGAATTAATAATAAAAATTTTACATAGGTCTTCAAAGTTGGCAAAGACACTTTTTATATTCATCTGTTTGATTCTCACTGACAGCTCAGTGAGTTAGATGTTACCAGGATTGTGATTTTAATTTTAATATTATCTTGCTCTCTTATTAGACAATGGGCAAGTCCCTTTGTCTTTCTAGGACTCAGTTTCCTCATCTGTAAAATGAGCTTGAGGATACTCCTTTCCCAGGGCTTTGGAGAAGTGCTTATGGAACGATGTTAGGGACTCTCCAAAGAATAGTTATGTTCCATCATCCTCATTCCCAACCATGTTACCTGGGCTCAATCCCTCCCTGCCTCCACCTCCCCATTGTCTGCCCTCCCCCATGGTTTCTTCACAGGTTGTGCCATCCTGCCAGGATTTATTATCTTATCTCTGTAGCTCTGTTTCTTCTAGCTGTCTCTACTATTTACAGAAAGCCAGGATAAAAAGAGGACACACAAAAATAGTTGCTCTACAGCTTTCAGAAAAAGATACAACAGAATCTCAAGAATTGCTTTCTCCTTTCTGAAGGGAGGAGGGGAGGTTTCCCCAAATCTTTCTTTTCCAAAGGGCTCCCCGAGAAATTATTTAGGGGCTTCCAGCTCAAGTCAATATCCAGGTCCCTGATTCACTCCCTGGCTGCTCTGGTGGCCTCAGTTGGGTGGTCCAGGAAAATTCCTTTGTATATATTTGTACTTGTTCCACAATAAATATGTGTATATTTACAAATAGATACATTGTACTTATTATCTAATTCACATTTTTACTATGTATATATACAAATACATACATATATGCATGTGTGTGTGTGTGTGTGTGTATATATATATATATATATATATATACACAAAATCTTTATGTGTATCTGCTCCATTGGACTGTGAGCTCATCACAAGGAGGAGTTGTTTCATTTTCTGTTTTATGTGGTGCCTGACACACAGTAATTGATTAATAAATGCTTGTTGGTTGATGCCTTCCCAACCTCTTCCCAATCAATCAATTAATCAATCAACAAGCATTTATTAAACCCCTACTATGTACATATCAGGTACTTTGGCTATAAAGACAAAGAATTAAACAGTCTCTGCTCTCCACAAGTTTATGGTCTAGTAAATCCTTGGGGCCATCCAATCTCCCCCTCATTTATTTTACTTATGAGGAAACTGAAGCTGAAAGGTGAAATGATTCACATAGTTAGTGGTGAGAATGGAATTTGAACCCAGGCAGGTTCTCTTTGATTTCAGTTAATCACCAAGTATTTATGAAGTACCTACTGTGTGTCAGGTAGGGGCAGCTAAGGGGTATCACAGCGCACAGAGCAAGGGCTTGGAGTCAGGAAGATCTGAGTTCTAATCTAGGCTCAGACATTTCCTAACTATGTGACCCTCAGCAAGTCACTTCACCCTGTTTGCCTCAGTTTATTCATCTGTAAAATGAGCTGGAGAAGAAAATGAAAAACTACTGCAGTATTTTTGCCAAAGAAAACCTCAGCTGGGGTCACAAAGCATCAGACAAACCTGAAAAATGACTGTACAACAAACATGTCAGGCACCATGCTAAGCATTGGGGATGCAAGTACATGGAATGAAACAATCTCTACTGCTAAAACCACACACAGAGCTCTCTCCACTGCATGCGCAATCCAACCTCTCTGTTTTATATGAGAGGAAACTGAGACCAGAAGGAAGAAACTTGCCTACGTCTGCTTGCAAAGTGTCAGAAGCAGCATTAGAACTTGGGTCTTCTGACTCCAGACTCAATGCTCTTTCCACTGTCCTCCCCTCTGTCCAGGGCGGTCCTTAACCCCTAAAGAGCCCGTGGATAGATTTCAGGATGTCCATGAACTTGAATGGGAAAAATTGCATGTTTACTTTTCACTAACTGCTAACTGAAATTTAAATATTTATAAAGTCATTGCTGGGAAAGGGCCCAGAGTCTCCATCAGACTGTCAATGAACTCTGTGACACAAAAACAGGTTGAGGACCTTTGGTCCAGTCCAGCCCCCCCCCCCCCCGGGGGAAACAGCAAAGTGAAATGACTCAGCTTATTACACACAAATTAATATATGGCAAAGGTAGGATTTGAATTCAAGTCCTGTCTCTAAATTCTGTCCTCTTACCACTCATCCACATTGCAGTTCAGCCCCTCATTTTATAGAGGAGGAAACTGAGGATAGGAGGAAAATGACTGGCCCAATGTCCCACAGGTAAGGAGAAAGTCAAGATCTGAACCCAAGCCATAGCCCCAGAATGCCACCCAAAACAAAACACCCTAATGGAGGAAGGTGAACACCCCAGGAAGTTCAAAAGCATTGGCCATTAAAGCAGCTCCCTCCCTCCCTGTGTTAGGGAGCAGAGCAATACCCTCTCTCCAGCAGGACTCCAGGGAGCTAGGTTGGACAGAGCACTGGCCCTGGAGTCAGGAGGACCTATGTTCAAACTCAGCCTCAGACACTTGAGGCTAGCTGTATAACCTGAAGTCACTCAGTTTGGGAGGGGGAGAAGGGAGACCCCCTCCAAAGCTGATTTCCCAATAATTAAACCATGTCATTTGCAAACCATCCCTGTGTTCAAATTGCAGGTCTGATATTTGCTAGCTGTGTGACCATGAGTAGGTCACATTGCTTCATCAGCGGAGGATTAATGACCTCTGAAGACTTTTCCATGTGTTACAACCATCCCTCTCACACCTATCACCTCCTCCATCAGTGTCCTCAGAGGGGACTGGACTCAACGGTCAACTCTATGAGCTCCCTGGGCCTCAGTTTCCTCAACTGTAAAATGAGATGGTTGGACTCAAAACCTTCTGAAGTCTCTTTACTTCTAAGCCTATGACCCTATGATTCCCTTCTAACGTTAGAGCTAGGAGCCTAAGGACTGGAGACAACAAGATGGCACAGCAGGGGCACTGGAAGTGAAGCCATTTGGGGTCCGAGTTCAAATCCTGTTCCAGACACTTCCTAGCTGTGTGACCCTGGACAAGTCACTTTGTCAATCAATGCTCAAGCATTTATCAGTCACCTATTGTGTGCCAGGCAGGCACTGTAGTAGGCCCTGGGGATGCAAATACAAAGAAGAAAATGAAAATATTCTCCCTCTCTCAGCTTGTTTCTTCATCTATAAAATGGGGTTAATAATAGTACCTGCCTTCTCAGGGCTGTTATAAAAATCAAGGAAAGGGGAAAGGAAAAAGGAGCAAGCATTCATTAAACGCCTACAGTGTGCCAGGCATTGTGCTAAGAACTTGATAAATATTAACTCATCTGATCCCCGTTAGTAGTCCTGAGAGGAAGGTGATTTTACCATCCCATTTTACAGTGGAAGAAACAGCAGAAAACCAAGGCTGAGTGACTTGCCCAGGGTCACGCACCCAGGAAGTATTTGAGGTTGGATTTGGACTCAGGTCTTCCTGACTCCAGGACCACAGCTCTATCTACTGTGCCACCTGGCCATCCTGTAGAGCATTCTGTAAGCCTAGGGTTAGCGATTTTACACACATGAGTTATCACCTTTTGTTCTGTTGGTGGGGGAGACTGTGTATCCTAGCAAAAGGAGAAGTATCTCAGGCTTGAGTCTCTGGAAACTTGGCCTTGCTCCCTGGGGAAATGGTCAGGCCTACTTAACAGAGACCAGTTCACCCTGGTATCATCATGGTATCATCATGGAATGATAGCATGAAGCAATTTCCCTTCAGCCTCTCCCCACAAAACATCTGTCTCTGACCACCAAGCTGTTGGCTTTTTGTTATTCCCCGGCATAAGGGATCACGGACTTAAAACTCAAAGCATTTCATAATTCTCGAGGTAGAGTTTAAAAGAGGCCTCAGAGCCCTGAGTCCAGCCCCCTCATTTTGCAGATGAGGAAACTGAGGCCCAGAGAGGCTGTGCCTTAAGAGTATCACAGAATCACAGACTTAGAGCTAGAAAGGATCTCGTGGGTCACTTCCATTTTGCAGACAAGAAAATTGAGGCTCAGAGCCGTAGAGCCATATTTTGGACTCAGGTCCCCTCATTCCAAACTCAATCTTCTTTCCAGTGCCCCAAATGTGATCCATTTCAGGAGGACCCCCACCCACCAGGAATTCAGCAAACTCAGTTCTCTCAAAGATCTTCCGTAACCTTCAGGGAGGGGAAAAAGGCCAAGTCCCTGAACTCTCCACCCTCTGAAATCCAGGGAAAAAGAAAAGCATTGGGGAGTTGTTGGATTATTGTTTGTTTTAATCATTCAGAGGCTACTCCAGATCAAAGCTGGTTTAGGTTCAGTGCTACTATGAGGCAGTGGGATGGACAAGATGACCAGACAAATCCCTCCCAGGCTTAGGATTCCTCTATAAACATCCAAATGGAGGAGAGGGGAGAGGAGAAGGAGAGGAAAAGGAAGAGGAGGAGAGGAATGAAGAGAGGAGAGAAGAGAGGAAGGGAAAGAAGGAAAAGAAGAGAGGGAGAGAGGGAAAGATAAGGGATGAAAAAAGGATAGAAGGAAAGGGAAGGAGAGAAAGAGAAACAAGGAACAAGGGAAAGAAAGAAAGGAAGAAAAGGAAAAAAGAAAGGAGGGAGGGAAGGTAAAGAAGGGAGGAAGAAAGAGATAGAGAGTAGAAATCAAGAAATGGGCACATAGGCTCTGGAAACAAAACCTAATGAACCTCCCCATCCCCATGCACTAATTCAGACCAGATGGAGAGTAACTTATTTTGAAAAAGACAAAACAGCCAAAACAACCCTACCCTTCTAAAACAAATATAAATAAGGAGCTCTCTGACTCAAAGGGAAACCTGAAATAGCATTCACCCAGAGAAACACTGGCGCAGAAAGCATTCGAAAAGGAAAATGGGAACCATCTGCCCCTTGTGATGGCGTCCATTGGTGAAGAACCGGGGAGCTCAGTGATTCCCAACCTGGGCCCAGAGTGACTTCAAGAGACGCCCTGAGTTCACCAACACACCAAGCACTATCATTTTGTACTTTCTCACCTCCCGAAGAAAGCATAAATAATTAGTTTTGCACGTATATGAAGAGATTTCTCAAATATGTGTAAATGTTATTTCTGATTTCTAAAATACAAATCTCATTATAATTATAAAACAAATGAATTCTTAGCAGCTTTCGTTATTACTCAATTTTATTACTATGATGGGAGGGATGGGTGTGTCTGGGAATTTTTTTTTAATTTTAAAAGGAGCTGTTAGGTTTGAAAAGGCTGAGGAATCCGACAGGCTTGAACAACCAGGGAGGCATTTCATTGAGAGAGGAAGTAAGACAGTTTAGATCAATATTTTTTTAATAAAGTGTCTGCTTGGGCCAAGAACATGCTAGGATACAGAAACAATGAAGCAATCCCCCACAGAAGCTTTGCTAAGCGGTTCATGGGTATTAGTGGAGAAATTTCCTCTATGAGAGAGCCCTCCCACCCATTCAGATCACCTCCTTAAAAAAGTTTTTTAGTAGGCAAGACTCAAAGTTCCCTTCCCAACATAGTGACCAAGGACTTGGCCAAGAGACCTTGAACAAATCACTTGATACTTTCTGTATCTCAGTTTCCTCATCTGCTGAATAATGGAGTTGGACTTAAGGGTCTCAACAATCCTTTCCAGCTCTAAATCTATGACACTATGATCCACCTGGCCAGTGGTTATCAAAATTACTGATCAGTCTGGTTTTAGAGAAACCAAAGCCATGAAGGTAAAGTAGAAAAAATAATAAATTGGAAGTCAGGTCTAGTTAAACTCTGGGGAGATGAGCCCTTTCCTCAATCGTCCATTGCCCCCCAAGTACATCCCTAACACTGTAATTTGTTGATGTCATTCAGTCATTTCAGTCATGTCCAACTCTTAGTGAATCCATGGGAGGAGGGGTAGTGGTTTGCCATTTCCTTCTTATTTTATTTTACAGTTGGGGAAGTGGAGGCAAACAGGGTTAAGTGATTTGCCCAGGGTTACAGAGCTAGGAAATGTCAGAGGCTGGATTTTAGCTCAGGTATTCCTGAGTCCAGGTTCAGCAGTCTATCCACTACACCATCTAGCACAAATACCACCCAATCTATGAAGTCTTCTCTGATCTCCCCCCACCTCCCCACCTCCCTCCACTCAATACATCCAATAAGTCCCTATTCTTTACCAGGCACTGGGGATAGATACAAAGACAAAAATGAAATAGTCCCTGTCCTCAAGGAGCTTACATTCTGTTGGGGGGAATATGTACAGGAAAGTCAATAATACAGAGTAATTTGAGGTGGGAGGGAATTATGGACCGTGCTCATGCAGGAGGTGAGACAAGCTGAGATTGAAGGATGCTAGGGATTCCAGTTGACAGGGAAGGGGGGATATGTGGAAAGAAGATTAAGAATAAATACTCTCTGTTTGACCCTGGGCAAGTCACTTAACTTTTCTCAGCCTCAGTTTCCTCATCTGCAAAACAGATATATCAATAGTACGTAGCTCACAGGATTATTATGAGAACCCAATGAAATAACATGTAAAACACAACATAAATGCTTGTTTTTCTCGTCATTTTTCAGTCATGTCTGACTCCTCATGACCCCATTTGGGGTTTTCTTGGCAGATATACTAGAGTGACCTGCCATTTCCTTTGGCAGCTCATTTTACAGATGAGAAAACTGAGGCAAACAGGGTGAAGTGACTTGCCCAGGGTCATCAAGCTAGTAAGTGTCTGAGGCTGGATTTGAACTCAGGAAGAGGAGTCTTCCTGACTCCAGGTCCAGTGCTCTATCCACTGTGTCATCTAGCTGCCCTTGTATAAATGCTAGCTACTATTATTAGCATAATTACCATTAATGCTAAACAGGAATAATGGACAGGAGAGAGTACCACATAAGTACCGCTTACTAAACACAGGTCGAACCATGGTCTATCCCTGCCAAGAAACTCCAGTGACTCCCTCTTTCCTCTGGGACCAAATTCAGACTCCTCCATTTGGCATCTAAAGACCTTCACAGTCTGTCTTGGGCCTCGATTGGAAAGGAAAGAGAGCCAAGGCAGGCAGACTAGTGAGGAGGCCACTGCACTAGCCTGGTAATGGGAGCCTTAACTAGGATGGCATCTGTGTGGGCAGAGAAGTCAGAAACAGAGACAGCAGCACACACTAATCCAAAGCACTTCCCCCACCACAAGCCCAGAGATACAAGTTTAATTGCCTTCATTTTACAGATGAGAAGAAAGAAAGACAAAAGAGAAACCAGAGCAGCGCCAGGAGAAAGAAGAAACGTTTCCTCCCCTCCAAAAGAAGGGGCTTGGACCCCTGTCCAGCATTAAATCTCGGTGTCTATGACCCTAAGGACTCCAGAGCAGGGAACACAGACAAGAATCACCCAAGAAGGAAAGGTAGGATTTAAATCCATGCCGGACCATACCCAGGATCTCACAGACCCTTAAAAGTATCCAAAAAGAGATGAAAAGAACTAGCTTAGCATACTCGAGCAACTTAGGTGACTCACAGCTAGCAATGGACCTAGGGCTGAAACTCCGGGCCTTTGCCTCCAAGGCCCAGAGCCCACTCTACTCCCCCACTTCTCCACCCTCATAAGGCATCTCTAGAACCTTAAGTGTTAAAATACTGCACTTGTAAACCTTCCAGCTAGAGGGTAAATTCCCTGAGATTAAGGCTCACCTTTACACCCCTCCCCACCCACCCCAAACGGTCTGTAGATCACCTTGGTAAATAATAAGTAAGTAAATTTACCTTCTCAAATTAGGCAAAAAGAATGATGGGACAAAGACAAGAACTCTGACCCAATCATTGAGTGCCTTCCCACCTAAGGTGAGGAATGTCCAAAGTAAAATAACAGTTCCATGGGAAAAGGGATATCCCACCCCCACCCAGCCCACCCTCTAGGAACAGTTCTTTTGTCTACCCAGCTCTCCTCCAGCATCCCTAGAAACAAGTGAGACAGCCAGGAGAGGAAAGTTCAGTTTCCAGGAGGTGAATGGCTAAACATTCTGTTTTTCCAAGACCCATCTATCCATTATATATAAAGGAGGGAACCGAGGCTTCAGGGCTGTATGTCTGCCCTCTATTGAGCGTCTGACTTAAAGTGCCCACCTCTCTTGACTTTGGTGGGGGCCTCGGGCTAGGAAAGAGAGACAGAAGCAGGAGGTGTGGCTGGCCAGGAGACAGGTGAGAACCGCGAGGAAGTTGGGGGAACTGTGAAAACACCCAGCTGCTAAGATGAGGACAGAAGGAGGCGGGAGGGGGAGAAACTAAGAAGGGCTTCCAAGGCCCAGGGCACCGGGGAGGGAGCCGGGAGGGGCTGACAAAAGATGGACCCGATCCCAAACCTCTGCCCCACTATCAGGACTGGCTCGGGAAGTTGCCTGGCTATCTTGGAGCCTTCAAGAAAAGGTCCTTCTCCCCATGGCAGGGTGGCATCTGAGCTTTTAAAGCAAACTGTCAGTGAAGGGGAACATTTGGCCAGTAGGACCGGTTCGGAGGTGCCCTCGGCCCCAAATGGGGAGAGGCCGGGCTTCGCCGTGCCTCTGCCCCTGGGTTCTGGGTGCTGGGTCCCAGCCCCGCTGTTCAGGAAGTGATGATAGCGGGAGGTAAGCAGGCGGACTGTCCCCTGGCCAGACTCCCGGGCTGCCCAGGACCCGGGACCCCTGCTGGCCAAGCCTGGGCACGCACTGGAGGGAGGGGCTGAGGCCGAGGCGGGGAGGGATGGACCTTGAACGGCCAGAGTCGGCGGGGGCCACCGGGGGCCTGGCGAACTTAGGGCGGCGGGCACCTCTGCCCACCCTGCCTCCCCACCCCCGGCGCCGCGGAGCGCCGCAGCTCCAGCCGGCCACCCCCCTCGGCCGTGACCGTGACCGAGCACGGGGTGGCGGCCCCCACGTGGAGGTGCCCCTCCTCGGCCCTCTCGGGCCTCTCCCCTTTGTCTGCGCCGGCTCGGGCTCCGAGCATCCCTCCGGGAAGGACAGGGACCACCCCGGGCTGGCTGCCCCCGCCCCGGACCCGCCCCGTGCGCGGGAGCCCTCCCGTCCTCACCCGGCGCTGGGTCCCGCGCGCGGCTGGCGGGGCTGTCCGGGGTCCTGCGCCCCGGGGCTGGGGCTGCCGCTGCGGCGGCCGAGCTTCTGGCTGGCGGGGCTGGAGTGGCCGGGCCGGCGCGGGCGGCGGCGCCGATTGGCTGCAACCCGGCCTCACCGCGCCAGGGAGGGAGGAGGACGAGGAGGAGGAGGAGGAGGAGGAGGAACGAGCCGCCGGGTCCGGGGATTGGCCGCCCGGCGCCCAGCTCAGTGGCCCAGATGTGCGCCGCTGTACGCCGGCTCCCCATTGGCTTCTCGGGGCCCGCGGCCCCAGGACGGGGAGGGCCCGGGAGGATGTGAGGGATGGATGGGGGGGCGGGGGGGACGGACGATGCCACCCTCCCTCTCCCGCCTGGGCGCCTCTCTCCAGCGATCTGCCACCTGCCCGCGGGCTCGAGGGCATTAGTCTCATTGGGCAAATCCGGCGAAGCCGCTCGCGCCAAGTTTACCCCGCGGACAGAGCCGAGAATCCAGATCCCCAGCACCCCCTCCGCCTGTCCCGCGGGTCACCTCCCACTTAGAAAGAAGAAAACAGATGCCACACACACACACACACACACACACACACACACACACACACACACACACACACACACACATTCCCACCAAGGGCAAGGGCACGCTCTATGCAAGAGGAACCCCCTGTGGGACGCTTGCAAACTGCTTCAGGGAAATGTGCGAGCCACTGCTAATGAACAGTGGGGAGAAATACGAGGAAACTGAGGCAGACCGCTCCAGCCTCCAGGTTGCTGTTCCTTCTGCCTAGCAGCCAGGACTTAACTCGGTAGGAGTGCCCGGGAGTGGCTAGTAAGTGTAGGCGAAGTTAGACGCCCATGGGAGGAGAAAGGGAGTCATCTCATTCCAAGCATCCTCATCCTTGGGAGCCAGCCCCGAGGCTGGGAAAGCTCCGGGAAGTCCAGCTTTCCCAGTAGAGAAGGCTAGCCTAGGTCTGGAGGCAGAGGGCCGTCCTTTCTCATCCCTAGGTACAAGCCAGCGGGGAAAAAGACCAGCTCAGGGTCACGTGGGGAAGGACTTTGAAAGCTAAACAGAAAGCTTTCTATTTCAGCCCAGAAACAGGAAGTCACTGGTGTTAAGTGGACGAGTCAAGTGGTCAGATCTGTACCAAAGGCAGATTACTCTGGCAGCGGCGCGTGGAAGGAACTGGAGTGGGGAGAGGCAGTTTCGGAGGCTGCTGCGGTAGTCTAGGTGTTGAGGCCGTGAACTAAGGTAGTAGCTCTGTGGGTGGAGAGAAGCAGTGGGAGGTAAAAGAAGAGGCAAGAACTAGCCTCTGATTGCGTGTGTCAGCACGAAGGTGAATGAGAAGTGGTGAATGAGAAGTGTAGCGTAATACCTAGGTAAGGAACCTGGCTCGTTGGGAAACTGAGGGTGGCTTCCACAGAAATAGCAAACTTTGGTAGAAAGCCTTAGTAATCACCCCTCAGCCTTCCCACTATGAATTGTTGCTTAGTCATGTCTGACTCTCCATGACCCCATTTGAGGTTTTCTTGGCAAAGAGACTTAAGTCATTTGCCTTTGCCTTTTCTGCTCATTAGACAGATGAGGAAAGTGAGGCAAACAGGGTGAGATGACTTGCCCAGGGTCACACAGCTGGTTCAGTGTCTGATTTGAACTCAGTGTCTGTATTTGAACTCAGGTCTTCCTGACTCCAGGCCTGGTGCCTTACTACCCACCTAAATGTCCCCCCACTGGGGTACAAACACGAAAAAAGAAAGACAATCCCTGCTATCTCAAGGTGCTTACTGCCTAATGGGGGAAGGCAAAAACCTTTTGCCCTCTTATTGGAGGGTAGAGCCATGAACTCCAAAATCTCCAATTAATAAAGAAGTCAGCACAAATACCTCATTTCCCACCTGGCTGCTCTCCTTTGGGACTTCTTTGACCCTCCCTCCAACCTTAGTTACCTCTTCTCACTTTTCAGTTTCCTTTAGGATATGATCTTCTCCCATAAGACTGTAAAATCCTTGAAGGCAGAGACTTTTGGGGGGGGATGCTATTTGTAGCCCCAGCCCTTAGCACAATGACTGCCACATTGTAGGCACTTAATAAATGTTTATTGACTATTGTTGGCTATTGAGGGGACAGTTTGAGGGAAAAGATAATGAGTTCCGTGCATGTCTCACATACATGTGCATACACACACTCAATAAACTCCAGTGGCTAAAAAGTATCAAGGAAAACTGCCCTGATATTCTAAAACTAGAGGGTAAAATAGAAATTGAAAGAATGCACCAGTCACCTCCTGAAAGAGATCCCAAAATGAAAACTCCCAGGAATATTATAGCCAACTTCCAAATCTCCCAGATCAAGGAGAAAAATACATCAAACAGTCAAATATTGTGGAGTCACAGTCAGGATAATATAACATTTAGCAGCTTTCATATTAAAGTAGTGGGTGGCTTGGAATATGATATTCCAGAAGGCAAAGGAGCTAGGATTACAACCACAATTAACCTATCCAGTAAAACTGAATATAATCCTTGGGGGGGTGGGGGTGGGGAATGGATATTTAATGAAATAGAGGACTTTTAAGTATTCCTGATGAAAAGACCAGACCTGAGTAGAAAATTTGACATTCAAAGAGAAAATGAGAATAAAAAAATACACATGAAGAAATCATAAGGGACTCAATAAAATTTAACTCTTTACATTCCTATACAGGAAGATGATATATGTACTTTATTATTATTAGGATAATTAAAAGGAGTTTACATAGACAGTATAGAAGTGAGTCGATTATGAGCTCCAAAAAAATGAAGGGGTGAAAGAGATGCACTAGGAAAACGAGGCAGAGAAAGGTAGAATGGGGAAAAATTTCTCACCTGAAAAAGGTGCACCAGAAAGAGCTTTTACAGAGGAATGACCTCACTGTCATCAGAATTGGTTCAAAGATGGGAAGAGGATGAGATAAAGGGGGACAGGGGATGATAAAAGGGAAGGCAGACTAAGGGAGAAGCAAAATAGACTTCTGATGATAAGATAAAAAAAGAGAAAAGCAACAGAAGAAAATGTGACAGAGGAAATACACAAGTAGTCATCCTAATTGTTAATGTGAATGGGATGAGTTCAACCATAAAATGGAAGATAAAAAATAAAGTAGATAAAAATGGATAAGAAACCATAATCCAACGATAGGTTGTTTGCAAGAGACATACTTGAAACAGAAAGACAGAGTTAAAATAATAGGCTAGAGCAGAATCTAATATGCTTCAGCTGAACTAAAAAAAAATGTCAGATGTTATAATCCTGACCTCAGACAAAGCAAAAGCAAAAACAGATCTAGTTAAAAGGGTTAAAAGTTAATCAGGGAAACTATGTTTTGCTAAAGGGTACTCTTAACAATGAAATAATATTAAATTTTTTACAGTAAGTTTCTCAGATAAAGACCTCATTTCTCAAATATATAATGAACATAGTACTGAGTAAAGTTTATAAAAATAAGTATCATTCATGTATAATCTATATCAAGTTACTTACCATCTTGGAGGAGGAGGGAGAGAATTTGGAATTCAAAAAAAATTTTTAAATGTTAAAAATTGTTTTCTCATCTAATTAGAGAAAAATATTTTTTAAATTGTTTAAAAAAAAAAATAAGTGCCATTCCTCAATTGATAAATGGCCAAAGGATATAAACAGGGAGTTTTCAGAAGAAGAAATCAAAGCTATCTATAGTCATATGAAAAACATGCTCTACATCAGGGGTGGGAAACCTGCCTTAAGGCCACATGTGGCCTTCTAAATATTTAAGTGTAGCTTTTTGACTGAATACAAATTTTACCAGACAAATCCTATTGATTTTTGATCTACCTTAAGGCTCCAAGTTCCCCACCCCTGCTCTAACTCATTACAGATTAGAGAAATGCAAATTTTGAGGTACCGGAGTGTTTACTTACACCTATCAGAAATGACAACTGCTGGAGGGAAAGAGGGAAAAATTGGAACACTAATGGACTATGGGTGGGCTAGTGAACTGATCCAACCACTCTGGAGAACAACTTGGAACTGTGCCCAAACGACTATAAAACTGTGCATACTCTTGGATCCAACAATATCACTACTAGGTCCGTATCCCAGAGAAATCAGAGAAAAAGGAAAAGGACCCCCACGTATAAAAATATTTAGAGCAGTTCTTTTTGTGGTGGCAAAGAACTGGAAATTGAGGGGATGCCCCTCACTTGGAATGGCTGACCAAGACGTGGTGTATGATTGGAATGGAGAACAGTTACGCTGCGCGACATGATAAGGGGCGGGGGGAGGTTCAGAAAATACATAGCAAGACCTGCATAAAATGATGCCACTGGAAGTGAGAACTGACAGCTCATCGTGTACAGTAACAATAATGTTGCAATGATGATCAACTGAGAAAGACTTGGCTGCTCTGAGCAGTACAAGGACCCAGGAGTTTGGGAAGGGATCGTGAGGAAAAAACGCTGCCGCCTCGGAGAGAGCTGATGAGCCCGGAGTGGGAACTGAAACAATGTTCTCACTCCTTTACTTTTACGGAAATATATTTTGAATGATTTCACATGTATAATTGATACTGTGTTGCTTGCCTTCTCAGTGGGTATGAGAAGGGTGGGAGAGAGCGAGAGAATTTGAAACCCAAAATCTCAAAAAAAAATAAGTTAAAAATAAATCATCAAAAAAATAATAACTAGTAATTTCAGGGCTGGGAGTTTTCAGAGGAGTAATGGGGTCCCAAGATAGAGTATGAAGGATTGAGGAGAATGAGTGGAAGAAGAGGAAGCCAAGGTTCTAAGTGACTATGGCCCTCTGACCCCCAGCATTACCGTGGGGATCAAACTATACAATATATAGCACATATACATATGTATATATAATATATACTGTATATACAATATATAGTACATATACATATGTATATATAATATATACTGTATATACAATATATA
>CM053773.1:221436135-221480887 GCA_028658325.1 Potorous gilbertii | reverse complement strand
ACTGTGTATACAATATATAGCAATATACATATGTATATATAATATATACTGTGTATACAATATATAGCACATATACATATGTATATATAATATATACTGTATATACAATATATAATACATATACATCTGTATATATCATATATACATATATGTAATATACTACATATACATATATGTAATATATTACATATATATGTAATGTATGGAGAGAGCTCTGCAAACCTGAAAGACATGACTAAAATAATATATCATACACATACACATTAATATATGTGTGTGTATGACAGCAGAGTACTAGACAGAGTCAGGAAGCCCTGAATTCACATCCAATCTGGGTGACTAGCTGTGTGCCCCTGAGGAAGTCACTTAACCTCTGTCTGCCTCACTTTTCCCCTCTATAAAATTGGGATTAATAATGGTACCTACCTCCCAAGGTTAAGAGGATGAAATGAGAGAATATATGCAAAGCACTCTGCAAGCCTCAAAATGTTATATAAATACTAGCTACTAGTACTAGTATTAGTATTAATTAGTATTAGTACTAGTAATATTAGTACTACTACTCCTGTACTACTATGACTACTTTTAGTACTATACTACTACTACTACCACCACCACCACTACTACTGTTGTTCAGTCGTTTTTTTCAGTTGTGTCTGACTGTCTGTGAACCTATTTGGGGTTTTCTTGGCAGAGATGCTGGAGTAGTTTGCCATTTCTTTCTCCAGCTCATTTTACAGTGTTAAAGGGGCAGCTAGGTGGTGCAGTGGATAGAGCACCAGTGCAGGAGTCAGGAGGACCTGAGCTCAAACCTCACTTCAGACACTTGACACTCACTAGCTGTATGACCTTGGGCAACTCACTTAACCCCAACTGCCTCATCTTGGGTCATCTCCAGCCACCCTGATGAATTCAAATGGATCTGGAAGAGAAGTGAGGGTGGTGACCTGCACAGCCCTCCCTCACTCAAAACAAAGTCAAGTGCAAGTCATGTCATCATTTCCCTGATGGAATGGTCTTCTTCAGCAACGAAGGAGAAACACACACACTGTGTTAGGTGACAGCTAGTAAGTCTCTGAGACCCAGTTTGAATGCACAAAGATGAACCTTCCCGACTCCGGGGCTGGTGCTCCATCCACTGCACCATCTAGCTGCCCCCCTCACTAGTGGAGTACCAGTGTAGTGTACTAGTTGTACTAGTGCAGTGTTGTAGTGGTGGTTAGCAGTATTAGTACTAGTAGTTGTTGCTGCTGGATTGAAAGTAACACAATTTTATCTCCCAGATTATTCATCTCTCTCATACACGTAGGGTTAGGGTTAGGGTTAGAAACTTAGGTAAGGCAAAGTAGAGGTGAACCAGTCCAACCCTTTCATTTTACTTAAGAGGCAAGTGAGACCCAGAGAGGTTGAGCAGTTTGTCCAGGGTCAAGCAGTCCCAGGGCTATGATTTGAACTCAGGTCCTCAGAGGCCACCCACAGTGCTCTTTTCCCAATGCTAGCTATGCTGCCTCTCTTTCCACATGAAGGTTTTCCAGTCAAGAGCCACCTGGGAGAATGAACCCTGACCTCCCCATTTTCCTTCTACTAGAGCAGTGAGAGTCTGCCCTATCCTTGGCCCCCTTGTTGTCTTGGCAACACAATGCTAAATTTGAATGCTGGTCTTATTTTGAATAACTTGGACAAAAGAAAGCATTGAAATATTCTCACCTATAAAGTGCCAACTGCTCTATTTTTCTAAAGGAATTCATTCTCATTAGGGTTTTCTTCTCTTCAAATCCTAAGGACCCTGATGACCCTAATACCCCAATGGAGACAAAGGCACAACTGTGTCACTACGTCATTCAATCACAGATTTAGGGGCTGCAAGACCTTACTCCTCTGTACTGATGAGGAAACTGAGGCAGACAGATGCAGGGACTTGCCCCAGGTCAAACAAGCAGTAACGCAGCTAGATGGCCCCGTACTGCATAGAGGACTTGACCTGGAGTCAGGAAGACTTGAGTTCAAATTTTGCCATAGATACTTACTTGCTGTCACTTACTGACTAGCAAGCCACTTAAGATTGTCTGCCTCAGTTTCCTCATTTGTAAAATGGGAATAATAACATCTACATCCCAGGGTTGTTTTGAAAGTAAGATGAGATAATCACTGTAAAGCACTTAGCACAGTATTAAGCTCTATACATGTTCGTTAGCTGTTACTACTATTAAGTGACAAAGACAAATCTGAACCCAATTCCCAGAGCTTTTCCCACCTTTTATCAAGCATTGCTTTTTCACATCCAAAGGGCAGGTGAGTTAAAGTAACCTCAACTGCTTACAAGCATATGGCACTTTTAAGGTTTGCCTAGTTCCTTGATGGCATGGACTGACTTTTGCCCCTTTCTGTATCTCCAGCACAGTGCCTGGCACACAGTAGGTGCTTAGTAAATTGTTTATTGACTTACAGACTAACAAAGCACTTAACTGATACTGTTTCATTTGATTCTCACATCTACTCTATGAAGTAAATATTGCAGATCTACTATTGAAGTATCCGTTTTACAGATGAGGAAACTGAGTCCCCAGAGAAGGGACTTGACCACTGATTCCACTGTTGATAATAACAATCAATAAGCATTTATTAAGACCCTATGTGTGAGGCACTGACAGACAGAAAGGACACAGTCCCTGACCTCAAGAAACTTCTATTTTATTGAGAAGATAACATGTACATAACGACGTACAAGAGAAATACAAGGTGAATTCTAGTGACATCTGTAGGATGTTATTTAAAGGGGGAAAGGAGAACATGTACAAAAATATTTAAAGCAGTTTTATTTGTAACAAAATAGCAAAAAATTAAACATAATCTACAGAACAAAGGATTGGGAAATGAGTATACATTGGATTTGACTGTGTAATGGAATACATCCCAATATACCAGTGAACCTATATCATCATCTACACGGGCACATTCCCTCTGACCTCATCCAGGCCTGCCCGTCTTACGCTGAGTCTTTTTTCCATGCCTTTCCATAAGGTTACCACAGGAAGTCAATGCCCATTACTGGGGGTTTTCCTTGGGTTCCCTTGGCAGATAGGAAGAAAAACAAGAAATATGGAAATCATACAAAGTGATATAAAGTGAGGACAGAAAATTGGAGCATAAACTATGCTTTATGTATAAACCTACATACATATGTATATATAATATGTATATATGTATATATAATATGTGTAATATATGAATGGCAACAAATATTGGAAGGGGACAGAGAAAATAAAATGATGGTAATTATTCTTTATATGTGTGCTTATTTTTTCCACAATTATATGTTAAAATAATTTTTTAACATTAAAAAAAAGTTTTGAGCTTTAAATTCTCTCTCTCTCCCTCCCTCCTTCCCTTCCCCCCACCGAGATGGTAAGCAACCATATATATATAATATACTATATTATATATATATATATATATGTTACACACATGCGGTCATGCAAAACATTTCCATATTAGTCATTTTGTACAAGACTCAAATAAAAGAAAGAGAACGGAAGTGAAAAATCGCATGCTTCAGTCTATATTCAAACAATATCAGTTCTTTCTCTGGGGGTGGCTAATATACTTCATCATTAGTCCTTTGGAATTATTTTGGATATTGCTGAGGATAGCTACGTCATTCAGACATTCTTCATCAAACAATATTGTTGTTACTATGTGTGATGTTCTCCTGGTTCTGTTCATTTCACTTTGCATCATGTGAGTTGATGCGAGTCTTTCTTCCAAGTTTTTCTGAAATCATTCGTTTATCATATCATTGCTTATATCATTTATATATTATTCTTATGTCATGTTTCTTATATCATTTCTTATAGTCTGATGGTAATTATTTTTCAAGTTTATATCACAATATTATAAATAAAACTGAACCTCATTTAAGGTTCAACTTCATTTTCTTTTATTTGTATTTCAATTCAATTCACCATTTACTAAACATCTATTATGTGCAAGGTGCTGAGCCTCACAGAATTGCCTGCCCTTCAGAAACTTCTATTCTAATGCCCAGTTCCATGTCTGATACTCACTAGTTTGTGAACCTGGAAGGCTCTAAGGAGTTTGTGGGGTCATAGGTTTACAGATGGAAAGAATTTGATTAGAGGTCACTGCATCTAACCCCTATTTTCTAGATGGGGCAATCAGGGACCATGGAGGCAAAGTGCTTCATCCAAATGGTGACCCAGGTAGTAAGTTAACAGGTAGAATTTGAACACAGGTCTTCCTCACTCAGAGTCCAGAGCTGTGGCCTTTGTACCACCTAGCATTCTGCAAAACTAAAGCATTAAATCTAAGCTAATAATACTACAAAGGAGATACAACATGTACATAGGAGTAAATACAAGGTAATTGGAAGAGACCTGGCTGATGACTGGAGGGATCAATAAAGGTTTCATAGAGGACATGACACCCCGCACAGAGCCTTGAAAAGAAATATGGAATTCTGAGAGGTGGAGGTGAAGAAGAAATGTCCAGATGATGAAACTGAGCAAGAATGGCCAGAAAGCAAGGGTTGGAGTCAGGAGGCTCGGGCTTCCATCTCGCCTTGGACACTTGCTAGTTCTGTGACCAAGTGCAGGTCATGTAAACTAAGCCTCAGTTTCCTTATCTGTAATTTCAGTATGGTAATAGTTGCACTACCTACTTCGTAGACTTGCCTTTGAGGCAAAGAGTTTTCCAACCATAAAGTTCTGTATAAACCTGAGTTAGAAAACAGCCCCAGATCTAGAACTAACCAACCTATATGTGGCATCATTAATCAGTTGCCTGAGGTAGAGAGTAGATAAGTGGCTTGCCTTGGGCCACGAGGCTGGTGAGGCCAGGAGGTAGGATCTGATCCCAAGACCAGTACTCTACCCACTACAACATCTCCTCATTCATCTCTAGTTTTGATGGGAACAAAACAATGGTTCCCATTTATATCATACAATGGTTCTCTGCAGACCCCTTGGAGTGACTGCCAAAGGTCTACAAATCCACAGCCAAGCTCTGCCACTTTGAATTTTCTGTAGTTTCAACAGAATACAAGAGTAGTCTCTGGCAACAGCCCCATGTGGGCAGCATTGGAATTAAAAAGGGGTCCTCATTCTCAAAAAGGGTTGGGTAGAGAACAGTAGCTCTGCACCAAGAAGTAGGCATGGTCCTATGGGGCCAAATCAGAAGCAATTCCAAGAGGAAAGGCTACTCCTACTTCCTGCCTGCCTTGAAAAAAGAAAAGGAAAAAAGCAGGTCATTGTCCAAGCCACCTTACCCACTGGTCAACATGAACCTTGAAAGGACCGTTTCCCCCTACACAAACTCTACATCATTCTTTACATGGTTTAATTCAACAAGTTTTCCACTAACTATACCACGAAGCAACTACCTTTCCAACCAGTCACCTCATAATCACAACTGACTCCTCCTTGTTCTTTCTCCATCCTTCAAGGGTCCTAGGGAATGCTAGAACATTGGAATGCCTTACCATTTCTGACTACATCTGCCAAGACTCTTCACTCTTCCTGTTCTGCCTCTTTTTAGACTCCCCAAGGACATGGGGGCTAGAAATACTCTGCCCTGTTCTAGTTGCCCTTGCCCTCAACTTTGCTCTGTCCTTTCAGGTCCAGTGCAAAGAGCCCAAATAAATAAGGATCATAACCAGGTCAGGCTGGATTGAGAATCACAGCCCCTTACCTAGTGACCATGAACAAGCCATTTCTTTTCTAGGCTTTAGCTTCCTCATTTGTAAAATGCCCTATAGCGACAGCTAGATGATGCCATAGTGCACAGAGCGCCAGACCTAGAGTCAGGAAGATTCATCTTCCCAAATTCAAATCTGGCCTCAGATACTAGCTAGGTGACCCTGCACAGGTCATATCATCGTTTGCCTCAGTTTCCTCAGACACTTGACACTCACTAGCTGTATGACCTTGGGCAAGTCACTTAACCCCAACTGCCTCATCCTGGGTCATCTCCAGTCATTCTGATGAATATCTGGTCACTGGATTCAGAAGACTCTAGAGGAGAAGTGAGACTGGTGACCTGCACAGCCCTCCCTCACTCAAAACAAAGTCAAGTGCAAGTCATATCATTATTTCTCTAATGGCGTGGTCTTCTTGGGCAACAAAGGATGAACACACACTACTGCTACTGCTACTACAACTACTTAAGGTAATGACGTGCTTGGGTATAAGTTGCCTTCAACCATTTTACAGAGTTCTATCTGAGAGAAAACATTTTTCATGCAACCAGGAACTAAAGCTGGAAACTACATTGAAATAAATGGTATCTGGTTGTTCCTTGTTGCTTTATAAGGATGTCTGGAGGGCAGCTGCTACTAGGATTTAAAAACACAAGGCTTTTCTGCTCGTACTCAAGAGGGACGTGAGAAATAGTACAGGCCTCAACTCGGAGACCAGGGATATACAATGTACATTTGAGCAATAGCATACATGGAACTAATTCCCTGAGGTTCATTCCCTTGGACTCACGTCATTCATGGCTGAGGGTTTTTGTACCTGATCATTTATGTTGTTGGATATGGAAAAAGTTCACAAATGCATAGAATGACCTTTTTGAATAGCACCTGCCTTTGGGGTGATCATCATTTTATACCCTCAGATACACAAGCAAGGATTTATCTAGCGAGACAGAGAGCAAGTGTTTTAAAAGAAAATCCCGAGGCGCAAATCAACTGGCAAAACTGACCAGGACACATGAGTCATTCTCATCTGGGTTTGCTAATTTCTCAAAACTGATTGGGTTTAGGATCATGGGGTCAAACACTTATGAGATCATTTATCTTATCCCCTTTACATGAAAAGGGAAGACCCGGAGAAGTCAGGACTTAGTCTGGGGCCACATGGGCAACTGAGATTCAAAGCCAAGACCTCTGCTTCCAGAACCTCTGCTTCCAGAACCAGTGATAGCCCCATGTAAACACAAGTCACCCCACACTGTTTCTTACTAGAATAAGTGGGTCATCTGCTGTGTATTTGTTGTTTACAATTTATAGATTTTTGTCATTGTTGTTTCAGCGATATTTTTAGAGATCAGATCTGCTTCAAGTCCTACTCTTCAGAAGCAAATCAATAAGCATATTTTAATGACATGGTGGCAGGCACTGAGATAGCTCCTGAGTCCCTGCCTTCAGGGAGCTTCCTCTCAATTGTATTATGCTTCTAACATTCAATTCTGGACTCTGGGTTCCAGTTCTTCCATTCTGACCCTCTCCTCACCCCACACCTCCCACTGATCTGTATTCTGCAGTCTCTCATGTTGCCTTCCCTCTGCCCTGCTCACTGAAGATGTTCCAGCATTTCCTCTGAGACATCTTGTCTCTTGAAGTTGTATTTCATTGGGCCTCACTCCCTTCCTCCCCATCTTTCTCTCAAAACAGGGAGAAACAACCAACTGACAAAAGCCTTTATGCAGGTATGGACCACTCACCACATCTGGGAGCTGGCCTGAGAGAGAACACAACTTCTGCCACTTCCGATTCTTTGCTAACGCTGCCGCCAATATTTAACAACAAAAATAAATCTCTGTCATCACAACTTGGAGGGACAGAAAGAAGGAAGGAAGCCTAGATCTCCTTTTCAGTGATAAAAAAAAAAAAAGGAAACAGGTTAACTGAAGGCAGTCCTTTTATTGGTATGTGGATTCCAATAATACACAAATGATTGCACCAAAAAATACATCATGTAAAAGGTGAGGAGAAGAAAATACAGTCCACAAGGCCGGCCTCAGGACCTGGGCTAGAGGCGGTTGACTAAGGGAACCCCATGGGCCGGAAGCTCCTGGTGTAACTGGCGGAAGAGCATGGCGCACCTGTTCCTCTCCTGGGCCTTCCCCAGCGTGTGGTAGAGCCTGGCCTGGAAGTAGAGAACGTCTCTGATCTGCTCTTTGCAATCCACTTTTGCGAAGTAACTCTTGGCTTCGTTGAGGTTCAGGATGGCTGATTCCAAAGCTGAGGAAGAAAAGAGAAAAGTTCTTTGGCTCAGTTCATTAGGGAAAATTCCTCTGTCCAGCCCTGTGTGCTCTGCAGACTTGAGATTGAATTCTCCGTTTGTTTCCCTGGATACATTTCTATTCCTCATCCTCCTTACAAGAAAGTCCAACTCAGGCTCTAGATTTCTGAAGTAGGCTTCAGGCCCTCAATTTCTAAAGGTACATGGCTTGTGGAGAAGTCATTCATCTATTGACTTTAAAATCCCAACCCCAATAATTCTGTAAGCCCTGAAAGGCTTTTGTGAAAATTAACACACATTTGTGAAGATTAGTGTAGAAAACACAGTCCCAGCAGAACGTCTTCCCTCGTAGTGACCCCCAAATTGGAGAGGCTGGCCCAAAGGGAGCACCCCCAGGAGATGAGGTCTGGACTCTACCTTCTACTTTCTTCTGAGATTCATAGGAAGCAGCAGAAGCAACCTGGCACTTGGCCACCAGAAACATAGCACGCCCTTTGTCCAGCACGGCCCCATCTGCCAAGATAGGCTCAATGGCCACATGGAGGATGTTCAAGGCCTGCTCAGGAATTCCAAGGATAAGCTGGGAAAACAACACAACATGAGCCTGGGTATCTCCATGGCCATAAGTGGTCATTCAACAGCTTTGTTTCTGTTCCACTAAGTCACTGTGTTCCTGAATAAGGATCCTCTGGCTCAGACTGCCTCTGAAAATACCACTAGACACACCCACTTTAAGATGGGATAGGAAAGCATTCATTTAAATAATGCAGAAATGGGTGGAAGGTCATTCATACTATAAAAAAGTTCTTGGATGGGGCAACTAGGTAGCGCAATGCATAGAGTACTGGCCCTGGAATCAGGAGGACCTGAGTTCAAATCCAGCTTCAGATACTTGACACTTACTACTTACTAGTGACCTTGGGCAAGTCACTTAACCCCAAGTGCCTTGCCCCCTCCAAAATAAAAAAAAAAAAGGTTCTTTCCTTACAGGAGAAGGCTGTATGTTTTTCCAGGAAGTCCATAACGACTTGATTTTGGTTCTCTCATTTCACACATGGACACATAAATTATTTGGCCTTGAATTCTGTGACACGGATGAGCTGTCCACATGCTACAATGGTCACCAGGTAATGCTATAATACCTACTGGAAGCCCTCCAGCACAGGACAAGAACTGCTCCAAATAAGAAGTGCACTGTGCACTAGTGGAGGGGCAGCCTAGAGAGTAAGAGCAGGGATCCCAAGATTGTTAAAGTACCTCTGTGACAAACCTCTGTCTCTGACTGGGAAGGGACCGAGTGATTCCAGTGCAACAAGAAGATAAGAAAAGCATGGGCCACCCCAGCGAGTTCAGGCTCACCAAAAGGAAGTAAAATCTAACAGCATCACAGAGGCAACAGGGTCCTCAGGCCGTCTGCACAAGTGTATTCGGTAAAACAAGAGGTCAGCTCACCTGGGAGAAAGCCAAGCTCAGCACGGTCTCTGAGGCCAGGTACTGCAGCCGGTATTCTCTGGACAGGGCCAATGCCTGCAGCAGGACAGGTAGGGCAATGGTGTGACAGGAGGCCCTCCAGTACAGCTCCGCCACAGCCAGCAGAACGCTGTCCCAGGAAACAGGAAAACAAAGAGGGACCCAATGCGAGCTGCCCTCCCCTTGGCTCTTGGTGGCCATGGCCTCTTGTGCCAGGTCAGCACGCATTCGTGCCTTATTCTTGGGCCTTTTCTACTGTTTGTCAATAGATTCATCTGGGTTTCATCTTCACCCAAAGCTGATTTCCATTCCCCTCTAATGAAACTGAAACCTGGTGTCTTGTTTACACAGGAAATGCATTTATCCCAAATGGATTTAAGAAGATGCTGGAAAGTGACCTAGATCACTTCATCAGGGACTGACATCATCCAGCCAAAATCCAAACAGCCATTTCCTCTCTAAAGGTAGTTTACAACCAGTGTTTGTTTGGCTAACAAGTCCTGACCTTCAAAATTCTGTTTTCAATCACACGATGTAGACATAAGTGTCTACTGGGACACCCGACAGGCCCCTACCTGATCCTCATTTCTGTGTTCTTGACTTTCTGACACTGAACCAGCAACTTCTGCAGCAGTTTGTGAGCTTCAGACATCTGGTTCTGGGCCTGCAGCACAATCGCCTTCCTACAGCCAAAGGGGAGAGAAACACAGGCTCAGGGCGATGCCCGGGATGGGCTTTGCATCCCCAGCCTTCCCCTCATCGGCAGGGAACGTCTTCAGCCTCCTCTTGGCAACACCACCGGGCTTAGCCCAGAACTCAACCGGCACAGGGCGCTTCTGACACCCTGTCAGGAGCCTTGTTATAGAAAGCAGACTCCTCCCTTGGTAATATTTGGAAACTACTGGAGATGTATCTCCTTCGCCTTATTCATCAGCAAGTGATTCTTAAAGGCCCATGTCAAGTTCAATACCCAACATAAATCTTCTCTGTTGGCCCTGAGTCCCTGTATTGAACTATAATCTTATCACAGAGTGTTCCGGGCCAAGAACTCTTGAGTAAGACCCCCAGCACACTGAACGGGCCCCTTGGAGGATTTACGGAGAACTTGGACAAGAGGCTCACAAGGATAGGTCTCAATTGCACCTTCACAGGAAACAGCTACTTCCTTGAGATTATGGAGTCACTGTAACACACAGTTCATTTTTAATTCAGGCTTTATCGACACCTTGAGTTTTGATCATAATTATTTCTACGTGTGTCCTTCTCCTTACGCCCAATACCCCTGCTGGGTAACCAAAAAGCACCGTCTGATTCTACATAGAGAGAAGAAATGTTTCCTTCTGTTATCCTTGACCAAAATCAGTCATTGCAATTGCTCAGAATCTAACTTCCGTTTAGCGTTCTTTCGTTTTCGTTATGTCGTCACTGCATACGTATACATTGTTCTCCTGGTTCTGCTCCCTTCACTATGCGTCAGCTGATATGGAAACCTTTCTGTGTTTCTCTGAATTCCTCCTGGTCACCATTTGTTACTACACAATACTATTCCATTACATTTAAATATTACATGTTGTTTAGCCAGAGTCCCAATGACAAGCACCTACTTTGAGTTCTTTGATGCTACAGAAGTCCTACTATGAATATTTTTGTATAGAAGGGCCCCACCTTCAGTTTCTCACTTCCTTCAAGTACATGCAAAGTCGTACCATAGCAGGGTCAGAGTATAAAGAATTTAGTGCCTTCTGTTGCTTAATTCTAAACCACTTCTCAGAAGAGTTGGGCCAATCCACAGCTTAGCCAACAATGTACGAATACATTCCACAATCTAGCATTATACCATGTCAGGAGATAAGGGGGTTTTGTACACAAAAGTATTTTGTTCAAAAATGATTTAACATGTATGTATCTTCCACCTAGTGCTGGGCTTAGAGTGATGCTTCTAAGAAGTCTCAGCCAGAACTCCCCATTATTATAAAGCCATTAGGGGTGGGAAAGTAAGCAAAATCCATTTTTAATGTTTAAAAATACATAAAGTAAATTATTCACTGATCATTCACAAAGACAGCAGCCGTACAAACAAGAGCAAAAGCGATTATAAAAACTTCCCCAAGAGTGGGCTGCAGCAGTGTCCAGTTTCCTTACCTATATACCCCCTCGATGCTGTTAAGGGCCGTAATTCCTGTTACAAGAGAATCTGCCACATGGTATTTGCCATCATTCATAGCTCTTCCAAACTGTATTTTCTGCTCACAGAGCATCCACAGCTGGAGGGCAAACAAACAAACAAAATCCCTCACAAACTGTTAAGTAAAAAAACGCCAGTTGTCCCCTGTCCTGCCGTGGGAAATCAGTCACTGGCTGGCTGAGCAGCCCCCTCCCACAGAACTCATTCACACCCAAGCCCAGGGGCTACGTCACAGTTCGCGTGACTGAGACCCCAAAGGTACACCTCTCCTCTCCAACTGATTCAGTGCTGATTCTCCTATTGGCCTGATTGGTTCAATGACATGGACCAGGAGGCAACAAGGACTTAAGCAGGGCCTTGCCCAGGGCCCAGCATGGGCTCCCACCCAACAGGGGCTTAATAATGCCACATTTCATGAAGACAGTCTCAGTAATTTTCTAATTTCTAATTGTACTTCAAGAATCCATCTGAGTAAGAAGCCTGGGGACCAGCCTTAGGAGGACAATAGCTGTGAGCTAATAGAAAGTTCTTCCAATTCTAGGTTCTCAGAAAAGGAAGAAAAACCAGCCCCTTAGGACTCTCACAGCTCCCTCAGCATGGGCACAGAGGGAGAGAAGAGTGACATCCATCAGAGGGCCTTGGGACCCTTATAAATTGTCCTCTTATGGACAGCACAGTAGACCCTGTATCTGGAAAAGTTGATGAGCCTGAGCCAGTGACACAAGGCAGAAACCCACTGCAGCCAAGTCAGACCCTGGCCCAGCCTTCCTCAGGGTCTGCTCCTTGCTACCTCCCCCACAGAGCAATGTCAGAGATGCTGAGGAGGCAGCGTGGGGGTTGCTAGGAACCCAGGCACACGGAGCCTGAAACCCAGGGTGTCCTTGCTCGGCCCTGTCACCTCCACAATTTCTCCTTTGCAAAATGAGAGGACTGGAACAACCCCCTGGGTCCCCCTTAGCTCCTCCATTACTGTCCCCACCCATTGGTCACAAATACTCAGACATTAGCGGATAGGAGCCCAAGTGGAAGGAAGGTCATACAGTCCATGTAGTCGATCAACTAATACCCCATTCATGCTTTTCAGGGAGACACGTGGAGGGCTCTGGTGACATCCAGGCAGCGAGTTACCTGTGCATGCTGACTGTTTGGTGGGAATCTTTCTTTTAAGTGCTCCAGTATTTCAGAAGCAGCTGCCAAACAGCCCTGAGAAAAGAGAAAAGCCCCATTCAGTGGGTCAGCTTGGATCAAATATGACTCAGCAGACTCCTGACCAAGGAGAGATGAGGCCGCTGATGAAGGTCAACTCCTCTGGGCAAAAGAACTGGCAAGGAGTCAGCTGGTCTCGAGTATAAGGCCCCAAGAGGCCTCTAGCCCTGGCTTGGGAAACATCTTCCATGCCTTATGATGGCCTCAATGTCCATGTCTATGTGCACAAATAGCCCCCTCCTTTCATCACACCCCGGCCCTAAGGCTAATACATCCCAAGGTGTGAACTGAAACGTCCCCGGCTTGGCCTTGACCTGAAAAAATATGGAATGTTCTCACACTGGGTACAGCTCCAGGCACTCTGGTCTTCCAGGAAGGGAAAACTAGCAGAACTAACTCCCGAGATTAGCACCCAGGTGCCACAGAGCCAGAGCCCCTCTGAGACTGCTTTTATCACTAGCTGGGTGACTTTGGGCAAATCCCCTAACCTCTGTTTGCCTCAGTTTCAAACTGGGGATAATAACCGCGCAACCCCCCAAGGTTGTAAGGCTCAAGTAAGACGTTAATTGTAAAGTGCTTCATAAACCTTAAAGTGCTATGGAAACACCAGCCACTGTTAACTGTTAGGAATAAACGCCTGTTGACTTGACCTGTGGATCTGGCCCAGCCTAGACAGCGAGAGGACTAAGAGTCTACGTCGTTTCGAGGCTCCTGAGAAGCGTGACAAAGCCGGCTTTCATCCTGCCATTAGGGTGGCAGCCTCTTTCTCAATGGGCCCAGGTCTCTGGGAGCTGTGGTTTACAACCGGCAAGCCCCAATTTTCCCCCCAAGTGTTCACCCAAATAAAACCACATCAATCACCCACTGATACACAGAAAATCAATTCCAGATTATGTCAGCAGAAATATACGTGTGTGTCTATTCAGAAAAAAAGGCACATGACAAAGTGGAGACCAACGTGTGGATAATCAAGTTGCTGCAGTGGCAACCAGAGTCAGAACAGGAGGATACTGCCCCCTCCCCCACTGGATAAGATCCTAGATCAAAGACTTGGCCCCAAGAAGACCTGAGTTCAAATCCAGCTGGCTTTGACTAACTCAGCAATCACAGGCTGAGATCACTTAACTCTGTGCATCTGTCACCTGTCCAATGGAGACACTCTATGTGCTCTTGCTACTCAGGGCCACTGTGAAAAGGGACAATTCAAAGCAAACACTGTGACTTGAGGCCCCAGATTCAGCCCTGGCTTTGTCCCTTTCTAGGATGTGGACGTCTTTGGGCCTCCATTTCCTCATGTGTAAAGTGAGGATGCCAGTTCTGGTACTCATTATTTCAGGAGGTTGTTCATGTAATGATGAAATGTAAAGCCCAAGTGCCAAATAAATGCAAGCTAAAAATAACAAGTCTAATGACAAGTGGGTAAACAGAGCCTCCTGGTACAGCTTGCTTTTTCAAAGGGCCTGTCCTTGATAACATAGAAACCACTGACTGATTCACAGTATAACAATCTACCCGCATAAGTCATTATACTAAGGACAATTGTTGATACTCTGACTTTTTTTTCTCTTTGAAATTTCTCAATTTTAAATTTCCTTCCTTGCTATCCTACAAAGGGAGAGGGAGGAAGAAGGCAAAAACTGAAATAACCCATTTGATCTTCTCCACATGAGGTGTCCCGGGCCAGTTAGCCCAGCTCAGAATCTACCCCACGAGGGGCCCGGCTGGATTACAGCTCAAGCCAAGACGTAGGGGAAGTAGCCGACAGCTGGGAACACTGACAAGATCCAAAGGACAAACCCCTTTCTCTGGGCCATTTTAACTTAACCCTTAATGAACCACAAGAACATATAAAAGAACTAGACATGAGTAAAGTATCAAGTTTTTTATGCAAATTAAGAGTTAGGTAAAAGACACAATTTTTAAAAGTAATCTTCTAAGCAGAATAAAAATTCTGTGTGCCCTGCATAACTCATGAAAGATATGCTTGGCCAGATTTCATTTCCATGGCTAAGGAGGAAAAAATTCTGCCTCCAGAATATTTCAGAAATGACCCAGCCATCAAACCAAATACCTGAGTGAACCTTTCCCAGATAAGGTCTCCAGTGCAAATGTGCCCAGGAGAGAAAGGGGCTGGGCAAAGGATGCTCCAGTCATAAAGTAAGAACAGGACAGGACTGAATGGGAAGTGGTCACTGTAAACATTCACAAAAGAGGGCAGGGAGAGAAGGCTCCCAGCAGGCTGCATGTTTTCATACCAGAAAGCTTGGGGGATCCTGCCTAGGCTCTGGGAAAGACTAGCTGATAAAAACACACACAGAAAACATCAGTTCATAACTCATCATCAAGTTGTTTGAAAAATCGTAAAACGCTAAAAATGTTTTAAATAGTTGGATTTCTTTGGGGACTTCCCACCAGGGTGAAAGCCACTCCAAGCTCCTGGGCACAAATCAGGGTCAAGCGAGTGCCACAGTTGTTCAGGCCAACAACAAGGCAGACTGCTGAGGAACAAAGGAGAAGAACGTGGTCTGGAAGTGGGGAAGGGGAATTCTTTAGAAGCAGGGAAGTGCTTGGTGAAACATTCAGACCAAAAGGAAAAAATGTTTCTTTGGCTTTTTTCTTATGAGAGAATATATTTCTGAGGTCTCAATTTCCTTTAACACAGCTGGAGGAAAAGCAGATGATTCCCCTTTTCCTCCAAACCTCTCTCAAGAGAATGTGATAATAACCATTGCTTAAATCCCAGTGCCCCAACCACCCCCCCACCCTGACCCTGGCTTGTGCCCAGCTGCTCCCCTCCCCACAGATGGTCTCTGGAGCCTCCACCACCCACACTGAATGCCTGCTGAGGGCAGGCCTCAAGCTCACCTGCTCAGCGTGGAGCTCAGCCAGATGACACAGCACCACTGCAAAGGACTCTGTATTGTTCTGCTGTACACCCAGGTTCAAGGCCTCCAGGCTGTTCATGCTAAGCAGCGTCTGGGCCTGCTGGAGAGCCATGGTGCTGTACATGGAGAAGGACCAGAACCGAGCTTCCACAGCAAGCCCAGGCTGCCTTTCCTCAACCCCAGCTGGCTAACAGCACCCACAGCCGGGGACCTGGTCTGCTGAATGCCTTCCTTCTACTTCTGGTTATAAGGGAAGGTTCTCTGGTTAAGGGGAGGGACACGTGTAGAAATAAAGGTGATGTAAAAATAAAAAACACCAACATGTTTTTAAAGTGGAAACACAGGGCTACTTCCCCCACCTACGGCTTTTGGGGTGTCTCATTTGGGTCTGCAACAGCCTCCGAGCCCTCCTCTTATCCACGCCCACAAAAGCTGAGCCGGAGCAGGATCCAAGCAGCCCAGAGGGTCACTGTTCAGCATAAATGGGAGCTTAGTCTAGACTTCTGTGCCTCCCAAATCCCAATTCTCTACTTTAAATGCAGTCAGGTAGCGGGCATGTCTGGGCAGCGCAGACGTGGTGCCATCCTGTCTGAGGCTCTCCTGGAAATGAGAATGTTGGCTGGGAGAATCAGCTACTGTCCTCACAGCAGAATGGTGGAAAAGGGAACAAGGGAGGCCAGGTGAGATAATGTGTGTTTGAGAAGGGGTGGGAAGAGCCGAGCAGAAGCTGACCCATCGGGCTTCAGTCTCTGAAGGCTGGTTACAGAATATCACTAGCAAGTGAGAGGAGACTAAATGTCCTGGAAACTGAGGAGGAAACAAACCATTTAAGGGACTTTCCTACAAAGATGTGAACCAAAGGGGATGCGGCCTTCCTTCTTCCTGCAACAAGGATGAGGGCAGGGAATCGGCTCCATGAAAGATGGAGCTCAGTCTGGACCCCAACTGATGGCCAAAAGGTGGAGAGTTTAACTGTGAGGGGCTCGTCTTCCCCTTTCCTCAACTCTGAAGGAGGCCCAGTTCCCAACAGCCCCCTCACTCGGGCTGAATTCCCCCTTTCCATGTGGCTTATCCCTGAAGGGAGGCAAGGAAAGAGATGTTCCAGAGCACACGCTGACTCCATGACTGCAGGAGGGGAGACCTCTGAAACCTGCAAGGAGACACCTACCTGCGCCCGTACAGCCTCCAGATGGCAGTTTTCTGGGCAATGCTGATGTCAATGAGCTCTGACAGGCTGTGCTTCCAGTGCAGAAGGTCGGAGTCCTTCAGGGCATCCATCAGCTTGTTTGCTGTCTTCCCGGCAAAAGCTCTTTGCTGAACTAAGGACTGGATCCCAAGGGATGCTAAATACTAGGGAAACATAGCCATGGGGCAGAATCAGCTTACAGAACTGCCTTTACTGGAGTACATTCTGACACCCGACAGATTAAGAAAATATGGCCTGAAAGCCTACATTGTATTTCTGAAAAAGTTAAATAGAAGGAGAAAAGATGCCATCAGATCAAATTTTCTCACTGATTTCCATTATAATCTCCAGCAATCTATTTGGGGGTGCGGGTGGGGGTCAGGGAAGAGGGTTCCAACAGAGGATGACAATCACCCTGGAGTTTTCCTTTTCTTGTTTTCTCAAGGGGCAGGGAGAGGGAGAAGGAATCAAACTAAATTAAAAAGAAAGCAAGAGGCATGAGCACACCTCCTTCTACCCCACGTGGCCCAGAGTAGTGATGAGTGTTGTCACTGCCTCTCTGGGACCTAAGCAAAGCAGCCAGAGGTGGCTGGCAGCCAGAGGAGAGCGCCTGGGGCCAGAGGTGGGCAGAATTCTCCAGCCAGAGTCCTTTAACCTCCACTGTGCGGCAGAGCTCAGGGAGGGCAAAGTACTACAAGACATGCAGAGGACAGCCCTGACTAACGGCCAGCGATTCCTGGCCCAGAGCCCTTTCTCAGTGGCCACTCAGACTCTGTGCAGTCCTGGTACATGTGAGGGAAGAGAGGAAGCAGTGCTGCACCAAGTAGCTTCCTCACTGACACCAGGCAGCATAGGGGGTGGGATGGGGCCTGTGCCCCAATTCCTCAAAACCAGGAAGGCCAAGGCCCAACATCTAGAGGCTGAGCAATGACAAAAATTCAGTTTTAAAATGAATTCCCCTCCCCTCACATTGAGAGTAGGCAATCTGTGTCACAGGTTCCTGGTACTATTAAACAGGCAAAGTATTAGCCTTTCTCCTCTTTACTAAGTGTTGTACTAAGCACTGCTGACCTGTTATCAGAAAACTAAAGAAAGCTAAAAAACAAATAAATAAATACATGCTAAAACTAAAGAGACTCAGAGGGGCTAGCAGAGTGGAGAGGGTACTAGGCTTGGAGTCAGTAAAGAACACTTCCTAGCTGTGTGGCCATGAGCAAGCCACTTAAATGCCTGGAGCCTCAGTTTCCCCATCTCTAAAATGGAGATAGCAGCTCCTACTTCACAGCATCAGTGTGAGGACCAACTCTAAAGCACCATCCATACCAGTCATATCACCACTGTGGTTATTTCCAGAGTCACATATGAAAGCTGAGCTCCCTCAGTGATAAAGGGCAGAACAGGCTAAGTTTGCGTATTACTTTCTCGAGTCCAGGCTAAACTAGCAATAAAACCAAACCAACAATGGAGGCAATCACGTCATCAGTCTGGAGTGAGCAGAAGTACGAACAAAGGCTCTAGTCTTCCTCTGCCTCCTTAATGTAACAAGCCAGCATCAGAAAGGGCCTTACCGGTAACCCAAAATGCACAGCTTTCTTCACCGAATGCTCCAAGAGAACACAGCTATCTGATCTCTTCTGCTCCAAGATATAAAGCCAACTCTGGTGGGAGAATCAAGGAAATGTATTACTGCAATGAAAAAGTCTAAAAGGATCCTGAAATGTCATTGTGAGGTACGAGGAGGCATTAACGAGGGATCCGAGAAATCCTCGGAAACATTTGCTTTCAGAAAGAAAGGTAGAGCCCACACAAACCTGCCCTGACTGCATTTGAGTCAAGAGACTGGCATTAATGACCCCTCAATGATCTCTCTCCCCCGGAGAGCACAGCTTCCAACAAGCAGTGGCCTTTGACTGGGAGATCAAGGCTCTGGAGCGATTGCTGAGTGGGTTCTGTTCAACACAAACTAGTGCTTGCTGAATGCGGGTCTTGTAGGACGTTATCTCAGCCAGTATCCGGTGTAGTCTACGCCTTTTTATCACCACACTGAAGGAGGTGGTTAAAGAATCACCGTTGGCAATGGGGACTAGGTTAAAACACCTAGGTCAGAAAAGCTAGACAAGACAAGAGATTGTGTTTCAGAGGCACCTAAGGGTCTCCCGGCTCATTTCCATGATTTTGGGTAAATCTCTCATCGCTGCCAGTATACGAGGGGCATCACTGTCCCACTTGCCTCAGAAGGAGGGCCCTGACTGTCTTACCAAGCAGTGCTGGAGACACACGTGGTCATTGGACTCCTGGGCAATCCTGATGGCCTCCTGCAGGGCAAGCTCTGCCTGTTGGCTAATGACAGACCAAGCGTTATTACCCCCTTCACAGTAAACACATACAAGCTGCTGAAGCTGAAGAAGTGACAGAACACGACATAAGTCCTCCTTATACCATGCTGACATCTGACCTAGAAAATACGGACTGGTCTCCTGGCACAGCCCCCCTGGCACTGGGCATGCTGCTTTATGACGGCAATACAGGAACACAGGACACAGGAAGAGGCCCCTCACTTAACCAGATGGAAGTGGCACTGTCCCCCTTAGCTCCAAAGATTTCTATTTACAAACCCCATTTCTGTCCTCTAACCTAGGATTCCTTCTCCTTCCCCTGTTTCTCCAAATCTTACAGATCCTTCCAGGCTCCTCAAGTCCCACAGCCCTGAAGCCTCTCAGGTTGGCGCAGGTGCTGAAAACATAACAGGTTCATTTCTATTGCAAGTGAAGACTGGCCAATGTTTTCAATCCAGCGTCTCATTAGATCCCCACAAGCCTGTGAAGAGCCCTGGGCCTGGAGTCAAGAAGACTCACTTTCCAATCTGGCCTCAGCCACTTCCTGGTTGTGACTGAGCAAGTCACATAACCTCTGCTGCCTCAGTTTCTCCAGATAACAGCACCCACCTTCCAGGGTTATATAGTGAGGATCCAATGAATTCTCTGTGAAGCACTTCACAAACCTTAAGTTGCTAGAAAAACACTGGCTATGGTTGTCATTTCTATTCATGGGTGTATCCACAGCCTCTCCCTGAGGGCAGGCATCACCATGGGTGATTTTTTCCCATCTCCCAATTCCCAGCATGGTGAGCGCTAGGTATACAACAGGTGCACACATTTTCAGCGAGATGAAGGGGCCATTTCTATAAGCTGAAGTTTATTTCAGAAAAGAGCTCCATGAAAATCTTCCCAAAAACCACATTCTTATTGTCACTGGGTGCCCCCCACCCCCCATTTGTTTTGGTCCTTTAGCACCTCCCTCAGCACTGAGCTATTAAAGAAATTCCCAGGATCAGGAGCAAGAACAGAAGGCTGGCTTCCTCTCTGGAGGCCCCAGGGACCTGCCAAGTAGAGGTGGTGGAATGAATGAGTCTGTGCTTGGAGGAAACAGAGCCTAGCCCCAGAGGCCAGCTAGGTGTCCTTATGGGCAAGGTTTTCAGGTCAGCTGAGCAGGTAAATGCCTGCTAGGAGGCAAGAGAACTCAAGACAGCCTGGTGAGGAGCTGTGTGCCCAGAAGTTCACAGGCAGCTCCCCAACAGTACTGGCTGCAGGCTGTCAAATTAATGCCTGAACAATGCCAGGTTCTTGGCTGCCTTGGCCCTACTATGTCAGAAAAATCCAGATGCTGCAAATCTCTGTGACAGTTCTCTGGACACCTCCCCATCTCTGACAACGCAAGTCACAAAGATGAGCCAAGGCTCAGGAAGTAGGAAAGCATTTTACTAAAAAAGTCACCCTTTATCCACAACAGCTGACATGCTCACTGCCCTAAGATGCTTCTGTGACAGACGCTTCACTATGGAAGTCTCTGAACCTCCGCAAGGCTCTAGGCAAGTGTCTAAACCCCGGTAAAGGCCATTACTGCACTAGACAAGGCCATCCCTGGGGCCTGAGCAATCTCCTGCCCTGGACTTCCGCAGAGATCACAGGCCTACCCCAGATGGAGCAAGAGGAATGGCTAAAGAGATTCCAGACCCTTTTGGAGCTCTGACTACAGATATGAAAGACCAGAAGGGTGAACATGAAGGGCCCAGACCAAGGCAGTGACCCTCAGCACAACATGAAGGGCAAGCGGGCAGGAACCTAGGGCAAGGCCTGCAGCAGCATCCCTCTGCTCTGGGGGTGGGGATGGAGAGGAGTGGCAGCGGCCACTGACCAGATCTATCCTGAAGCTTTTTCTCCATGTTCACATGAAGAGAGGTAGACGCAGGAACTTACTAGTGTCCGAATCGGCAGTGCAAAGCGGCCAGATTGAGAGCAGCGTATCTCAGGCTTCGCCCATACCCTTCGTCCCCATTGCTCTTGCTCTCTGCCCCAGTAAGAATCAGGCGGTCAAAATAATGGAGAAGACTGTGTGTAGAGCTGAAAACATCTTGAACTCGAAGACTGTTTAAGTAGCTTAAGTAATGCTAAAATGTAAGACAACAAATAGTACTCACACTTTTCTCCCTTTTGTGGAAATCATTTTTAAAGACTACAATGCTGGGGCGGGTAACCAGAATGATCCCAGCCACCACAGCACAATACTTTATTGCTGAGGTAGGAAGATGACGGTCTTCCTAATTAACTGCCCCCCGCCCCATGCCAAAGTAAACATTGGCCACCACTTACACAGCTCCCAAATGACTTAGATTGCAGGACTTTCAAAAAGAATTTTACACTGAAACCCATATCACATCACAGACATGTTAGAGCCCATGTGCTGAAAAACATGATTCATGACTTTTTGAAATTCTATTTAATTGAGAAGAACCAAGATGAAAAAACAATTGGGCTTAAAAATAGTCTGAGTTAAAAAGAACATTTACAATGTGGCATTATCATCAAAAGAACAAGTGCACCTAGTCTGATTCCAGTTCTCAGAAGATGGACAGACTCACCGCTTCGGCAAAATCAGGATTAAATTTCAACAAGTTATTCAGTTCTTTCTGTAAGGAAGCTGGGGTGAGAGCTTTTGTCTCATCATTCTTTAATAAAGACGCCTGAAATGAAAATAACAAATCAGCTTCAAGAACATGCAGAGAAATGTCAGCTGAGTATCACATGATAAGCCTTTCCTGCAGACATGGGCTCAGATACAGTTTCATAAAGAGGAAGGTCAATGATGCTTAAGTATCACATGTGGAAAGTCAGCCCTAGATTAAGTGAAGATAGGACTTGACCTCGGACTACATACAGCCGCTTTACCCAGACATGTTTTTCCAATTTGTTAAAAATACATCTGCTGAGATCGCTTCTTTAAGCTTATCTAGGTCTCTGGTGGCTAAAATGGGCAGATACCAGCAGAGAGTACGCTATTCTCAAGTGAAAGGAGGGGAAAGCCCACGGCATCTCCCCTGGCTCACTATTGTGCGGCTTTGCCTGGCTCAGGCTGTGCTGAGGCCCCACAGGAGGCGCCTTTCCCATGTTAGTGGAATGAAACCACAAGCAGGGAAATCCAGAGACTGTGAAAGGAAGGTGTCCACCACTGCAGATGGCATCACTGGGGATTAAGAGAAATGCTGATGTCTCATGTGGATTTGTGGATAAACCCAGTGATATTAAGGTCTACTTTAGATCACCACATGCAAGGGGCAGGGAAGGTCAGGCTGCCTTGCTGCAAAATTAACGCACCTGTTGGGAAAGGAAATATTCAGCCTGTTTCTGGGAAAGAGGTCCACTGCAAGAGATCTCCTCCTCTCTGAAAAAAAAAAGAGAATGATTGTGAATGTGAAGAAGGCAGGCAGATACCACGACAGCAAACAGTAAGATCACCAAAGCAAGAGGGGGTTTCCTATGACATGATCTCAGAACTCTTCCTAACAGATTTTTTTCAATTCCTAAATAAGAGTCAGGATTCAAAACACTCACTTTGGAATGACAGATCTAGAAGCAGATTCAGAGCCCTACTCCCAAGAAGGGCAGCGTCATATAGTGGGACAAGCCTTAGAGAGAGCCCTAGGTGAAAGTTCTGGCTCTATCTGTGGCCCAGTATGGAGGTCCCCCAACCCTGCTGTCCAGATCCATTCCCTTTTCTGTCATATTAGCCAATCTGATAGGTGTGATGTGGTACCTCAAAGATGTTTTAATTTGCATTTCTCTAATCAATAGTGATGTAGAGTATTTTTCATATGATTCTGGATAGCTTTGATTTCTTCAGAAAACTGTTCCTATCCTTGGACTATTTATCAATTGAGGATGACTCATTTTCTCATAGATTTTACTCAGTTCTCTACATACTAGAGAAATGAGGTCTATATCTCCCCTGTCCAAACCTCTGTGGCATCTGAATCAGAGCCTGGACTTTTCTGAGAGCACTGATGAGAAGAGTTCAGACCATCAGGGCTCCTCTGGTTTGGAGAGAAGCGACTTCCACAAGGGAAGGAAGACAAAATAGCCTCCCACAGCAGGGAGGAAGTGAGACAAGCCACAAGGGAGGAAAAGGAAGCAAAAAAGGCACCAAGAAAATAAGGTAAGGAGTAAGTGGAAGCCAGAATACACAGGCCCTAAACAGCAGGCTAAGTGGCTCCAATTTATGGAGAGCCACTGAAGGTGTTGGAGGAGGGGAGGCACATGATGAAAGCAATGTTCTAGAAAGGATAATCTGACCCAGGTGTGAATGATGAATTAGAGAAGAAGAGAAGTGGGGAGACAGTGAGGAGGCCACAGCAGGAGCCCAAACAGTAGCCAATAAAGACCAGATCAAGCCCTAAGGTCCTACAAGTTTTCAGCAGTTACTAATATGAAAGCAATATACTTTTTTAACTTGCAAATCAGATGACTTCTACATTAAACTGCCAGTGGCCACTTCCACAGGGTCCCTTGGCAGCACTGGCTGAAGGGAGCCCCCACATCCTTCAGGTACTCGGTCTCACTCTGACCCAAAATCTGGTGCAGCAAAGCAGCCAAGCCCCCACTGCTGCCACCATAGCAGCTGAGCCCAGAGATGACCGGGAAGCCAAGGGCTGGTTTCATCCTGCAAGGTGCAAATACCACCACTTGGGGGCAACAAAGCCAACTTAAAGCCACAGTTTCCATTGCAGCATCGCCCAAGCAATCTTCCCAAGGGAAAAAGTATCATCTTTGTTCTCTCCTTTCCAAAACAGCTTAGCTTCTGTTTTACCAGAAGGAACATCAAAGGCCTCCATAAAAGATTTGGAAAATTGAGTAGGAGGTGTTCAAGATATCGACAGTCCACGTTCCCTGCCTTCCCAGTTTTAACAGAAAGAATGGGTGAAGAAAAGTCATTTTAAATAGAAGTTCTATAAAGGAAGATCTCAGGAGGCCATTTCATAGAACTCCTTAATTTTATGGAACAGGGAAAAAACTGAGGTCCAGAAAAATTAAATGATCTGCCCCATTCTACCCAAATAGAGAGTAGCAGAGCTGGAATTCAATTCCAGGACCTCAGTCTCTAAATCTTTCCACTGCATCAAAGACTCTTGCAGGGAGGGAGGCAGGGAAGGAGAGATAGAAGAAAGGGAAATAGAAAATACTCTTCATAAGGCAATCCAAGGTTATAAATTGTAACACTGCCACAAAAGCTGCCTTCATAACTGAGAGCAAATGGTGCACAGAACTCTGACAAAGTACAGACAGCAAGCAAAGTGACTTCAGATGAAGAATCAACATCATGATGCTTAATGAGGAGGATGAAGTCTTGGCTTGGAGACATCCTAGTAGGGGTGGGGGGAGCAGGTCATTTACCCTCCCTAAGGTGAAGTCTCAAACAAAGGCCAGCCTGCATCTGTGGAAGTCATTCCCCTCTGAAAGTTCCCCATGTCAGTGAATCCCATTCTTCTCCCAGAAGACAGGTCAGAGGGTGGTGCTTGCAAAGACACTTCACATTGCAGCTATGACTTGGGGCCTTGACAGAAACAATGCTGAGCAACATGTGTAACAAATCCTGTCCTCAAGGAGCTTATGGCTGCGCCAGAGGAGCCAGCAGGGGCACCTCCAGATGCACAAAAAATAAACACCAGGTCATGGGGCCAGGAAAGGCAGTGCAGGGAGGAACCTTGGAGGACAGAGACAAGGAGAACAATTCCAGGCCGAGGGGCTGGCCAGGGCAAGGGCACAAGGGACAAGTCACACATGACTGACAGGGAGAAGCCTGGCTTTACAGCAAACACAGAAAGCAGATTGAGGTGAATGACAGGAGGCCAAGAGGTCTTTGGGGGACCTGCTGTAGTGATGCCCTAAGAAAGCCCTTTAACCAGCACCTGGAGTGTGTTAAGTAAATGGGTCCTTTTCAGAGATAACAACTAAGAGCTGAAGGTTATCACCTAGACCAACCCCCTCATCGTACAGATGAGGAAACTGAGCCCCAGGAAGGAGAAGTGATTTGGCAAGTGTCATTAGAAAAAACAGAGTGAGATGTGAATCCAGGCCCTTGGTCTGTGAATGCAGAGTACCTACTTTCTACTACATCTCAAGCTTTGTGGGTGTTGGAAAAGAGCTGATTTTTTTTCAATATTTTCACACATTCACCTTCTCTATAATCTTCTGTGCACTAATAAATAAACCCTTCCTTCATAGACTGAGTCAAGGCAAACATTCCAATTCTCAGTGAACAGCATTTGTCTTTCCCTGCCAGCCTGCTGTCTCCCACCCTGCCTGACCAGCCCACAAGTCAGCAGACCCAAAGCCTTACCTGGAAGGCACGTCCAGATCTTGTCTTTGCATCAACCCCACCAGCTGCCCCTCAGGGCTGGTCATGTCCATCTCTGCCTCTTCTGCAGCTGCTTTTTTTTCCGCATTTTGAAAGTACTCCTGCAGGGCAGTGTACAACTTGTACACCTGACTGAAAGAAAGCTTATTGTATGCCAAGATCATATGACGCAGGAATAAACCTAGAAACACAATGCATTTAAGTGTAGTTATTCATGGTCATAGAGGGCTGGACTTTTGAGGGCATCGAGATGGGGAACTTCCAGTATGGAAACTCCCTCCATGGATCCAGAGCAGTAAAAGAACTGACTGCCCTGGGAGGAGAGAATTCAGTGACCTGGACACAGTCACACATCTAGTATATGTCCGAGGCAGCATTTGAACCCAGGACTCTGTAAGTCAAAGGCCTTCTAGCCATCATGCTAAATGATCTTCAGGAACCTACAATTAGCAGGCTCTGGACGAAAGTTTGCTAAATTGAACAGTGACCTTTAAATACAGGTGCCAGAGATTCTGAATGATACAAACTATTTAAATTTCATTTAAAACTGCATTAATCCCACAGGTCAAATTGGATAGACATCATTCCTGTGATTGTAAAGTTTAGCTACTCTGGAATGCTGAAAGGGAGCAGCCCCTGAAAGACGAGTGGGTTTTTTTCTGTTTGCCTACAGACATAAGCTTGGTGGAGCAGGCTGATATGGGAATACAAAGGAAGGAGCAGGATGAATGGACAGGGCTGAGTGCTGAGGAATAACCTGTCCAGATCATCTGGAGAAGACTTCTACTTGACTGAGATTTCTCTGGAGAAACAGTACGGCAGGGTGAACTGAGGGCCAACCTTGGAGGCATGAAGCCCCGGGTTCAAATCCGAACTCTTACATATGCTGGCCAGGATCACAGAGAAGGTCTTAAACCCAGCAGCTCCCTAAATCTACAGATTCCAACTGCTGATCCCCATTGGCAGAGGGAACTTTTACACTGGAAATTTTCCTTATCAATGAAATCAGAGGGCTGTACTCTGTGATGAGACAAAAGCACAGAGTGCTTGCTATGGCCCAGTTGGAATACCATGAAGATGTGCTACAATGAAGAGCTGTGTGCCCTGGGGGCAGCTAATACACAGAAGTGCAGCCCATACCTACAACACTCGTTTTGTGAACCTCAGGGTCAGTTCCAGAGAAGGAATCCGAAAGGTCATCAAAGAATTGCTCCATATCCTTCAGCTCTCCTTCAGCCATGAGCTTGATTCTAAAAGAAAACATTTAGAAGAATTCATTTTTGTAAAGTCCTTATAACACCTCAATCGTTTCATGTTTCACAAAGGAAACTATAACCAACCTACTCTGCCACAATTGGTGAGGCAGGGTAGAGCCTTGGAGGACAGGCAGCATAGAGGAGTCTTAGGGGGGTGAGGGAGGAAAGGTTGAGGGGAGGGGGGCTGCTCTTCATTAATAGAAGAGGCACATAGCTGATCCTGACCCCCAGGATCCCACAGCTGGAACTATATATATCCAAAGGAGATGAAAAAAAGGTAATCTCCATACAAAAATATTGCAGCATGAATTACAACAGCAAAAATCCAGAAGCAATCTACTTCTTAAGGTGCACATGGCAGACCACCCAGGAGAGTATGAGCCCCTTGAAGATACAGACTGTTCCATTTTCCTCTTTTGCTTTGTACCCCAAAGCCAAGCACACTGTAGGCAACTAATAAATGCTTACTGAACTGACGTCCACTGATTGAATACATCCACTATTCCATATGAATGTAATTTAGGGTTAAGTGACTTGCCCAAGGTCACACAGCTAGTGAGTATCTGAGGTCACATCTGAACTCAGGTCTTCTTGACTCCAGGCCCAGTGCTCTATCTATTGAGTTATCTAGCTGTGGCAGCTAGGTGGTGCAGTGGATAGAGCACCAGTGTAGGACCTGAGTTCAAATCTCACCTCAGACACTTGACACTCACTAGCTGTGTGACCTTGGGCAAGTCACTTAACCCCAACTGCCTCATCCTGGATCACCTCCAGTCATCCTGATGAATATCTGGTCACTGGATTCAGATGGCTCTGGAGGAGAAGTGAGGCTGGTGACCTGCACAGCCCTCCCTCACTCAAAACAAAGTCAAGTGCAAGTCATGTCATTATTTCTCTGATAGCATGGTCTTCTTCGGCAACGAAGACGAACACACACATGAATGTAATGGAACCAGACAATCTCATAAAAACAGATAAATATGAATACCACAAAATATAATCCATAATAAGTGATGCAAAGTTCCAAGAACATATGAACGCACAGACTATATGACCAGACAGAAACAAAGAGCAATAAAATTTACCAAATACGCAAACGAAGTGATAATGGAAAGAACAAATGATTATCATTTATGTGACTACTCTTAAAATCAGATGTGATAGATCTAATGGTTTTATATGGGATCCAGTTCTATATTGCATGTTTATGTGAAGTGTTGCTAAATTTATTGTTTTAAAATGTGGTTTGTTTTCTTTTTTTTCAAAGAAACTATTTAGAAGACCAGAGACAAGACAATCCTGACATACAACCAAATCTCCAAAACTATTACTTCCATAATCCCTTAAAACAATATTGCAGATCATTCTCTCCAGGACCACAAAATTTACCAAAGGATCATGTTAGTAAAAGATAAGGTGCCAGGTGTGGTGACCAACGCCTGCAATCCCAGTGGACTGACCAAGCTGCAGTGGGCTCAGTCAATCAAGTGTCCTCACTACCTTGAGGGGAAAAGCAAAGAAGAAGGAGGGATAGACCAACCCTGGTTGGAAACAGAGCATGTGCAAGTTTCCACACCAAACAGGCCAGGAAATAGGCCCACAAGTGGCTGCTGCACTTCCAGGCTGGGTGAGACACAGAGTAGTTAGTCCCAAAAATTAAAAGAAAAGATGCCTCCTATCTCTCGTTAAAGATGGGAAATGATAGCAGAATGCCACATTATCACACACAGTCCCCATATCAGCTATTTTGGCTTAACAGTCTCCTTTGTTAGAAGGGGAATGTTCTGATCTGGGGTTGGGAGTCAAGTATCTATTCAGAAATGAGTGATACATAAAAACAAGATAGCACAAAAACTTCCTTTAAAAAAGGGAGAGAGAGATAAGCCAAGATTTATTTATCTGTAGCTGACTCAAGAAAATGTGATAGAGAAAACAAAACAATAAACCAAGATTCCAGAGCCCTTGTCAACTGTGGGATATTGGCCACGACTCTGGGTCTCACTGGGCCTTACATATTGTCATCTGTAAAACTAAGGGGCTGAACTCAAATGATCTCTACACATCCTCCCAGATTCAGGACCTAGTCATTCTAAAAAGAAAATTAGAACAAACAAGCAGTAAACTCTGGGCTAGTCACTGAACCGTTTGCCTCAGGTTCCTCCTCTGTCTTTGCCAAGAAAACCCCAAATGGGGCCACAGACATGACTGAAAAACTACAACAAAACCAAAGGACAAAATCGGAGACCTAGAAGAATCCTTAGAGTTGTCTAGTACAAATCACTCATTTTGCAGCTGAGGAAATTAAGGCCATTGCAGAACAAGCTAAAGAAAAAAACATATTTTGAGTCTCGGGTTAACATTGTCCCCACTATTCCAAATAACAATTTCTCCAAAGACTTTCTGGGTACTTTCAAAAGGTTTTCATTTCACAGAACTATCTGTTCTAATCATTTAAATATTTAATTTCTCTTCAAAATGCATCTTTGTCACTTTATCGTTGCTCAGTCCTATCTGACTCTTCTGGGCCCCATTCTGGGGTTTTTTAGGCAAGGACATTGGAGCAGTTTGCCATTTCCTCCTCCAGTAGGCAAACAGGGTTAAGTGACTTGCCCAGGGTCTCACAGATAATAAGTACCTGAGGCCACTTCTGAACTCAGATCTTCCTGACCCCAGGCCCAGGGCTCTAACCACTGCGCCATCTAGCTGCATATTATCCCCTAAAAAACAAAACAGAAAACACTACATAGAATTTATATCTGGAAGGGAAAATACAGCTCACCCAGTTCAACTGGGGTCATTTTGGAGAGGAAGACACTGAGGCCCCACAAGGAAAGGGACTTGCCCAAGGGCACACGTGTTGCTCTGAGCCAGAGTTGGGACATGAACTCTGATGCTGGGGTGCTGCAGCCCAATCCCTCAAGAGGAAAAGTAAGTCTCCAGCATGTGTGCCTCATAAATGGGAAAGCAAGGGCAAGCGGAAAAGAGAAAGAGCTTTTCAGGAGGTAAAGAGACTAGGGCTGGGGCAGTGGAGAATGTGGGTCTGTGTGCTGTGTGATGGCAGAGCTGCATTTGCCCTTGAGTCTACAGAGAAAACAAAGCAATGCCTAAGGCACAATGAACTGAGCTGCAAACAGTGGGAGACAAAGGAAACCAAGGGAACAGAGCATATGCACAATCTCCCCAAGAAGGAAGGAGGCAGTTTTCACCTTCAAAACTGGTGTGAACTGTCTGCTTCCTCATCTGTAGTAAAAGAATAGTGAAAAGGCACTTCCTGACTTCACAACTGCCTTTCATTAACTCTGATTTTTTAAACTGTCTTATGGATCCGAAATCCAGCCTCAGACACGATACTTGTGTGACTCTGGGCTCAGTTTCCTCATCTGTAAATGCGGATGATAACAATGCTACCTGCCTCCCAGAGTTGTTGTGAGGATCAGCTATGACACCTGTAGAGCCTGGCACATGCTAAGTGCTAACATCAATGTCAGTTATCATCATTCTCACCTCAGACAGCTGCTGACCTGAGGGAAAGCGACCCACTGAAGACCCCGAAGAACAAAGAACTTTGGGAGCTCCACGTGCAGATTCGAGCTGCTGCTAACGAGGCCCATAATCAGCCAATGAGCTTCCATTCATCTAGAACTTCTAAGCCCCATCAAGTCCCAGACACCAGCTGAGACAAAATCCAATCCTCCTTCCCAAGGAAAGAGAGGAGTTTTTAAGGCAAACAACTGATCGTACAGATGTAGACACTCTGGCCAGGGAGGTCAGGGGAGACGCTTAGTCACTTCAAGAGCCCCACATCAGCACCCTCACAACTCCAGGCCACCCTTTCTCTGCACTGCCCTCAAAGGAGTCCTAATGTGAGGAGCACTGCTGAGCTGGGCTCTTTTCCTGAGCACTCTTTGGTGCAGAAAGGTTCATTTTAGGTATTTCTGACAGGGATGTTACAGGTTTCTATTTAGGAACACAGCCAAGGCCTGGACTAGATACAGACTGCCACATCCAGCTCTACGGCCTATGGCCTTCAGCCTGCATCTACCAACGTTGCTGACCCACTGTCCTTTGTTTGAGGGAGAAGAGAAGAGAGAAAAGATGGGGAAAGAGCAGTACGTCGTATAAGAAAAAAACATAAAAATAAAAGACATCAACAAATCAAAATGCCTTTGCTTCTGTGAATCTTAGGCTCTTCATCTGCAAAATGGGCATGGTAACACTTGCCCTGGCTTCAGTTAGCATGGCATTAGGGGATCAAGGGCTGGCCTGAGAGAAAAGCAGCTGAGGTGGACCCTTTCTAACTGTGTGACCCAGGGTAAGTCATTTCAGGGTCCCAGTCAACCAACCTTCTAGAAGAGTGATAGACCTGCACTGGTGGGAGGTATGTCCCACACCAACAAAACCCTGGTATGTGCTTGGTACCCCTCCCCCCCAACAAAGCCCCTCCCAATGTCTCTGAACTAGCCTTAGCATTAAACCACCTGCCATTCACTCTCTATATTATTTTGGTTTTTTAGATAATTATCAAAGTTGTACAGCCAAGGTAGAGATGTCTAGTTCTGTTTTTCAAAGTATTCAAAAAGAAATAAATTTCTTTTTCACATGAAAACTTTCCCATATTAGCTGAATGAAACAACACTATCAAAAGTGTATTTGCCCAGGGTTTACTTTCAATTCCTGTCCACCTAAATGCTTTTTCAAACTGATATTAGAAAATGAGGAATTTACCTGATTTGAACTGAATTTGCCAACTGTGGACAGGACTCATCAATTGCCTTGTGGAGACGAGTCAAGGTCATATCGGGCCCCTAGATGACATTAAAGATGAAAAAGGAAAGGGTGAGGACAGGTTTGAGAATGGAAAACTGATGGACAAACGGTTGATTTATCCACTTCTCAGCTTCCCCTCCTGCCTCACCCCTCCAAATATTAGGAGCTAATCCACCTCCTCTGACCTAAACCACTGAGATTAATTAAGCACCTACTGTGTCAGACAGGGGTCTAAGTGCTGGCAGGCAAAGACAGAAAATAAAAACCTTTGCCCTCATGGAGCTTCAATGATCTTGGAGAGACGTATAAATAGGTAAGTGAACAAATGATCATCCGAGAAAGGAGAGAATGGTAACAATTTGGGGGGATCAAGAGAGAGTCTTTATGGGAAGGAGAAAAAGAGCTAAAGCTGGAAGGAAGATGGGAATTCTAAGAACTGGGGACTGGAAGGGGAGAATTTCAGGTATAAGGAAGCAGGACAGTCAGGAAACAGCAATCAGGCCAGTTAGCCAGAATACTGTACGTGAAGGGGAATAATATGAAATAAACTCAGACAGGGAAGAAGGTTGTGGAAAAGTTTTAAATGCTGAGCTGCCAATTTTTTGTATTTTAACCGAAAGGCCCAACTTTAAGATAAACTCAGTCTTGAGCAGTGAAGTAACACAATCAAACTTGGGCTTGGGAAAATCAGAGACAAGTGAGTAGAAAAAAACCCTAAACTTTTTTAAAACAAAGGGCTCCCTTCATGCAAGTGGGCCACAGCCCTGCCAAGCACACATCTTCTTTGTATCTGACTGGAGGATGGAATGGAAGAGAGTCCGGTGTTGCTGCAAGAGTCTGGGGGGACTGATAAGGGCCTGGTCTAGAGACCATTTCAGGCCAGGAAAGCAGATCAATGCAGAGATGTCACAGGGCTGCTAGCAGGAAGAGAGTGGTGAGTGGATAGAAGACATGAAAGTTCCAAATCAGACTGGCCATGAATCAATCTCACCGAGAACTCTCCAGTCAATAGTATGTCCCTTGGATTGCTGACACAGTGAAGCTACAGAGAATGTTCTCTTTCCTGCCCACAAGACTTGGCTAGCACTGTTTCTGTACCTAGCATGCTCTCCCTTCTCTTTGCAGACTGAATCCTGACCTGTTCTCAAAAGTCCACCTCAATGACCAAGTCCTCCAGGAAGCCTTGCCTGATCTTTCTCACCCTTCCCAGAAGATCTCCTCTACAAAAGCCTTCAACACTGCTTTGTAACTGACCTTCACATTCATCCTGTGTATCACAATGTAATTATTAATATTATGATTCATTCATATTATGGTGAGAATAGGGACGGAGTCTCTCACTCTCTCCCTGGCCTCCATTCAGGTGGCCCTCACTCAGGGCTTCAGATTATGGGTACCCCTTTTCCACAACAATCTTGGCCCTTTGGAGGGGCACTGAGGACCCCTGGAAGGAACAAGGGACAAGGTCAGAAAACCTGGGTTTTAATTCAGGTCATGAGATCTCATCATTGGGGAACCTGGGACAAGCTGCCTCAACTCCCCAGATCTGCAGATTTCCTCATCTGTAAAATGAAGCAGGTCCCTGTCAGCTCAAAATTCCATGTTGTTTTTTTTTAATATGTCATTTCAGTTCTGTCAGGATCCTCTCTTGTAAAACAGGGAAAATCACTTATTTATATGCTTTCCAGTTTTACAAATGTTATTACGTATAATATTTCATAGAAACCTAGATGGTATGGAGAATCAGGAAGCCCTGAATTCAAATCCAGCTTCAGATACCTAGTAGCTCGGACAAATAACCTATGTGTGCCTCAATTACCCCATCTGTAAAATGGGGACATTAAGAGCTCCTACTTCCCATAGGGATCGTAACGTTAAATGGGATATTTCTAATAAGCTTTGCCAACCTTAAATCACCACATAAAGGATGGCTATTATTTGCTATTTCCTATCTAACAGCTCTATCCTCACCAACAACAACCCTGTGAGATACACCCTCTTATTATACTGATTTTAAAGAGGAGGAAACTGAGGCACAGAGAGGTTTAATTCACTTGTCAGGACCACCCAGTTACTGAGTCACAGGGGGAATTTAAACTCGGGTCTCCCTCACTCTAAATCCAACATGCCTTTCATATATTAGGAACTTAATAAATGTTTGCTGACTGAATGGGCCCATAGGGCATTAGAATCCGAATCTTCCATTGGAAGGAAGCTCAAGCAGATTCTAGTCCAACCCATACCTGAAGGGGATTACCTGATAAAACATTCTCAGTATGGGCCAGCCAACCTTAGCTTGACAAGGAAGTCCCTGCCCTACCTGTCCCCGCCTCAGCCCATCCTAGTTTAATCAGCTCTCACTGGTCAGGAGTTTTTCTCCACTCAACGGTCCTGTCCTGTCTTAAACCACACGAGGGTCTCCCCTCCTTCCACAAGACGGCCAGTCAAATACCTGAAAATCAGACTATCACCAAGAACACCAAACAAGCTTGCAAGGGAAGGAACGGAATTCTGGTGCAGCTGAACTAGCGGTCTCCAAGACCCCGTGCACCCCTCAATGGCCTTTCTCCAGGTCTCTCGCTGTCTCGCTCAGCTTGTTCCTACAACATGGGGACCCCACTTTTGTGACCTGCCTCCCCCTCCTCATTGCAGCCTCCTGACTTCCTTCCTGTTTCTGTTAAAATCTCACCTTCTAGGAAAAGCCTGAATTTTCCTGTCAATGGTTTGTTTATACATGGACTGGAGGCTCTTTGAGGGCGGGACCTGTCTTTGCCTTGGAACCCCAGCCTCTAGCGCAGCGCTTTGGCACACAGTAGGCGCCTACTGCATGCTTGCGGCCTGCCTCCTCAGTCAGCCTGAGGGCCCCGCGCCCCCGGCCCCCCCCTCCGAGGCCCCGCGCCCCCGGCCCCCCCCTCCGAGGCCCCCCCCTCGGCCCCCCCCCACGTGGGCCGGCGGGCCCCGGGCCCGGCGCGCATGCGTCACCTGCAGCAGCGGCAGCAGCAGCTGGTTGAGCCGCCGCCGCTCCAGGAGGCTGATGGCCGAGCCGCCCGCGCGGCCCATCTCACTCAGCAGCACGAGCACGGCGATCTTGTAGGGCGTCACCCAGTCCTTGATGCCGAACACGTTGGCGTGCACCACGCCATTGGTCATCATGGGGTTGAAGTAGAGGCTCTCGTGCACGCTGGCCATGGCGGTCGCCCCCGCCGCCGCCCACAGCGGCGACTCTCGGATCCCCGGCTCCTCCAGCGGTAACGGCGGGTCCGCGGGCAGAGCCGTAACCCGGGAAACCAGGCACTTCCGGCCGGCCTGTGTCCTCGACAGCCAACCAGGCCGGCCGGGCTGGGTCAGGTGGGAGGCAGCCGGCCAATCAAGAAGCAGAGCCCGATGCGGGAAGGCGGAAGTTGTTCGGCGGGAGCTGTGCGCTGCTGGATTACGTCCCCATAGAAACCAAGGCTAAAGTGGAGGGACGTTAAAGGGTCCGCCCGGGAAAGTGGGAGGCCCACGCGAGAGAGTCCCAATCTAGTAACAGGAAGGAAGGAAGCGTTTTTAAGGCCCACGCTGTGCCACACGCTTTACACATATTTTCTCATTTCATTCTCATAACAACCCTGGAAGTGGGTACTATGGTCATCCCCATTTTTCAATTGAAAAAAGAGCTTACGGGACTTGCCCAGGCTGGTAACATACAGCTGGTAACATTGGAACTCAGATCCAGGGCTCAGTCCACTGTACCAGCTGGACCTGTGATGTCACTGACATACGGAACTTGCTAGCGAGACAACATAGGCACTTTCTCTGCCATTTACAGCCGTAGAGAGTTGCCTGGAGCACTAAGAGTTTGGCCCCATGTGGGCAATATGGGTCAGAGGCAGGATTTGAACTCAGGTCTTCTTGGTTTTGAGTTAGACTCTCTAACCACTACGCAACACGGCCTCTAGTAATACTAATACTTAAATCTCCCTTAATGCTTGCAAAACATTTTATCTCATTTATGCCTCTAAACAACCTTGTCAAGGAAGTATTGGAAACATGCCATTTTCACGAAAATAACTTTATTTTACACATTTCCAGTAATGGGTGCTGTTCGCAAAGAACAGATACAGCATGTATAGAAGCAAAAATAAATTTTAAAAACTGTTAAGGTAATCAGACCTGTGTTCAGAGTCAGGATTGGTTCAGATTCCTAAGGGTTACAATCGTTCTGATATCCCCATTACATGCATGTTTCCCCTTCCAGATCATACTTCAACATAGATCCCATGATCAGAAAATGGAGGGATAATTTTATGTGAGGTGTGTCAGTTAATATGCATGAGGCTTATTAAGCAATTGAAGTTGAGGGAATGCTGTAACCCCATCTCCCTCATAGCTACTAGATAGATGTTTCTTTCTATGGAGGGGAAATTTTATCTCTTTTTACAATTCCTCACTCTTTTCTTGTAAGGATTTAACCTCCACAGTTTCTCAATTTCCTTTTACTCAAACTTAGCTAGCATCATTCCACACTCCTCCTGAGGAGAAGGGAATGAGCCCTTTGTGCATTCAATCGTCCTGCTATCTCTATAGTGTCTCCAAAAAGAGTTTAAAAACTACTCTTTACTCAACATTCCATTTGGTTCTTAAAGAGATACTGCCTCTACTCTTTGTGTGAGAACCTATTGAAACAGGGGCTATATAAGTAATAAATATGAATTGTCTGAGAAAGCTCCAGTGATTGGAATAACTGTGTAGTTCCATTGGAGTGAGAGGGAATTGTTTAAGTATTACAGAATTGGGGGAGAAAAATGTACTCCTTGAAACAAAAAACACCCCATTTGAAAGAAGCAGCAGGAAAGGGATTGACATGGTGACAAAACACTACAATGATCAGCTTTTAAAAGGTTAGAACCAGCTAAATCAGTGTTTAAAACTGATTTACCCTCGTATCCTCATCATAGTGCAAGAAATCGCCTAGGCAGGAAAAAATGAAAAGAACCAGTAACCTACAATCATTCAGAAGCACAGAGTTTATTCATTGTTTTTGTCTTAGTCCTAACATGTCTTTTCATCTCATTTTTTTCCTCTCAATTTGTTTCTCCTTCCCTAGTTGAATTCTGAAATTGACACTGACCAAGGCAATAACTGAAAGTGGTGCAGTGGATAGAATGTTGGAATTAGAGGAGTCAGGAAAATCTGAATTCAAATTCAGCTGTGTGACCCTGGACAAGTCATTTTACCCCGTTTGCCTCAGTTTCCTCATTTGTAAAATAAACCGAAGAAGGACATAGCAAAGGACTGCAGTATCTCTGCCAAGAAAATCCCAAATGGGGTCACAAAGAGTTGGACACGACTGAAAACAACAACAAAGCAATAACTGCTAGAGTCTGCACTTTACAGATAGAGAAACTGGGGAAAATAGGAACGGGTTAAATTATTGTTCATTCTACCTGTAGAGTGCATGAAAGGTAAATCACTGATAATGAGACTGAACAAAGAGTGAAGTGCTTTGCAAACCATAAAGCATTACATAAATGTGAGCTATTACCTATAGATTAGTAATATCACCAAGCATCTGCATATTTCAGATACCGGTAGAAACTCAGAGAGAGACAGCTTGGTTTAGTGGGTGGAGGACAAGTCTTGCAGTCAGGATAATCTAGGCCATGGGAACTGCAAAGTCATTTAGCCTCATGGTATTCCCACCCATTTCTCTAAGATAATTAGTTGCCAAGAAGTTCCTAATGCCTATCCAGTTCCATATGCTAATAAAATCACCAGTTTAGACAATAAAACGAAGAGATCTCCTGGAAGTAATTGTAACACTCTCTTACATAGACACCCTGTAACCTTAAATTTGAAGAAGAATAACAATTCCTCCCAAGAGAATCCAAAAATCATTCAACAAGTCTTCACAGTAGGTACACACTAGGGGGGCACTGTCCTAGGTGCTGAAGATGCAAACTCTAAAACACATTTCTGCGCTCAAGAAATATACATTCTGTTGGGAAAATATTTGTATATTTTTTTTTCTTACTGGAGCTTTGCACTTAATATCCCTTTGTAGAAGCTAACTTGTGTTAAGTGCTTAAATGGAACTGGAGTGATGAGGTCATTTGTTCCCTCAGGCTCAGCTCAAGCATAACCTTCTACATCCAACTTTTCCTGAACTTCTGCCTACCCCCCAAAATCATCTTGTGTCTATTTTGTGTATGTATGTATATCTATGTATCTGTGTACACATATAAACATACATGTGTGTACATATATACACATGTATGTATATATACAATAATCTAGTAAGGGGACACAACAAGTGTGCATACACATATATCAACACATTTTGTGTGTTTAGACATGGATATACATGCATGCATACATATGTTGTATCCCCTCACTAGGTGATAAGCTCCTAGAGGAAAGGAATTTTTGTCTTCTATGCCCTTAATAAACACATATTGGGGGCAGCTAGGTGGTGCAGTGAATAAAGCACTAGCACAGGAGTCAGGAGGACCTGAGTTCAAATCTCACCTCAGACACTTGACACTCTCTAGCTGTGTGACCTTGGGCAAGTCATTTAACCTCAAGTGCCTCATCCTGGGTCATCTCCAATCATCCTGATGAATATCTGGTCACTGCATTCAGATGGCTTTGCAGAAGTGAGGCTGGTGACCTGCACAGCCCTCCCTCACTCAAAACAAAGTCAAGTGCAAATCATGTCATTATTTCTCTGATGGAATGGTCTTCTTCAGCAGCAAAGGATGAATACACACACAAACACCTACTGACTAGCTGATTTTCAACTTCATTTTTTAAAAAATTCAATCCAATGTTCTAGCCTATCAAGTTATTTTTAATAACTTATTTGACCCAAATCAACAATGTTTCCCTGACAAGAGGGGAACATTGCTGGGAAGGGTTTGAACTGGTGGAAGTAGAGAAGAGTCACACCCCTCAAAATCCCTCAGAACCCTGAGGGGCAGATAAAGCCTGTTTGGCTCTGGTAGAAGGTGCCAGAGTGTACTTGCTCCATTTATACAAAATAGGCATAAAAGACATGCAGGACACTTTGAGGTGGGAGGAAGTTTTCTGTGTTCCCTCCAAAAATTACCTTGTTTCTATTTTGTGTGTATATATATGTATGTATGTATACACACATAATAATCTAGTAAGGGGAGATAATATGTGCACATATATTTATTTTTTCCATCTCAACACATTGTATAGGTGTTTACACATGTATTACAAATATGTGTGTATATATGTATATATTCATACATTCACATGTTATTTCCCCTCATTATTAGCTCCTAGATAGCCGGGATTTTTTTTTCTTGTATACCCTTAATAAATTCATGTTGACTGGTTAACATTAAGCTTCATCTTTTTAAATTCATCCCAATGTTCTAACCTATCAAGATCTTTTTGGTTATTTTGTCATTCAATTCAACCGATCTAATTCAACAAACATTCACTGAATGATTGCTTAGTGCACCTTACTATATCAGGAACTGGGGATAGAAAACAAAATGAAACCCAGTCCCTTACATCTAGAGGTTTACATTCTAATGGGGAGGGGGTAGGAGAAGATATAACATATTAAGAGATAATTATATACATGATACTATGAGTAGAAAGGAAAGAACAGTAACAACTCAAATGATGTGTGTGTGTGTGTGTGTGTGTGTGTGTGTGTGTGTGTAGAATCGTGAAAGGTTTCTCATTGGAAATGTCACACAAAAAGACCTAGGGATTCTATGAGATGAAAGTGAGGAGGAGAGTCACCACATGCATGAGAGGTAGCAGATTGCAAATTGGAGATGGAGAGCCAAGTGTGAGAAATAGCAGGTAGACCAGTTTGGCTGGAACAGCGTACATGAAACTAAGGGAGTAATGGAAGCCTGGAAAGGTAGGTTAAAACCATATTGCACAGGACTTTAAATGCCAAACTGAGGAGTTTGTATTTTATCATAGAGGCAATATGTAATCCCTGAAGTCTGAACAAGAAAACATGATGGTTTTCCCTGTGCTTTAGGAAGATTATTCTGACAGCTGTGAGGAGAATGAATGAAAGCAGGTAAGAGGTGAGAGGGGCTTGAGCTAGGGTGGTGTTCAAAGGAGGGAAGTTCTAGAGATGTTATTGAGGTAGAATTGATGAACACATTGATAGGATATGATGGAGGAAGGTAGAAGTGGGAGAAAGAGGGAAGAGTCAAAGATAGTTCCAAAGGAGAGAGGCTGGATGAGAAGAAGGATAGTGATGCCCCTCAACAGAAGTAAGGAAATTGCTGTGTTAGCTACCTCTCTGAGCTCTGTGTCATTGTAAGCATAAGCAAAGTTGGCTTCTTTTTTTTCTTGGCTCAGGCTAAACTGTTAATATCTGAAGGATTAATCTCCTTTGAACCCTGATAATTCACAGCTGCGCTGAGTCATATAGGTTTAGTGCCTTCTGTCTCTGAGCCAATCAGGGGCCAGGTCTTTGTTATGTCTTATAGGAAGTTGGTATTTTGCTCTGGGGGCTCACTCATGAGAAGGACCTTTTGATTGCCTGAACAGAATTCTGAGTAGCTGTTTGTTAAGAGTCCTCTGACTACTCAGATGTTGGTGCTTTCCCAGTCTAATGGTGTATGTAGGTGGTTGTGTTACTTTGTTCAGACAGTTGGAGCCCTGTCTGTTGAATCTTTGTGCTAATTTCTGTTTATATTTTCTATATTCACTTCTTTCTACTTATCTGTAATTAAAGTAAGATTGTTGATCCCTTTAAAGTTGTCTCGTCTTTAGAAAAGCAGATCAAAGAATCTGTGCTAGCAGCCCTATCTGTGTGCTAGTGTGGTTACTAATATAGTCACCTGAAAACATGACACGTAGGCCATCTCTTCTTTTTCCAAGCACTGATGAAAATGTCAAACAACACAGGACCAAGTCTAGATCTGCATGGTACTACACTGGGCATGCCTTGCTCCCACCTTTTTTGAGGCAGTTAGGGTCAAGAGACTTGACCAGGGTTGTACAGCTAGTAAGTATCTGAAGCTGGATTTGAACTCAGGTCTTCCTGACTCCAGCTCTGGTGCTCTCTCTACTCTGCCACCTAGCTGCCCATGGGCATTTCTTTCCAAGTCATTGTTGATACACTGTCTAGCTATTCAACCAGTTTTGAACTACCAAAATACACTATCTTCTACTCCAGATCTCTCCATATTTTCCACAATACTAGCCTGAGAATTTTGTTACCTAGATTTCCTAATCTCAGTAAACTATACCTACAACTTTTACCTGATGCCCATAAAGCCTGTCAAAATAGAATAACAGCTCTTGTTGAAGTCACGCTGGTCTTTTCTGATCACAGTTCCCTTTTCTAGAAGTACACTAATCATCCTTTTAATAATAGATACATTCTAGAATTTTGCCAAGAATTGAAGTCAAACTTAAATTGACTTTGAAAAGCTGGATAACGGCCTTTCTCCAAATGTCCAATTCTGAAACCTCTCTTCCCATTCCCACAATCTTTCAAAGGTCACTTACAATCCCCAAGGATATAGTTCACTGAGCCTGGTGACTTACAACCATCAAGGGCAGCTTGGTGCTCTCTTTCTATTTCTCTTCATATCTTGGGTATCAAACCTCTATTAGCCATTTCTGTTATTTCGATGATTTTTCTGCAGATATCTAGATACCCAATACTTCCAATATCTATATACCCCATCTCACTGCCTGGAACACCCATTTATATTGCCAACTTCCTGCTGGACATTTTATCAGAATCCCAAACTTAAGATGTCCAAAAGAGAATGAATTCTTTCTCCCCCAAAATTTATCCCTCTTCTAAATTTCTGTTTCTGTTGAGGGGAAGCACTATTCTGCCAGTCCTGAAAGTTCATTTTTCAGTCTTTTTTTCTTTCCTTTTTCTTAATTTTGTTGTTGTTGTTAAGACAAGTTCTGCCCTATCTCTCCCAGGCTAAAAGTTATAGTGTTTGTTCTGTTGCTTGTTTGTCCTTCTTTCTTGAAGAAGATCATGACAGCAGGGAGGTGATGCCATGATTTGCAAGTGAATTGGATTTAAGTGAGGCAGGGCTGTGCAAAGTCATCAGTCTTACTTTTTTCCCCTGGAACCATCTGGGTCCAGTGGCAAGATATAGATCAGGACAACTGGAGATGGCCCAGGATGCCTGATCCTAAAACTGATCAGCATAGAAGCTTTTAACCTGTTCTCTTTTATCAACCTGGGTTAATTCACCTCTCCTCAGGCTGCTTGGTGGCCCTCCACCTCTGGAGGCTCACCATATTGGTGCAATTTTTAGTGTGGACACCTAACTGACTTTGGTTCTATTGTAGTTCACAATCACCAGACTGAATCAATCCACCAGGTTCAGCCTCCACAGTAGCAGAGACTGCAGGCAGGCAAAGGCTTACCCAGCTCAGAGTCATCCTCAACTTTCTCCATGTCCTCATCTCTCATATCTAATCAGTTGCCAAACACTGGGCAACATCCGTATCTTGTCTTTACTCACCCAGCCACCATCCAAATTCAGACCCTCATCAGTTCTCATCTAGATTATTAAAAGAACCTAGCCAATTAGTCTCCCTGCTCTTATATCTCCCCTCTCCAACCCATCCTGTGCACAATGGCCAAGTTGATATTTCCAAGATGATGATTGTCTTGTCAATCCTCTACTCAAAAATCTTCCATAGCTCCATATTACTTCTAGGATCAAATACATTCTCACCTGCTTGGAAATCTGCTTCTCACTTTTCCAGACTTGTTTCATTTATTCCCCTTCATCCACTTGACATTCTAGACAAACTGGCCTCCTGGCAGTTTCCCAAACTCAACTTGTCCTTTGTCTCTATCTCATGTATATCTATTACCAGGGCCCTCCTCACCTCTTTTAGAAGCCCTAAATTTATTCAGAAACGAACCTGGGGACCACTTCCTGAGGAAACTGGTGTTGGGAACTCCCTTCTGAAAAGACTTCATCTATGCTAAGTTATCTGTGTACCTCTTACGTTCCACCCCCACCAGGAGAATGTCTGTCTGTTCCTTGAAGACAGTACTGTTTTATTTCTGTCGTATTCCCAGCACCTAGCACAGGGCCCAGCACAGAACAAACACATTATAAATGCATGTAGAACAACTGACAGAGATAGGTGAGAACCACACAAACACTAAATACCATGCAGTGAATTTTGAAGTGTTTCAGGGTACTGGAAGAGGACAGGAGCAATCTTGTATATACCACAGTGCATAACAAACGCAGGCTTTTTTTCCATCGTTCACTCTTTACATCCCTTATTAGGCAGTGGTGCACCAGGAGCAAAGTGTTTGCACTGAGCCTTTGCCTCCCACGACAGATGGGTAAGCCAGCAGCATGGCAGAAAGCACGCATTACCTGCTGTCGATGTCAGCTGAGCAAGAGCTGATACTTTGGAAAATTACAAACTCCAACTATGGTTGTTGGGCAATTCTAAGACAACATGTTAGGGAAAACAGATCAACACTATAATAGTACTAAACACGAATTATCCAACAGAGGCTTCCCAAGGAAAGTGTAATACATGAACCAATTCTCCTGGGAACATACATACGCAAACTTGGAATTTCCCAAGAAAATACAACATTACCTAGAAATTGAGCCTCCAGGGAGGAAAAGATCTTTGATATTGAATGAGCACTGACTTTGAAAGGATCAGATTGTCTCCTGGCTCAATCAATATAGAAAGTTCTGGGTAATTAACTGAGCCACTGGAGAAACATAATCTATTCCCTGACAAGCGTCACTAAAGATTTCCAGGCACAAGGTAACATTCCAGGTTTAAGGCACAAAAAGTGAATTGAACTCTCTCCCCAGGGGAAAGCTGATATTTCTCCTCTGCTCACAAGCCCCACTGTCCCCTGGAAAATAAATGTCATCAGCTGCAGTAGAGAAGATAATTAACAAATTGATTAATTCAGGCCCAGCTTACACTTCAGTTACCAACTGTAATCATTTGTTTCTTTAAGTTGACTGCCCTCATCTTCATTAGAACTTGTCAGCAAGAGATAATATGCTTCATTTCCAGAATTGTGAATTTCATGCCTCCTGCATTTCCTTAAAGGGACCCCACTCATTCTGATATTACGACAGTTATAATCAAGAAATAGGTTATAATTTAAGGTGATGAATGGGTGATTTTCATAATAGATCTATATATAAGCAGGACTCTGTTTAATGAATGGGCTCATGACCCTTTCCTCTTCACAGTATATTGTTCTTTAGGGTGGCCCAGCGACTAAAGCGTGAGCTATGAAGCCGGAAAGACCTATATTAAAATCCCATCTCTGACACTTATTGGCTGGGTGACCCTGGACAGGTCATTGAACCTCTTAGTGGGCAAGGACCATGCTCTAAGACTGTAAGTGGCCGACCTGCAATAGTAGAGGGTATGTCCTCATCTGGGAGTTCCCTATACTATCAGAATCACTGGGGCAGTCTCTACCCCCATCTTTAGCATAACAGAGAGAATTCATTTGGAATAGTTAGTGGAACCATTGAACATGAATCTTTCCATTCTTGATCCTTTTCTGCACAGGAAAGTGGTAAGACTGGGTCCCAAAAAGGGCAGAAACAATCACAATTTGTATGTTTTTTAGAGTACACAAATTTTTATGAAGCTATCAACCACCAGATGACCTGACTCTGCCATTTTATGAACTCTCTAACTTGAGTTTCCTCATCTGTAAAACGGGACCAAAATGATAGTGGCCTTACCCTGGTCAGAATACCACGGGAGTGTTATGAGAGAATCTGATCTCAGAGGATACTGATAACCAGGAAAGCACCCAGGGAAAGATAGCCAGGGCCTTCAACTCAGGCCATAGAGGATAAGTTAAACTTCCTCATTGGCATTTACCCTGGAGAAAAGAAGATTTAGAGTAGCTTCCTTGACTTGGAGAGCAGACAAGGATTGGGGAGGAGATGGGGGGAATGACCTCAGTTGTCTTCAAGGAGTTGAAGACCTATCTCATGGAAGAGTGATTAACTTTCATCTGCTTTGCCCTGGAGAGTGGAACAAAGACACAAGGAGGTGATTTCAAGCAGGATGTCAGGAAAAACTTCCTCAAATTAGAGCCGTCCAAGATGGGGCGGGCTGCCTCAGGAGCCTGGAGGACCACC